>JAJJWW010000706.1:0-435086 GCA_023531295.1 Papaver armeniacum
TTACCTTTAGTCTTCGGAAAAGACATCTCGATGCGTGTCGAGGTGCAATCAAATTAATTCAATATTTCCACTCAATTAAAAATAATATAATGGAAGTCAAGTTCGTTCCCACGAGAGCAAGAGATCTTAGTTGTAAAAAGTTGTCACGAAAGGGGTGTAAAAGCAAAATAAAAATAAACAAAGCAATTAAAATCGAAAGTTAAAAGATGAAAACAATAAGAGAGAGAAGATCAAGGAATCCTTCTTGTTACGAAACAATGATTAAAGTTATGTTCTTTTCTACTTGTTATTAGTCACAAATTATCACCAACCGTAGGTAAAAGCAGCTAGTGCTAAACCCCTAAATCCCTTGTATCAACGGGACAGAAGTTCTCGACACTGGATTCTAATCACCAAGCCACCTAGAATTAGCTCAACCTAGATGTAACTTGGCTCATGCATTAAGTTTTATGAATTTCTTAGGTTGATATTAGTAGTTAGACTCTTAGCTCAAGGTCCACTTGCTAACGTTGTTTCTACACACAATTGCTCCACGGAATCCTCCGCAAGGTCTCGTGTTTGCTACTTATGTAAAAAGTCAAGAAACGTTACTTATCTCCTAACTTTCACTAGCTTTAGATCAAATTAACAAATCAATTTAGCGTGCACTCCAAACAATCTATCAATCAATCATGAGTGTCTTTAAGATCACTCCTATTAGTAAAAACAAACGATAATTATGTGAAGAACTTCAAGATAGAATTTGAAAACAAAAACTTAAATCATATGTTAAGAACTAGGAATTCATCCTCAATCAATAAGAAAATTAGCTATTCATGTTTTTGAAATTCACACAAATAATAATAATTAAAAGGAGAATTTTCAAATTCACAAAGTAATTAAAAAGAAAAAATCTTAGAAAAACAAGCAAAAACACAAGTGTTGTGTGTAGAGAGAGGTAGAGAGAGATATAGAGAAAGATGTAGAGAGGTGTGTAGAAGTTGTAGAAAACTTCTCTATTTATAGGCTTCAATATTCTCCAAATCTTCTAAGGAATAGAATCCTTTTCTTTTGCAATTCAATTTCAAATCCAAGCTTTTCTCAACTCTTCCACCTTCTTTCCAAATTTGAGTCAATTCTCCATCCAATTCCAAGCCCAAGTCTTCACACCCATGAGAGGTCCATAGAAAATTCCCGAATTTTGCTCACTGAAAAATCGGGATTATGGCCGGAATTTGCCGGAAAACGCCGCCACGGTCGCACAGAAAATTTTGTCGTTTAGAGAATATTCGACTTAATATTCCATCGGTCCTCCGTTAGGACTAACGGTCACAACCGGGTCAACCGTCGGTCAACTGTTAGTCAAAGGTCAACGATCAGGTGGTGAGTCAGCAAATAGTGGTCGAACAAAGTCGGTGATCATTTCGGCCCAGGTACTGTGCCACTTTGCAATTTTGCACTTGCCCGTAGTTCCGACCAAGATGGCTCGTCTCGTTGCACCTTCGTATTTCATTCCCGGCCAAGAACAAAAGCCAACTCTACACACCACCTCGCTAAAATCATAACCACTCGCACTTCCATCTCTCTCGCCATGTTACCTCGAAGCCTGTGAATAAACATCTCGAGAACCAATCCCGCAACATCTCCATCTCGCATTACCATTCTGTTGGCCCGCACCGAGTTATCAACCCACTCGCCCCCGGCCCAACACTCAATACACGTGCCTGTCATTTCAAAGGCCACAATAATGCCGCATCAATATATAACTCTCCCCGTAACTCCATCTCAACCGCCATTCCTCAAGCCATACACATTCCATTGAATCCCTCCTCACTCAACTCCATAACCCGCAACCTGCAATACCCGAGCCACCATCTCGGACTCCGCAACAATTCTCGGCCAGATCAAGTCCATCGAGCCGCACCCGTCTTGAGCCACTCAATCAACACTAGTTCATAAGCAACCCATGTACACTCCATAACCTCCGCCAAACTCAAGCATTGCAGCATTCAATCTCCACTCAACTCGCCTTTCCTAACACATTCATCTAAAGCCATTTCAAACACTCCCTATTCAGCAGCAAAGTCTATCCCCCCACCCCGGTTCAATTTCCTTCTAGGACTAACGACTTCAAACCCAATTTTCACCGATTCAATGGTAACAACACATTCTCGATCTGGACCTTCTCTCAACAGCATCAGGTCTTCATCTCTGTTCTCAAAACCATCATCGATTACTCCCTCTGCCTCACAAATTTAACAATACCTAAATCATAAGACCCATTTCTTCATCTTCGATTCCACAGCAAACATCCATCTCGGTCTAGCCACCGCTCGATTCAAAACCCCGAGCTATTATCAATCGACACGTAACATCATGTATTCACTAAACACGAATACCCGTTCTTCATAATTCCAACAGGACCCATTTCAACCTCAACAAAGCTTAACCACTCCTCCATCAACCCTTATTTCAACTTTCGGATCCCTTTTTTCAATTCTATCTCATCACCAGCAAATCATCATTCTTCACTGGGCAACCGCCATCGATTATCCCATCGTTTGCTCAATCTTCTCAAAGAACAACTAACTCGAGTATCTCCATTCGATCTCTCGGATCACGATTTGCTTTCGGCGGTGAAGCTTCGGTGTGATATTCGTGACCATTTCTCAATTTAACCGAATGATTGAGATGAATATAGGGTTGTAATAATTTGGGTGAAGTGGGTTTGATCTGGGTAAAGGGTTCGGATCTAGGGTACGGTTAGGATATGGAGCGGGGTATGTGGGCTTGGGTCGTGAGTTTAGGGTGTGGGTGGATTTAAACACCCACCATAAGTACACCCCATTAGTGCAATTTTCACTCCTTCTTTTGGATAAGGGACACCTCTTTGACCTCCCCTTAACCTTGGCTGGGCTCCATATATCAATCGCTTGTGAAATGACCTCTTTGCCCTTTTGGCTCAAATTGAGTGATTTCTTCTTCTTTTCCTCCGTATGACTCCAAAGTAGCTACAAAACTCAAAACAAGCGTAAAATACATAATTTACAAGAAAAAATAGCAAAGAAAGCATAAACTACTAGATAGTAAATTAGTGTATTCTACACCTATCAAATTCCCCACACTTAGACTTTGCTAGTCCTCGAGCAAATCAAACTAAAACTCACAACTTCAAAGCGTTCAAGCGTCACAAGCATCCAAAGAGTTATGAGGACATAGAATTTCTCGCATGCTAGTAATAAGAAGTTAGAAATACCAAAGAACATATTCTCGTTCTTAATTGTTGAGTGAGAAATAACCATCCCATAATGAGAGAATGCGTGTTTGAGAAACGATCAATAAGCATTTCGCCTCAACTTCCCCGCCCTCACCAAATAGGATTTTATGATAATTGCACTCAAAAAGACAACTTTTTATGGTTCTCACATGTGTGCGAGTAGGAATGAAGATAGAAATCCGCAACACGTTGAATGGTGGGGAAGGACAACTTCCGGAAATATTTTTTTAAAAACCCACATCTTTTAATATTTTGAAAACCATTTTTCCGACGATCTCTAAGAAAGGAAATCAACCATTTTTATCGAGGATGAGATTACTTACTCACCTTCACATCCGATCGCCAATTAAGATAACACCACTCTCACGGCATCCAACAGGAAACGTCTTCCGCTCCTTGTTCGTCTTTCTTCTTGGTCTTCGTCTTCGGTTTCAACTATTGATGATAAACCCTTAAGTTTCATAAATCCTTAACAATTTATAACCTTTACCTTAAAAATCCTTGTCGCTTGAAACTACCTTATAGATTTTCCTTCCCCACGGCTTAAACAAAACAAATATTTCTCTTGTTTTTTTTTTTTTCTCTCTTTTTTTTTTTTTTATTATTATTATTATTATTTTTTTTTTTTTTTTTTAACACAAGAGAAATTAAATACAAAATAAACCATGGCCGTGGAAGAAGTATTTTACCGCTTGATTCTTCACAACTTGTATCGTCTTGAAATCATAAACTTCAAAAATTCTCACCTTTTAATTTTCTTCGCTTTCATGAATAAGTCTTCATACTTGGATATAAAATTACCTCATTGTAGTGTAAGTCTTCAACATATATATAAAATCCGCTCTTTTGTATGTTGCTTTACTTGTATTTAAAATTTGCTCTTTTTCTCGTTTTGTTGCTTGTAAACCTTAAACTTTTCCAACTTTCCTTGTAAATTTTGATGTCGCTCCTTGTTGATGATGAATGTGTTTCTATGGATCCGTTGTTGTCGAGAGAGAAAATGGTGCTAGCTGCAAATCGAACTACAAGAAGGAAGCTTTCATCCATGGACGTCACCCTCATGATTGACAAAATTAGCACTCAAGAGATCAAAGAGTAGTGCTTCTAGTGGTGGGATGTTGGGTAGCTCACCATTCTACCCGGAATTAACTTACGGTGACACACACTCAAAAGAAGCTCTTTAGTAGATGGAAGAATTCTGGTCGGTGCCTCTCATGATATGAATACGGGTAGTCTCCACTAATGATTGATCAGCAACTCTAATAACGCACTTCTCCCCGCACCAAATTCGCATCACCGGCATGATTAAATCCATTATTTAACACTCAAACAAACAAGAAATCCGAATGTAATTCTCTAACATTTCCAAGTTCAATTATGTCGGTCAAAATCTCTATGTAAACACACCTAGAAGTATGCTAGTGACTCTAAAATCTTTAAAAGTTGGAATTTTTAATTAAAAACTTTTTTTTTTTTTTTAAAACTTTTTTCATTTTTTTTGTAATTTTTTAAATGCATGCTTAACCACTCCCCACACTTAAACCTTACATTGTCCTCAATGTAATTGAATCCTCCTAGTAAAGTCAAGGTGGGAGATTTTAACATGATAAGAAACAAGAAAAAGAAATAACAAAAGCAAAAGATAAGAAATACAAAACCGATGGGTTGCCTCCCATTAAGCGCTTGTTTTAAAGTCGACGGCCCGACTTGGCTCTTGTAAGATTCATTCCCCATATACTAACAATCGGAAAATTTGAGGATCCACCCATAATACCATTTTGCAAACAATAACTCCATACAAATATTAGCACGAGAAAACAATAGTGAAATTATCGCTCGATAGAAATTTCCCCCACACTTATTCTCGTCCACACTCGGAAGTGTATAAAGAATATAGAATTCGGGAACTTCCATGTATTCCTCTTGGCAAACCCGCATAGTGTTAGCATCAAGTGTTTCCAATGGTGGGTATTTAGAAACAAAATCATCCAAAAATACTTTGAAGCACATACATTCAAACCAATAAGAGGTAAAGGAGAAGAATCAATAGGCAAAGGGTTAGACAAACCTTTCAAAATTCTTGTATTATAGAATCCTCTTCATCCTTAAAAAAATTCGAGTGAACTACTTACCTCATGTATATCGTGGTCCTCTATTAAACCTTGCAACCATTCTTGAAGTGTTTTCTACCTTAACCAAAGTCTCGGCATCATTAAAATCATTCGCAAGTTCAATTGGGTCTTCCACAAAATCAATGAATGGTTTCATCCTCTAGCATCATCTCATCAACATTTCATCATCGGAATCGGGCCATTCACAAAAATGAATTTTCATCGGTATAGATTGTAAGATCTTCTTGTGCGGGTGTTACTTCGTTTATAACAATAGGTAAGTCACACCCAATCTCCTCCTTTTGAATAGGTGAAGGATCTTTATTATGATCCGGAGTTGGAATAACTTCCTCATTGTCGGAACATTCATACACTTCCGCGGACTCCCATCTTTCCTTAAGAAATTTTTTCCAAGCAATAAATGCATCTTCCTCAAGCTCTACCTCTTGAATAGGTGATTGATCATTATTAAGATCAAGGCTTGAGTAATCTACACTAGCGTCATCAAAAGTTTCCAAAGGTTGGTCCTTTTCAACACAATCATCTTCATTTTCGGACTCACCATAATAAGAATCTTCATGGGTTTCATAACCTTTATCCCGACGTCGTTTAAGTTCCATATGAATAGTCCTACTAATTTACTGCGACAAGCTCTTCCGAGTCCCCATCATCCTCCAATTTGTATAATTTCGTGCAAGTTTCCCGACGTTCACACGCTTACCACCGTTAGGTTTCGGCATCTCCTCTTTTGGAAAAAAGTGAAGGAAAAACACGATGAAGATGAGTATATTCCAAATTCTCTGTCTGCACATTACTAGAAAACAAATTGTTAGATGCATAACTATCCTTCCATCCATGTGATTGTCCACTTACATACCCGTCATAAGGTTGTTGATATGTATGAGAATATCCATAAGGTTACGTAGAAAATTTATCATAGCCAAAATATTGGTTTTGATTGTATCCTAAGGATGGTTGGAAGTTGTCATAATGTTGAGGTTGAAAACCGTATTGATTGTTGTAATATGCTTGCTCTTGTCCACCATACATTGGAAAACCGATACCTGAAATAAGATTCAAAAACTAAGTTAGATACGGAATAGAATCCAACAAAGCAAGAATAAAGCAAAAATAAAAATAAAAACAACTAAAATCATCCGCCATTGCTCTAAGAATGACGCCCAAAATTTGATGCGTGTCGAGGTGCAATCAAATTAATTCAATATTTCCACTCAATTAAAAATAATATAATGGAAGTCAAGTTCGTTTCCCACGAGGGAGCAAGAGATCTTAGTTGTAAAAGTTGTCACGAAAGGGGGTGTAAAAAGCAAAAATAAAAATAAACAAAGCAATTAAAATCGAAAGTTAAAAGATGAAAACAATAAGAGAGAGAAGATCAAGGAATCCTTCTTTGTTACGAAACAATGATTAAAGTTATGTTCTTTTCTACTTGTTATTAGTCACAAATTATCACCAACCGTAGGTAAAGCAGCTAGCTCAGTGCTAAACCCTAAATCCCTTGTATCACCGGGACACGGAAGTTCTCGACTACCGAATTCTAATCACCAAGCCACCTAGAATTAGCTCAACCTAGATGTAACTTGGCCCATGCATTAAGTTTTATGAATTTCTTAGGTTGATATTAGTAGTTAGACTCTTAGCTCAAGGTCCACTTGCTAACGTTGTTTCTACACACAATTGCTCCATTTAATCCCTCCGCAAGGTCTCGTGTTTGCTACTTATGTAAAAAGTCAAGAAACGATTACTTATCTCCTAACTTTCACTAGCTTTAGATCAAATTAACAAATCAATTTAGCGTGCACTCCAAACAATCTATCAATCAATCATGAGTGTCTTTAAGATCACTCCTATTAGTAAAAACAAACGATAATTATGTGAAGAACTTCAAGATAGAATTTGAAAACAAAAACTTAAATCATATGTTAAGAACTAGGAATTCATCCTCAATCAATAAGAAAATTAGCTATTCATGTTTTTGAAATTCACACAAATAATAATAATTAAAAGGAGAATTTTCAAATTCACACAAGTAATTAAAAAGAAAAATCTTAGAAAAACAAGCAAAAACACAAGTGTTGTGTGTGTAGAGAGGTGTAGAGAGATATAGAGAAAGATGTAGAGAGGTGTGTAGAAGTTGTAGAAAACTTCTCTATTTATAGGCTTCAATATTCTCCAAATCTTCTAAGGAATAGAATCCTTTTTCTTTTGCAATTCAATTTCCAATTCCAAGCTTTTCTCAACTCTTCCACCTTCTCTTTCCAAATTTGAGTCCAATTCTCCATCCAATTCCAAGCCCAAGTCTTCACACCCATGAGAGAGGTCCATAGAAAATTCTGGAATTTTGCTCGCCGGAAAACCGGGATTATGGCTTAATTTGGCCGAAAACGCGCCGCCGGCCGCCGAAAATTTTGTCGTCGAGAGAATATTCGACTGAATATTCCGTTCGATCCTCCGTTAGGACTAACGGTCAAACTGGTCAACCGTCACCAATGTTAGTCAAAGGTCAACGATCCAAGGAGTGAGTCAACTCGCAGTCGTAACCGAGTCGGCTGATCCGGCCGGTCAGACCGAGCCACTTTGCAATTTTGCACTTGCCACTGCATTGACAGCCAAGATGGCTGCATGCATTGCACCTTCTGTATTTCATTCCCAGCCAAGAACAAAAGCCAACTCTACACACCACCTGCTAAAATCATAACCACCTGCAGTTCCCATCTCTCTGCCATGTTACCTCAGGCCCTGTAACAGCATCTCAGAACCAATCCCTGCAACATCTCCATCTCTGCATTACACCGGCTGTTGGCCCCGCACTTTGAGTTATCAACCCACTCCCCTCCCTGCAGCCAACACCTCAATACACAGCCCGTCATTTGGTGCCACAATAATGCCGCATCAATATATAACTCTCCCGTAACTCCATCTCATTTGCCATTCCTCAAGCCATACACATTCCATTGAATCCCTCCTCGGCTCAACTCCATAACCGCAACCTGTAATACCTCGAGCCACCATCTCGGACTCCGCAACAATTCTCACCGGATCAAGTCCATCTGAGCTGCAATCTTGAGCCTCGCTCAATCAACACTAGTTCATAAGCAACCCATGTACAACTCCATAACCTCCCGCTAAACTCAGATTGCATTCAATCTCACTCAACTCGCCTTTCCTAACACATTCATCTAAAGCCATTTCAAACACTCCCAATTCGTGAGCAAGTCTATCCCCCAATTTCGGTTCAATTTCCTTCTCGGACTAACAGCTCAAACCCAATTTTCACCGATTCAATGGTAACAACACATTCTCGATCCGGACCTTCTCTCAACAAAGATCGTGTCTTCATCTCTGTTCTCAAAACCATCATCGATTACTCCTCTCGCCTCACAAATTTAACAATACCTAAATCATAAGACCCATTTCTTCATCTTCGATTCCACAAAGAAACATCCATCTCGGTCTAGCCACTGCTCGATTCAAAACCCCGAGCTATTATCAATCGACACGAGAACATCACGTGATTCACTAAACACGAATACCCGTTCTTCATAATTCCAACACAGACCCATTTCAACCTCGACCCAAGCTTAACCACTCCTCCATTAAACCCTTATTTCAACTTTCGGATCCCTTTTTCAATTTCTATCTCATCACCAGCAAATCATCATTCTTCACGGCATTGTCATCGATTATCCCATCGTTTGCTCAATCTTCTCGGCAACAACTAACTCGAGTATCTCCATTCGATCACGGCTCACGATTTGCTTTCTGGCAGGTGAAGCTTCGAGTGATATTGTAAAGAGCCATTTCTCAATTTCAGAACTGAATGATTGAGATGAATATAGGGTTGTAATAATTTGGGTGAAGTGGGTTTGGATCTGGTAAAGGGTTCGGATCCGGGTACGGTTAGGATATGGAGCAGGGTATGTGGGCTTGGGTCAGAGTTTAGGGTGTGGGTGGATTTAAACACCCACCATAAGTACACCCCATTAGTGCAATTTTCACTCCCTTCTTTTGGATAAGGGACACCTCTTTGACCTCCCCTTAACCTTGGCTGGGCTCCATATATCAATCGCTTGTGAAATGACCTCTTTGCCCTTTTGGCTCAAATTGAGTGATTTCTTCTTCTTTTCCTCCGTATGACTCCAAAGTAGCTACAAAACTCAAAACAAGCGTAAAATACATAATTTACAAGAAAAATAGCAAAGAAAGCATAAACTACTAGATAGTAAATTAGGTGTATTCTACACCTATCAACATCGCCACCCAAGGAAGGAGAAACACCATGGTTAGAACCCTCAGCGTCTTCAGTCTCCACCTATACGCACAATGAGAGATAAGAAACAGAGGCAACAATATTGTTAAAATGAAAAAAAGGTATTTCTTACTTCATTAGTGCGCAAATTTGAAGCCTTAGACGCGTTCTTCTTAGCTTTCTTCTTCGTGCAAAGATAATCGAGATAAAAAGAGATGATAAGAGAAATGAAAATAAAAGAAAGGGTTAAAAGCAAAGATACCACATCTTTTTCCTCGGGCCAGTTAAACTCCCAAAGCTTGCAAGCGACAAACTCATTAGGAAGAGGAAGAATGGACCCATCAGTATCCTTACCCGTAACATAAGGGACCTCTAGAACAATAGGATACTCCACCCAAATGAAGATCCTTTGAGCGACGCGTAGAATCATTGGAGGAGTTGTGGAAATCAACATCCCGCATGATCTTATCATTCTCTGCGAAACCGTCTGCCCGCTTCAAGCGAACACCCCAGCGGTATAATCCATTCTTCATGAGCAAGAATCGTGTAGTGTTTGAAAAAAATTCTCCACCGTGTACTCTTCTGGAATGATTGCCTTTGTTACATATTTTGGGTAAGAAGACCGCAATCCAACCGCACATCGAGCGTACTCTACCATTATCCTAATGCAATCGCCGCTCAACTGAAATATACCGCGTGCGAATTTTTCATGACAGAGGAGTTCATATAAAAAGGAATCTGGGGATTATAAAGAGGAATGGGAAGACCAGCAACAATTTGTCCAAGGGAAACAATAACTCTTTGATCATCCCATTGATCAAGAGTGAACCATTCAGGTCTAATTGCAGTGGTAGGGTTGAACCTTGAGGAACTTCAAGAGCAATACCCTTATGTTTAAGCTCTGCTTCCAACCTCTTAAACTCTTTGACATTCTTCCAACCGGGTTTAGGAGCCATTTTAAGAATGGGAATACAAAGTAGCTTAATCAAGACGGTCAAATCAATCAAGATCAAGATGCCGATGATGAAAAACAGAGTTTGAAGATGAAGAAAGTGAAGGAAAAAGAATGATAAGAGAATGTAGAGTAGAAAATAATGATCAATCAAAAGAAAATAATGATCAAGACTTTGACAGAAGCAGAAGAACAGTTGCAGATGATGAAGGTTGCAGAGAAGAAAGAAAAGAAGAAAGAAAGTGATGCAGTGCAGAAGCGCGAAACAGAATTAATACTAAAACTCATGCATTTCTGAGATAACACTCAAGAAACTCAATACTTTTCATTCATCAAAAACTTCTCTTCTAATATGAAAACATGGAGCTCCTTATATAGATAACTCCTTTTCAAATAATCAAATATTTCCTAAATAAATTATCAAAATGCTTATTACCAAAACTAAGAGATATTTCTAACTAATATAAAATCCCTAACTAAATTATCATATTTCTAGAATATACTTAATAAATGAAAATAACTTAATTAATTATAATATATTCTCGCTATATTTATTAAAATAAATTAAAGAATAATAGAAATATGCAAGCATATTTTGTTTCCATGAATACTCCACCATTCTCCTTCTCAAGCAAAAATTGGGCCCCCGAATTTTGGCCGGTATAATTGCTTGCATTCACGGTTCTTTGAGGAAACTTCTTATAATTCTTCGGCAAATGCAACCTTTCCAAAATTGTCACTGGAGATGATGACATTTGCATTGGACTAACAATACACGTTCCTTCATGAAAATAAGGATCAATGCATTTGGAACATACTGAAACCTTATCGTTAGTGGTAAACATCATAGATTGGTGGTGAATTCCAATCCACGATGACTTGATATTTTTCAGTTACAGAATAAGAAAAATATCATCAAACCTTTGGATTTCAAGCTTTAATCCGGACTCCCATGAATCTCGCAGATTATGTGCAACTCCTTGAAATCCTTCCTCCTTGTCGCCAACGAGGTTTTTTTGTTCATCACGGGTCACTTCCTCCACTCGTTGTAGGCTAGGACCATGATGGGGCTCTTGATGAGGTTGCATTTTAGCCAATAAGAGGGTGAGCGCCTTAACCATCCGTTTCAGATTATCTATTACCACTTGCTCTTTCTCATCGTTGAGAGAGGCTCTTCGAACAACACCATAATTTCTTCCTCGAAACATGATGCAGGAGCGTTGGCTATCTCTGAACCAACTGATACAGGCGTAAGCGCGAAATGTAATTAATACTAAAACTCATGCATTTTCGAGATAACACTCAAGAAACTCAATACTTTTCATTCATCAAAAACTTCTCTTATAATATGAAAACATGGAGCTCCTTATATAGATAACTCCTTTTCAAATAATCAAATATTTCCTAAATAAATTATCAAAATGCTTATTACCAAAACTAAGAGATATTTCTAACTAATATAAAATCCCTAACTAAATCATCATATTTCTAGAATATACTTAATAAATGAAAATAACTTAATTAATTATAATATATTCTGCTATATTTATTAAAATAAATTAAAGAATAATAGAAATATGCAAGCATATTTTGTTTCCATGAATACTCCACCAGAAAGTAAAGAAAGAGAAAAGAAAGCGTGTTGGGGTATATAAAGGATTCCTTCCCCTTCTCCCGAGATATCTCCTCTCATAAATGCGTTAATTAGAAATGGATATGAAGGGACGGTTATCGGATCCTTTTAGGGACGTGTCAGATAATAAGCTGACACGTGTAGGCTATCATTCCGAGATTCTAGAAAGATGTCAGCAGAAAAGAATACGAAAAGATGAGTTGGTGTGGCGAAATAACAAACTAGGGTTTCTCATACCGCTCTTTCTCTCGAAAGAACAATATGAGAAGAGGTAAAATGTGGGTGCAAAACACCGCACACTCATTAGGTATGCAAAATAATCCCTTTAATATCAAGCGAACACGAACGCGTACAACATATCCTAGATGACGAACTGGATGAAGTCACCAAGTTACAGCTGGAATGTGAAGATCAGCGCGGCAGTAGAGAATCCGTGCGGCAATATTAAAGTCAAAGCGAAGTTAACGCGCTTCAGATCCGAAAATAGGGGCTTTATTAGCTGTCCTCCACTATGTAAACTCCTATAAAAGGAGCCAAATGCCTTTGTAGAAGGGAGAGACCTTTTTGGGAGCTGAGATAAGATATTTAGGAGAGAGAAAGTTATTTGCTTCCCAAGTTAGGGTTTGTACTTCTATATTTTGTATTTGATCCATCTTTTAATGAAATGGTTTAGTGTTCTTCCCGTTATGACTTGAATAGAGTTCATAGATTCTACTAGGGTGTTGTTGTAGGATTTCCAGCAACTACATTTCTACTTTCAACTGTATTTTCTTCATGGACTACTGTAGTTGCAATCAGTGGAGTAATAGGATCAATTGTATGTGATGCGTGTCGTAGGTGCAATCAAATTAATCAATATTTCCACTCAATTAAAAATAATATAATGGAAGTCAAGTTCGTTCCCAAGAGGAGCAAGAGATTGTAGTTGTAAAAATTGTCACGAAAGGGGGTGTAAAAGCAAAAGAAAATAAACAAAGCAATTAAAAGATAAAGTTGAAAGCAATAAGAGAGACAAGACCAAGGAATCCTTCTTCGTTACGAAACAATGAATCAAGTTATGTTCTTTTCTACTTGTTATTAGTCATGATTATCACCAACCGTAGGTAAAGCAGCCTAGATCGGTGCTAAACTCCTAAATCCCTTGTATCACCGGACACGGGAAGTTCTCGACCACCGGATTCTATTTACCAAACCACCTAGTAGTAGATCACTCTAGATGTAATTTAAATAAACGCATTAAGATTTATGAACTTATTAGGTCAATATTAGTAGTTGGACTCTTAGATCAAGGTCTACTTGCTAACGTTGTTTTCACACACAATTGCTCCACGGAATCCCTCCGCAAGGTCTCGTGTTTGCTACTTATGTAAATAGTCAAGAAACGATTACTTATCCCCTAACTTTCACTAGCTTTAGATCAAATTAACAAATCAATTTAGTTGGCCACCCAAACAATCTATCAATCAATCATGAATGTCATTAAGATCATTCCTATTAGTAAAACAAACGATAATCATGTGAAAAACTTCAAGATAGAATTGAAACAAAACTCAAATCATATATTAAGAACTAGGAATTCATCCTCAATCAATACTAAAATTAGCTACTCATGTTAAGGAGTTCACACAAAGAATAAAGAAAAGAAAAGTGTTGTGTGTGTAGAGATGTGTGTAAAAGATATAGAGAACTTCTCTATTTATAGGCTTCAATATTCTCCAAATCTTCCAAGGAATAGAATCCTTTTCCTTTAGCAATTCAATTTCCAAAACCAAGCCTTTCTCAACTCTTCCACCTTCTCTTTCCAAATTTGAGCCCAATTCTCCATCCAATTCCTAGTCCAAGTCTTCACACCCATGAGAGAAATCCATAGAAAATTCTGGAATTTTTGGCTCGCCGGAAAGCTGGTATTATGGCCGAAATCCGGCCGGAATAGTCGCCGCCGGCCACCTGAGTTCTGTTGCCGTCAAGGGAATATTCGACGGAATATTCCGTCAGTCCACCGTTAGGACTAACGGTCAAAGGTCAAACCGTTAGTCAACCGGGTCAAGTCAGAAAAGGATTCAGCCACCGAGTGAGATCTTACTCTACTGGATCGATCTAATCGCAGGGTGAGTTGGATCGAGGCATTGGATCGCTCCTCGGTCAGTCATCACGGCACTGAAGTTAACAAATGCTCGAGGGAAAATCCTGACAGAGTTCCGTTTGTTTTTTCGACGATTCTCGTGCCGCTTTGCCATTTTCAGCTCCATTCCCCTGTCTCGTAAACCCTACACATACATCTATTGCAGCTCAAGCATTCATTGACATCAACATTGTAATGCTTCACAACCCATATCAATCATCAACACCAGGATCGGCCACCATGGCTCAAGCAGCAAAGACTTCTTCTCTACTTTTCACCGCTTCAATTACGAGACGAATCGAACTCTAATTTCTTGTCGTCTTTGTCAAAACCCGTTTAATCCATGGCAGCGACTAGCTACTCTTCTTTCATCTTCAAGCTGAATCAATACCAATTCATTTTCCCATTTCGATCTGATTTCCTCCCAAGAAGCTGCTGTTCTTCTTTCAATTCAACAGCACCATAACTATAACTTGCTTATCGGTTTCGTCACCAACCCCGTCTCGTTCTCGATCTAGTTCGTCCACATCGCAGCGTAAACCCATCGGAATTCATTATCACTCTTCTCGATTCACAACCATTCTCGAGCAACACAGAATCCCCAAAAGAGCAAAGATCGATTTTCTCTTAATCATTACCACCAGCTTCATCATTTTCTTTCTCGATCTCTATCATCTCTTTCACTAGCAGCCCGGGCTTCAATTTTTTGGTCGGAGATTTACGTAAAACCCCTCACTAATCGATCTCTTGGAAGTGCGGCTGCTGTTCGTTTTGGGGAAAGAGGTGAAATGAATGAGAGACGGTTTCTCGATTTTAGGTTTAGGGTTATAAATTGGGTTCGGACGGGCATGGCATGGATCCGGCACGGTGTGGGTCTATGGGTTTGGGTTTCAACATCCATGGACATAACCCATCCATTTTACTAATCGATAACAAGCACTACGTTTTCGGATAAGGGCTACCCGGTTTGGCACCCCTTAACTTGAACTGTCCTTTCTTTAGTAATTTGAGTCACCTTTTAACCTTGACTGGGCTCCAGATAGTGTTCGCCTGTGAAATGACTTTTCTGGCCTTTTGTCTCATATTGGGTGATTTCTTCTCTTTTCCTCCGTGCGACTCCAAAGTAGCTATAAAACTCAAAGCAAGCGTAAAGTACATAATTTACAAGAAAAATAGCAAAGAAAGCATAAACAATAGATAGTAAATAGGATGTATTCTAAACCCTATCAAATTCCCCCCACACTTAGACTTTGCTAGTCCTCGAGCAAATCAAACTAAAAACTCACAACTTCAAAGCGTTCAAGCGCCCCAAGCATCCAAAAAGCTATGAGGACATAGAGTTTCGCATGCTAGTAATAAGAAGTTAGAAATACTAAAGAACATATTCTCATTCTTAAATGTTGAGTGAGAAATAACCACACCATAATGAGAGAACGCGTGTTTGAGAAACGATCAATAAGCATTTCGCCTCGACTTCGCCTCACCAAAAAGGATTTTATGATAATTGCACTCAAAAAGACGGCTTTTTTTTATGGTTCTCACATGTGTGCAGGTAGGAATGAAGAAAGAATTCCTGCGACACGTTGAATGGTGGGAAGGACAACTTCCGAAATATTTTGAAAACCCACATCTTTTAATATTTTGAAAAAACCATTTTTCTGACGATCTCTAAGAAAAGAAATCAACCATTTATTATTGAGGATGAGATTACTTACTCACCTTCACATCCGATCGCCAATTATGATAACACCACTCTCACGGCATCCAATAGAAACGTCTTCCGCTCCTCGTCTTGATCTTCTTCGTCTTCGTCTTCAACTATTGATGATAAACTCTCGAATTTCGTAAATCCTTGACAATTTGTAACTCTTTTTACCTTAAATCCTTGTCTCTTGAAACTTCCTTATAAATTTTCCTTCCCACGGCTTATTAAATAAAAACAAATCAAATATTTCTCTTTTTTTTTTTTTTTTTTTTTTTTTTTTTTTTTGAAATTCAAGAGAAATAAAATACAAAAACAAACTGTGGCCATGAGAGAAGTATTTTACCGCTTGATTCTTCACAACTTGTATCGTCTTGAAATCATAAACTTCAAAAATTCTCACCTTTTAATTTTCTTCGCTCTTGTGAATAAGTCTTCATACTTGAATATAAAATTACCTCATTGTATTGTAAGTCCTCAACATATATGTAAAAATATGCTCTTTGTATGTTGCTTTACTTGAATATGAAATTTGCTCTTTTTCTCGTTCCGTTGCTTGTAAACCTTAAAGTTTTTCAACTTTCCTTGTAGATTTTTATGTTGCTCCTTGTTGATGATGATGGTGTTTCTATGGATCCGTTGTTGTCGAGAGAGAATGGTGCTAACTGCAAATCGAACTACAAGAAGGAAGCTTTCATCTATAGACGTCACCCTCATGATTGACAAAATTAGCACTCAAGAGATCAAAGAGTAGTGCTTCTATTGGTGGGAGGTTGGGTAGCTCACCATTCTACCCGGAATTAACGTATGGTGACACACACTCAAAAGAAGCTCTTTAGTAGATGGAAAATTTATGGTCGGTGCCTCACATGATATGAATACGGGTAGTCTCCACTAATGATTGATCAGCAACTCTAATAATGCATTTCTCCCTGCACCAAATTCGCATCACCGGCATGATTAAATCCATTATTTAACACTCAAACAAGCAAGAAATCCGAATGTAGTTCTCTAACATTTCCAAGTTCAATTATGTCGGTCAAAATCTCTAGAAGTATGCTAGGGACTCTAAAATCTCTAAAAGTTGAAGTTTTATGTAAAACTTTTTTTTTTTTTCAAAATTTTTTAATTTTTTTAATAAACATGCTTAACCACTCCCCCACACTTAAACCTTACATTGTCCTCAATGTAATTGAATCCTCCTAGTAAAGTCAAGGTGGGAGATTTAACATGATAAGAAACAAGAAAAAGAAATAACAAAAATAAAAAGCAAAAGAAATACAAAACCTATGGGTTGCCTCCCATTAAGCGCTTGTTTTAAAGTCGACGGCCCGACTTAGCTCTTGCATGATTCATTCCCCATATACTAACAATCCAAAATTTGAGGATCCACCCATAATACCTGTTTTGCAAACAATAACTCCATACAAATATTAGCACAAGAAAACAATAGTGAAATTATTGCTCGATAGAAATTTCCCCACACTTATTCTCGTCCACACTCGGAAGTGTATAAAGAACATAGAATTTTGGAACTTCCATGTGTTCCTCTTGGCAAACCCGCATAGTGTTAGAATCAAGTGTTTCCAATGGTGGATATCTAGAAACAAAATCATCCAAAAATACTTTCGAAGCACATACATTCAAACCAATAAGAGGTAAAGGAGAAGAATCAATATGCAAAGGGTTAGACAAACCTTGCACAATATCTTGTATTATAGAATCCTCTTCATCCTTAAAAAATTCAAGTGAATTAGTTACCTCTTGTATATCGTGGTCCTCTATTAAACCTTGCAACCATTCTTCGTCGTTTTCTACCTTAACCAAAGTCTTGGCATCATTATAATCATTGGCAAGTTCAATTGGGTCTTCCACAAAATCAATAAATTTGGTTTCATCCTCTAGCATCATCTCTTCAACATTCTCATCATCGGAATCGGGCCATTCACTAAAATGATTCTCGTCGGTATAAATTGTAAGATCTTATTGTGAGGGTGTTACACCGTTTATAACAATAGGTAAGTCACACCCAATCTCCTCCTTTTGAATAGGTGAAGGATCGTTATTATGATCCGGAGTTGGAATAACTTCCTCATTGTTGGAACGCTCATACACTTCCGCGGAATCATATCTTTCCCTAAGGAATTTTTTCCAAGCACTAATTGCATCATCTTCAAGCTCTACCTTTTGAATAGGTGCTTGATCATTATTAAGATCAAGGCTCGAGTAAGTTACACTAGCGTCTTCAAAAGTGTCCAAAGGTTGGTCCTTTTCAACACAATCATCTTCATTTTCAGACTCACCATAAAAAGAATCTTCATCGGTTTCATAACCTTTATCCCGACGTCGTTTAAGTTCCATATGAATAGTCCTACTAATTTATGCGACAAGCTCTTCCGAGTCTCCATCATCTTCCAATTTTTATAATTTTCGTGCAAGTTTCGACGTTTACACGCTTACCACCGTTGATAGAGTTTCTAGACGGCATCTCCTCTTTTGGAAAAAGTGAAGGAAAAACACGATGAAGAGGAGTATATTCCAAATTCTCTCGTCCGCACATTACTAGAAAACAAATTGTTAGATGCATAACTATCCTTCCATCCATGTGTTTGTCCACTTACATACCCGTCATAAGGTTGTTGATATGTATGAGAATATCCATAAGGTTACGTAGGAAATTTATCATAGCCAAAATATTGGTTTTGATTGTATCCTAAGGATGGTTGGAAGTTGTCATAATGTTGAGGTTGAAAACCGTATTGATTGTTGTAATATGCTTGCTCTTGTCCACCATACATGGAAAACCTCCAGACTCGAAATAAGATTCTCGTAAACTAAGTTAGATACAATATAGAATCTAACAAAGCAAGAATAAAGCAAAAAGAAAACTAAAAACAACTAAAAATCGCTTGTTGCTCCCCTAAGAAAGGCCGCCAAAATTTGATGCGTGTCGAGGTGCAATCAAATTAATCAATATTTCCACTCAATTAAAAATAATATAATGGAAGTCAAGTTCGTTCCACGAGGAGCAAGAGATTCTAGTTGTAAAAATTGTCACGAAAGGGGGTGTAAAAGCAAAAGAAAATAAACAAAGCAATTAAAAGATAAAGTTGAAAGCAATAAGAGAGACAAGACCAAGGAATCCTTCTTCGTTACGAAACAATGAATCAAGTTATGTTCTTTTCTACTTGTTATTAGTCACAGATTATCACTAACCGTAGGTAAAGCAGCTAGATCAGTGCTAAACCCCTAAATCCCTTGTATCACTAGGATACGGAAGTTCTCGACTACCGGATTCTATTTACCAAACCACCTAGTAGTAGATCACTCTAGATGTAATTTAAATAAACGCATTAAGATTTATGAACTTATTAGGTCAATATTAGTAGTTGGACTCTTAGATCAAGGTCTACTTGCTAACGTTGTTTGCACACACAATTGCTCCACGGAATCCCTCCGCAAGGTCTCGTGTTTGCTACTTATGTAAATAGTCAAGAAACGATTACTTATCCCCTAACTTTCACTAGCTTTAGATCAAATTAACAAATCAATTTAGTTGGCCACCCAAACAATCTATCAATCAATCATGAATGTCATTAAGATCATTCCTATTAGTAAAACAAACGATAATCATGTGAAAAACTTCAAGATAGAATTGAAACAAAACTCAAATCATATATTAAGAACTAGGAATTCATCCTCAATCAATAATAAAATTAGCTACTCATGTTAAGGAGTTCACACAAAGAATAAAGAAAAGAAAAGTGTTGTGTGTGTAGAGATGTGTGTAAAAGATATAGAGAAATTCTCTATTTATAGGCTTCAATATTCTCCAAATCTTCCAAGGAATAGAATCCTTTTCCTTTAGCAATTCAATTTCCAAAACCAAGCCTTTCTCAACTCTTCCACCTTCTCTTTCCAAATTTGAGCCCAATTCTCCATCCAATTCCTAGTCTAAGTCTTCACACCCATGAGAGAAATCCATAGAAAATTCTCGAATTTTTGGCTCACGGAAAATCGGGTATTATGGCCGGAATCCGGCCGAATAGTCGCCGCCGCCACCGAGTTTCATTGCCGTCAAGGGAATATTCGACGGAATATTCCGTCGTCCACCGTTAGGACTAACGGTCAAAGGTCAAACCGTTAGTCAACCGGTCAAGTCGAAAAGGATTGACCACCGATTCAAGATCTTACTCGGGCTGATCGATCTAATCGGGGTGAGTTGGATCGGGCTGGCCGGATCGCTCCTCTCGAATCAGCTCATCACCGCACCGAGTTAACTCGCCCGAGGGAAAATCCGGACAGAGTTCCGTTTGTTTTTTCGACGATTCTCGTGCCGTTTTTCGTGCCATTTTCACTCCATTCCTATCTCAAAACCCTACACATACATCTATTGCAGCTCAAGCATTCATTGACATCAACATTGTAATGCTTCACAACCCATATCAATCATCAACACCAGGATCGCCACCATCGGCTCAAAGAAGAAGACTTCTTCTCTACTTTCTCACCGCTTCAATTACGAGACGAATCGAACTCTAATTTCTTGTCGTCTTTGTCAAAACCCGTTTAATCCATGGCGGCGACTAGCTACTCTTCTTTCATCTTCAAGCCGAATCAATACCAATTCATTTTCCCATTTCGATCCGATTTCCTCCCAAGAAGTCGCATTGTTCTTCTTTCAATTCAACAACACCATAACTATAACTTGCTTATCGGGCCGTCACCAACCCTCGTCTCATTTCGATCTAGTTCGTCCACATCGCAGCGTAAAACCCATCGGAATTCATTATCACTCTTCTCGATTCACAACCATTCTCGAGCAACACGTAATCCCCGATGATAAAAGATCGATTTTCTCTTAATCATTACCACCAGCCTTCATCATTTTCTTTTCTCGATCTCTATCATCTCTTTCACTAGCAGCCCGGCTTCAATTTCACTGTCGGAGATTTACGTAAAACCCTCACTAATCGATCTCTTGGAAGTGCGGCCGCTTGTTCGGTTTGGGGAAAAGAGGTGAAATGAATGAGAGAAGGTTTTCTCGATTTTAGGTTTAGTGTTATAAATTGGGTTCGGACTCGGGCATGGATCCGGCACGGTGTGGGTCTATGGGTTTGGGTTTCAACATCCATGGACATAACCCATCCATTTTACCAATCGATAATGACACTACGTTTGGATAAGGGCTACCTCAGGTTTGTGCAGCCCCTTAACTTGAACTGTCCTTTCTTTAGTAATTTGAGTCACCTTTTAACCTTGACTGGGCTCCAGATAGTGTTCGCCTGTGAAATGACTTTTCTGGCCTTTTGTCTCAAATTGGGTGATTTCTTCTTCTTTTCCTCCGTGCGACTCCAAAGTAGCTATAAAACTCAAAGCAAGCGTAAAATACATAATTTACAAGAAAAATAGCAAAGAAAGCATAAACAATAGATAGTAAATATGATGTATTCTACACCCTATCAGTATGCCATTAATGAGATGTTTTTTTTTTTTGTTTCTGACACGTTTGGATACCTTACGTGTAATTGTTATTGTTATCGGCCTATATTTTGTATCGACTTATACTCTCACTGGTAATGGAAATTAGAGAAGAGTATGAAACCACGTACGCAGTATAAGCATAATGCTGACTTTGAGGTGAGCAAACCAGAAGGCTGGTGAGTAAGTTAATCCAATATCCAAAGCCCATTTTCCAGTAGCACGTACCAGGTTGGGCAGAGATAAACCGCATAACGATCTTATCTCCAAGATATTCTACACCGGCTCACTTGCTCAGGAAACCCGTCTGGGACAGAGTAAGTCCTTGGCACCTTCCGTGTCCGCGGGTGGTGGAACAGGGAGCGGTCACACCATTTTAGTAGGGTTTACGCATTCGCGACCGTTAAAACAAGATGCCCACTTTATCCCTGCTCAGAGCAAGCAGGGCTACAGGGAGGAGTCCCCCCTTTCACGATCCTGCTACTTTGCATAGCCACAGGAGAGAGTCCCTTCTTTCACAGATACTAGGATGGTTTCACATGTTCACTTTTATAAGGGAAAATAGTCGATAACTTTTCGACAGCTAAGCACAGGGACCAAACTATTTTTTTTTCCCTTTGGATGACCGAGAAAAAAGTTGAAGAGGTAGTCGGGCATGTTATCGCCGCGTTAAACGGGAGCCAACCAGCACCAAAGACCAAACACCACTCATACGCCAACACGTATTGTCCTTAAAGGAACGACTGTCACAGGAATGACTAGTAACTCATGTCAGTGGTGACAAGAGTAACACGAGCTCCCGGGGCAAGTCCTTCCCAATGGATACGTTGGTGAGTAAGTTAATATCTGTCTGAAATTGGAGTCGGCTATAACGTAATTTAGCTGAAGTTTCAACGTAAGAGTTTGGTGGTTGTGACTGTTAAATTGATATTTGTGGAGTGTGGTTATTGCTTATGTAGGGCCGCAACCATGGTGTTCTTCATGTGCCAAGTTTTCTCTTACAAACTGTGGAAAATGTTAGTCTCAGATGCACCACACTAAACCATCATCTCTTAGAATTAATATCAGAATATGATAAACTTATAGTAAGGGGCATGGATATTTCAAGTGTTTGTTGTTTTTACGAGGAAAATGATGAAACTAGCTCGCACTTATTCTATGATTGTTGGAGGACCCGAAGAATATGGGATTACTTTGTTGAAGGATGTCAATTTCGGTGGACTTATGATTCAAATGTCACCACAACGGTGAAATCTTGGAAGTTTAATTGGGGAGATGAAAGACTTAGTAGAATATGGAATAATATCCCCGGTTGCAATATGGTGGTGTATATGGAATGAGCGAAATGCAAGAGTCTTTGAAAGGAAAAAGAAAATTTGGTTAGCCTAATTAGAAATGTTAAACTCCAAGCGTTCTTTTGGGCGGAGTCGAACACAAGGATGTTAGGTCTAACGGCAAAAACGGTGATAGCACTTTGGGACTCTTTATTCCGACCTTCGTGATCTTGGTTTGTTTTTGTTTTGGGTTGCCGAATCTCCTTTCGGCTCCCTTTTCTTATTGTTCTTGATGTATTCATTGGGTTGAGGTACCCCTCTTAAGTACCTCCTTTTCAATGAATTTCCACTTTGATCGATTAAAAAAAAAAATGGTTTGACCAAGCTATACCGTGTTAGGCAATACCTGTCGGACCTTAGACAAATAGAATTTGGAATTAGTCACGAGTATCATTCTATTGGTCTAATAAGTGGAACTTCTTATTGTCTAATAAGTACCGAAGAGCTTCTGTCGGTACTATAACACTAGCTTATCTGTCGGTACTATAACACTAGAGTTTCACCCGAGGTTTGTAAAACACCCGATTTTTATGGAAAAACGGCCGTTAAAACGATCACACTCATATACCGTGACCGTGAGGGTCTCCGCCCCGTGCCTATATAACACCGATAAATAGGAAATACAAGCAGTCTTTTAAGACTGTTTTTCCGTTTTAACACATGTTATAACTGTTTTTCTAAAATTGAATTTTATATTTTTCTCCTTCTAAATAACATTTTAACGCGAGTTTTTTAGACCATTTTTCCCGTTTTCACACCAGTTATAACTGTTTTTTTAGAAAAAATAATATAAAAATATACTTTTACAAAAATAAAAATAAAAATAATATTACAATTTTTTTTAAAATTAAAGAGTAAAAAATTATAATAAAAACTTTGAAAATAAAAGAATAATATAACAATATATAAACAACGTTATTAGACCCATTATAATCAAGTTTTTCACGCACGGTATAACCGTTAGATAGGAATCTCAGATCATAATTTTTTTTATTTTTTTTAGTTTAACGGTTATAACGATCGTTATTTTAAAATAAAATATAAAAAAAACACGTTTTATTCCTAAATAACATTTTTTTTTTTGCCCGAAATGTGTTCACACTCGTCAAAACGCGTTATAACGGTCACACCTAGTGGCCGTGACCTGAGCCGTGACCCGTTTTTCAAACCTTGGTTTCGCCTCTTCGATACGATACACATTACCGATTGTCCAATGTTTTGTGATTTACCGGAATTTACTGAAGTGTCAGAATTTGGTTCATACTAGGGACATTTTGACGGAGCTCCTAGTTCTGTTAGTGTTATGTAATTGTCATACATGGGAAAAATAGAATTTTGTATTGGTTGAGTATGTTTCTATTGGTTTCTTGTCGTCTTATATGTGAATACATGTCGCGGCTTCATACCCGAATTTTGAATGATGAGATGGACTTTCATTTCTGAACCATTTTGAAGGGTCGTCGATAGCATGTTACCGGAGCTTCGCCTCTCTCGAAAACACTACTGAGTGCACATTCTGCTGTGAATCTATGGAGAGTTACAAGATAGTTGTGTAATCTTCAGAATATGGACACTAATAGCAATGTTTAGGACCTTTAGGTGAGAGCTAGTGTTTTTCTGCTACATATTGGGAAAATAGAATATGGAACGAATTACCTTTCTTTTTTATCTACTTCCCATCGTTTACTACTCAGTTTACTCGATTTTTTTTTTCTTAATATAAATTGATCTTCCCCAGGCCTCGTTTGAGCCTGTTCCTGGGCATGTTACAGCGGTTTTTTGGTTGCTGGAAATCATTATTGCAATGATGGCCGTAATAGTATTAACAACCATAAATTGCTATACCTCTACAAAGGCAGTTTTCAAGCATTGGAATGTTTGAGCAAACTCTTAGTCTGTCTCTTTTGTTTGAGGATATACACAAAACAGGAACAAATCTGTGGTGATCCTCATAATATGTTAACATTAATTTTCATTAAGAAAAGGTGCCAAGGACTAATGTACGTAGCACCAATATGGGATACACACCATACAAAGAAGGAGCATCAGAGAAGCTACTCTATGCTTCCCCATGCAATCGAAAACAAAACATTAAGAGATCTTAAAAATAAGATGTAATGACGACAGACTAAAAAACAACGCTTAAATCTCGAGCGAGAATAAGGTTTCCACTAGTTTTACATTTACTTTTGAAGACTACGTACTACTTGTTCCAGATATTCGAGAAGAGAACTATTCTAATGTCATGGGACCTGTGTTAATCTTCACTTTCCGATTAACACTTCCGTGTAATGGATGCAAAGTTTATTAATATTAGAGACACTACTTCGTTCTACTATTACCTGCTAAAATCCTCTTGAGCTCATCTGGTTTACAAGGTAAACCAATAATTCCATCTTGTCCAAACCCAAATTCTTCTTCAGCTTTTTCAAACAGTTTCAAGAATGCAGGATTATTAAGACACTCCAGTTCAACTACAAACCTATTGCCTTCATCTCCTTCAGTTGCAAACACCGCAAACTGCCCTTTTTTCACATCGTATGGCAGTTCCATGGCTTTCAATTTAGAGTACTTGAAAACACCAGGCCATTTAGCTAATGACGAGCCAAGGTTTCCGAATATGATCTTAAGCACTGCCATCTCCTCTCTTTCTCACTATCTTGATGATAATAAACTAAGCTTAGGTTTGATGTTGCTTTGATATTAATATTTGTGAAGGGATAGATATCAGCCTATGTAAACGATGCATATATATAGGAGAAATATTATGCTTACTATACAAGAATGTGTGATTGTCGTAAAAGATTGCACTATTTGTGTTATGGGCCAAATGATAGACGGTGCTCCATTGATCAAAGGTTGACGTCAAAGTATATTCGCATTATATGGCCATCTCGGGCTTCTATTGTCAATAAGCTTTGGGCAACTTTTCCCTTGCAAGCTGGTTTCCAAGGAGAGTAACGAAAGAACACAAGAAAATTTTCTACCATAAAGGATAGAATACTCTTATGAAAAAGAATAAAGCGACAACATACTCTATCCACTGGACTATCTTAGATTCAGTAACTGAACATTTTATGAAAAAGTAAAATCGAATTTCACTTATAGGATTTGTTGATGAATGACATTTATAGGGGGGGACGACCACTGAAACATATGATATGCCCATCTTCAGCTATTAAGATAACCAACTCAAATACGTAACCTCTCCTTCTGGTTCCTCTATATGTTGTTGTCATTGTTTCAATAACAGGCATATGATTTCTGCTTCTAGCTAGAAGACCTCTTTGCAGCTTCTCTGTAAAAGCTAATGCGTCTCCATGACCGTACTTTTATCTCTATATGTTGATCTTACTGTTATTAGGCGTGTAAAAGTCTCACAGTTGATATGTCTCAGTAGGATACGTATACGGAAATCTGAAAGATATGTTTACATTATTTAAGTTTGTATTGCAGGCTTGCAGCCTATTATGTGGGGTGCTGCGCTGGGTCTTTGGAATACATTTGCGCTCAGTTGTTGAGATAGCAACATTGCCATTAATGAGATGTTTTTCATCAATTTCTGATTTGTACACTTTCACTTGGATCGATCCCTTGCGTGTATTTCTTAGAGCATTGTCTTTCTTTACTTTGTCTTGACTTATACTTAATTCTAACTCCATTATCATTCAAGTCAATAATCATGAGACAAGGTTCAGCAGTACGAGAAGTTTTAGTTTTACAATGATTTAGAATTTATGAGATACATATGAAACCACGTAACCGGTAACTGTGCGTTAAGAAAATCAAAGACTAGTAAGTTGATCATCCGGAATCCGCAATCATCTATTTACAAGGCAACTTCCCGGCCGTAAGGGCATGTTATTTTCTCTGACGAATTAAAAAAGACATGCTTAGTGTGACTACTGAAGGAATATCTCTGAAACTTTTTCCGGGTGAACACAGGGAAATTGCCTTAGATCTGGCGTTCAATGGAAGGACATGTTATTTCCTCTAGTAACAACTTGATTATTTCACATTCCTACTGGGTTGCTTCATGTGGCATGCTTCTCTTAAAAAAAACGACACTTTTGTCTTTATTTGTAGGACAGATTGTATGTACAGTGAAGTAGGATATTGAATACGAACAAACATCTGCAAGATATGTTTGACCTGTGAAAGATTCAATGGAGCCCAATATATGTGGGTTTTGTCTTGCTGCATTAACGTCTGGTGTCTTAATTCGTTTTGTATTCTACGCTCTACAGTCTATTGTCTTCTCGCAGCAACAAATTCAAAATACGAATAGTCATTTACTGTTTATATCAAACTTATAGAAATAGTGTGCACAGTATAATTTTGATTCCCACACTCAGTAGATTGGGTTCAAGTCTCACCCTATGCATTTGAATAGGTATATTTATATATCTATAATATTTATTAAAAATCCGGAGAGCGGGGCCTTGGGAGGTCTCGGTGATTCTTAAACCGATTTTTTGCGATTTTAACTCTTGATTTCCAAAACGGTTTTTGTACTTAATATTCTCTAATTAACTCTATTAATTTTTGGTAATTATATTGTTACCGTTTTTCAATCGTTATGGAGGATTTTCAAAGTGAGCACTAATTACTTAATTTATATTCATTAAAACCGTATTGATTTCTTTTTGAGTTATAAAAGAACGGTTTGGAGAAGATGAAATACAGCTTGTTTTTCATCTATTTTTGAGTCTTGAGCAAGTGAAGAAAGAGTAGTTGTTGGTTCGATTTCTCATAGTGCGTAGAAATCGAATAAGAGAGTTATCACTGCTTTATCCCATAGGGTTCGACAATTTTTTGATCGCTAGCACAATCAAGAGGCAGAGTCGCGAAATACCTTAAAGATAGCGACCTAGTCCGCGACTCACTATTTGAGATCCGATTTCATTATTTCTTCATTGTTTCCAACATTTACCTTAAATTTTTCTGCATGGATTCTAGTTGAAGCCAGTGGAGAATTATGATCAGTTGTTGAGACACATGCTATTGTTAATGATCAGAAATGCTTTTCAATTTCTGACTTATGCAAGCTTTCTCTTTTTGGATTGCTTATGCGTTAATTCTTTTTGTTATCAATGTACACTGTACAGTCTTTATCTTGCCTTAGACACAGAAACAAAATAAAAACAATAATTGAATCATAGATAAGAACTTTTTTAATTTACCCAGTAATTTTCTTGTTTTGATGACTATGAAAATTAAGAGATACGTACGATACCACGTAGTGATAAGACGAACACAGACTGCATATGAGTCAATGAATGAATGAAGCTATGTATATGGCCGATAGCTAGGTATAGTTAATCATGTTTGGGATTCAAAGTCGATCGATTATGACGTAAAATTGTAAACTTGACTTAGCAATCAGCTTAATGAAGATCTTTTGAAGTGTTTCGCATGAAGAATTAGCTAGTTTATCTATGGTTCAAACTGCATGTTCTTCATGTTGGGTAGTTATCCCACCAAAGTTCATATGCATGTGGGATACGTACCTCTTAGATAGTTAGAGGATATGGCCCCCCTACTACTTCAGATATTTTTGGAAATGCATGGCAAGATATTTTGATGAGAGCGGTTTTCTGTTACAGTATTACGTAGTTATCTTGTCGCGCGCATTTGGCAAATACAATTTCGAATTTGTCGAGTATTATCTCTTTTATTTATATCATGTCGTATAATATGTGGATCCTTTTCATGCTATAATTTACACTGAAAAGGACGTCTCTGAACATATCCGAAGCTTGTTTGTCAGTAGCACGTTAACGGAGCTTCACTTTTTCTGGATTCCGAAGATAATATAGACTGTCCATTCTTAAGTGATATCAGTGAACCTTTGGGAGGAATATATTGGTCGTTCCAATAGTGATCTATTTTGAGAGCTGGTATCTTCTCTGCTATACATAATATGGTGGCATCTTTGGCATAAAACATTTGGTAACAGATGTGGTTTTTCTGCTCAGAGTTCTAGATGAACTGGTTTTGAAGCCTAATGGCCAGTTACCACATTTTCTAATACCTGGGAATCGTTACTGCATGACTGTATTTTATTTAGTGATTTCTTGGATTTTATGCAATCTTCAAATTTCTAAAAAGAAATAGATTAACAAATTTTTCCTAATGTTAAGGATACAACTATTATCACTCAATCAAAGCAGTAATTGTAGCTGATCCTTCAAGTCTACATCTGCCAAAACATGTCGTCATTTAACAGCATTGTAATCTCTGTCAATAACCTAAGTTTGGTATACAACATATGTAAAATCTTATGTAATTAAAGTCCTGTAAAACTCTATATAATGAAGGAGAATCCACCATATCAAGTGTGGAAGTTATTCACCAAAATATTGTGTCCTATCTTCTAAAATCATAACAAATTAACCACCAGTTTTCAGATTATTTTCTCTCTTTTGGGGATATGCACAGTCTTAAATTTTCAGAAGCTTTCACGATAAAAATCAAGGCGAGGAAAATAAAGTATTCGCTATGAATTCACTCGTATTTCAACGGGGTATACCCTCCTAATAAAGCTTTCAGAGGGTTCTTTGATGATCCTTGTTACAAACTGGAGAAGAAAAGTTTTTTACTGATAATTATTTTGGTTTCTTGTGTGTGTTTTAGTTTCTCTGCTCGGTCGAATACAAATAATATTTGAAAATGCAATCACGATTTCATTGATAAAAGATGCTAAAGTACCTCCATCTCCATGAGATGCAATACAAAGAGGAAACATCAGAGAAAGAGTAACAGGCTGCTCTCTCCCAATATATTATGCTTACCCAATTGGAAGAAAAAAAAAATCATAAAAATGATATCAACTTAAATGAATAAGGTTTAACACGGCGGCACGGCCACAACTAAAAATCAATGCTTAATCTTGAGAAAAATTGAGGTCTTCCTTACTTTTGATCCACTCTGATATTACCTCATATTTATCTCGTTCCAGATACTCTAACTTGCAAAGTGACTAGGATCCTAGTGAAATCATTGGAGGTGCAACCTTCCAAGCAAAAATGAACCTAATAACCAACTCCATGCATCTATTGCAATCCTAAGCGATTTATTCTTTCAATGGGCATAAAATTTACCATCATCAGAAACACTTTTGAAAATGCTATTATCAGAAACAGTTTTATTTTCTTCTACTACTAATACTACTACCCAAAGAAATATGTTGGTGTATATGGAAAGAACGAAATGCAAGAACCTTCGATAACAAAAAGAAAACTTTGGCAAGCCTCATTAGAGATATCAAATTACAAGCGTTCTTTTGGGCCGAATCGAATACAAATATGTTAGAGTTTACCGCAAATATGGTGATTTCTTTATGTGATTTGTTATACCGGTCTCCGTAATATAGTTATTTCTTTTTGTATCTTTCTTCTTGGGTAGCCGAATCCCCTTTCGGTTCCCCTTTTTTTGTTTGGTTGTAATCATTGGGTTAAGGTACCCCTAAGTACGTTTTTTTTCAATGAATTTTCTATTTGACCGATCAAAAAAAAAAAAAAAATACTACTACCCAAAGCCCTCTTGAGCTCATCTGGTTTACAAGGTAAACCAAGAATTCCACCTTGTCTGAACCCAAATTCTTGTTCAGCTTTCTCTAAGAGTATCAAGAAGGCAGGATTATTACTAAGACAATCCAGTTCAACTATGAACCTGTTGCCTACATGTCCTTCAGTTGCGAATACCGCAAACTGCCATTTCTTCACATTAAATGGCAGTTTCATGGCTTTCATTTTCTCTTTGTCAACAGACACCTTATAAACATCTTGCGTTTTAGCTGATGGCAACACAAACTTCTCAATTATAAGCTTAAACATCACCATTGCTCTCTTTTAGCTCTCTTATGATGGATTTCAGTATGAGGGGGATATATCTCAAGTAGGTGTACATATAGTGGTATTTATAGGAGTAATGTTATGTTTAGCCTGCAAAATTGTGTTGTTTCTCACTCAATTCACCATGTATTATAATTAATGATTTTACCATCTTCAACATTATGGGGTCCAATGTTATCAGGTTCTCTGTGGATCATGAAGGAGAAGCAAAGGCCGTCCGATCCTATACTCTCAATCGACCTGTATTTCGTCCTTCATGAATTTACATGAGGATAAATTGTGTTACCACGAAACACGTTCAGGAGATATTTACTGAAAGACGTCGATAAATACCTATGCTAGCATAGCTATATCTGAAGTGTTTACGCTCACCTCTTACTAGGTTCAACAATTATGGCATCACATTTCAGGGCTGCTAATGGATGTTAGGGGTCTACAACAACAACGTCAAGGAGGTTCTTAAAGACATGGAAAGCTGATAATCCATACATGTCATTTTCATGTGGCGCCTTGTCCCATATGTGATCATGCCCAGGTGCCCAGGTCGGACCCAAACAAGCCACGAGGGAGTAGGGACTAAACAAACAGTGGCTTTCTTTTTTTTCTTGACAAATATAACCTTAGATGGGGCAACCGATAAAACACTATACAATCCATACCATCCTAAGCTTGCACACCTAACTGGTAGAGTAATTTAAGCTCAGTATGCTTGATGAAACATGCAGAATCACTGAATCCCTGGGATTTACATACCTGGTATGGAGTTTGGCAGAAGTCAGCTCATTCGGGACAGTGACAACAATGCAGTGGGCGAGGCGGCTATGCATGAGGAACTGGCGAGATTGAAATGGAGGTCATTAAGCAAATGAAGTAATGAAGAAAAAAGTAAACTCAAACAGCATTTTATTAGAGATGTCTAGTGACTTGTTTCCAATTTCAGAATTTAAATCTGTGTTTCTCTAAAGCCCGATGGCTCCCAAATCTCAAGTACTTGGGCTAAATATAACAATTCAGCTTAAAACAATGCAGCCTCTGTGGACTTTATGCCACACTGCTCTTTATTTGTGACACATTAAAATAGATTTTTGTTATAGGGAAAGCTAATTGTACTTAGGGGAAAGCTGACTTTGGTATATCTAAATTGACTTGTAATCAATTAGGGCAGAAATAGAGAAAATAACATGTCATCACCGACCATTACTTTTCTTCTTTTTCACCACCACCTTCAAACAAGTTTAAAACCTCGGTTACTTATAACTTTTAGGATCAGGTGCGAACCAAAAACCTCGAAACTAATTTAAATTAGGATCTTTACAAAATCTCTCGTACCTGTAATCGATTGATGAAAACACTTATCTTCATTCATTGATACATAGTGAAAGTAAACCAAAAGAAATCTAGTCTACCAATAAAAAAAAAGAAAAAAAAAAATCCAATAGCCCAACGAATTAAACGCCCCAGCAAATCTAAGTTTGCACTTTAATTAATCCCCCAACAAATAACTTAACTTGATTAGTTATCAATAGCAGAAGGATTAAAGACAACCACCATCAAACAATAATCACTAGCTTCTTGTTCGCGAGGTAAATGCACTAGGAAACAAATCAGATTCTCCCTCAATTCGTCTTCTTACTCCATTAACTGCTTTTGGTTTTAAACCCCTAGATCTCTTTTAATATGAATTTTTTTATTACTTTGAAATAGCTTTCTTAAATTGAATTATTGCCATGAATGTATTTGAATTGCCAAACTAAATTCAAATTTCCATCAATAAATTGCTGATATTTTTAAGTTATCATGAGACTTTTTATTTCAAGTTATCATCGAATTTCTTAGAAGATCTCACATTTGAACTTGTAGTTCACTACCCGGACTTCTCCAACATAAGCAAATTAGGTTGAGGTTCACTAGATAAAAATGATGGAATGTGGTTCAGGTACAATGGATGATTCTGATGGAATGTGCAGGGAAAACAAAAATCAAGTGGAACTGTGGTGGAAGACGGCTTCGATAGAAACATGGGACAGTTTTAAGTTTTGATGCTTCCACCCTTTATGACCAAAAGTCAATACATTAGGACCAAAAGTCAGCATTCCCCTTTAAATTTTAGATTTACCTATAACAAAAATCTTAAAATAGATTGCTAGATATAGAAATTAACGTTTAATCCCATATTAGTTGGGCTTTAGACACTCTAGTCCTGTCATCTCAAGCCTAGTACTAGAAGGTCCAAATTCACCAAATCTTGAACGAGTTGATCCTTTTATTAACGATTTAGTCCAAAACGCTTCTTTTGTATGACAAGACAAAAATACCCATCATGCGGGATATGATTTGTTGGTCATTCAATTTCCATTCTTCTTTTTCATTTCATGGAATCGGGGAGCGTAGAGAAAATCGAGAAATCTAATCTCGTCGTGTCAATGGAAGTTCAATCTCCAAACCTAAATATGATAATCAAACAAACACTCCATTCAACTTCAAAAATCGAAATCGTCATCATCAATTCATCTTCTTGAGGATTAACTCAAAATTTGGAGGAAAAATTGATAAGATTTAGTTTCTGCAGATTTCATCATTGAAGGCGATTTGAAAGATAAGTTGAATCTTTTCTTATGTTCTTATTATTTGGTCTGATCGCCACTATTTGATTTGTTGATTTTGAAATCGATCTCAGAATTTTTTTAACGGTTTCAAAAACCTAATTACTTCAAGTTGGCACCAAATCAATAATAAAATTTATTTATAGATTAGATTTGAAGGAGATGATACAGAACTTCTGTAGGTGATAATTAATTTTCATTTGATCTATTTTTTTTATTGATAGCAAAAGTTATGAAAATTCTTCCCATTCAATTGTAGTTGGTTGCACGAAATAATCCACGGAAAAATAATAATTCATTTTCGTAAAATTTGTTTTCATAAGAATCCATTCAAGAAACTTCCCATAGATTTCTGAATTTTGGATTAATTTTATCATTATCTCCTAACTGTGCAATTTTGAATTGTACTTTGCAGAAAACTGGAGCGATTGTTATCAATAACGATATGAGAGTTTTAGTTGTATAATAACATGACTAGGTAAAAGGAGATCTTTATACTTAAAGAAGCAGGATAAGTTGGGATGTCTGCGGGAAGTTTTTTTTGACTAGAAACCTCATTCAGCTCATCTCCTTCGGTAATATGGTTTGTACAAACTATTTGATATGACCTTTGTCCTATTTAGTTGATGTTAAATGTGATGTTAGCTTTGATTGATTTGATAGTGGAAACATAAGAGACTTATATACTCCTATTGTCATGTAGGTGAACATGGTATCAAACGAGGGTTAGTATGAAGGATTCCTTTTGCCGTTCGCCATTTATAAGAAATTTCATTTATAGTCTACTACAGCATCTAATAACACATCTTCTTTACATTTAACTAAAGCTAGATATCATTAATAGAGTGTGTACTTAGTTGACTGTCGGATTCATCTTTGGAACAATTTATGTACAAAGCCATGTCACGATGGTTAGAATTTTTTTTACGTGAGGTCGTAGTCTGCTTGAAAAACTTCGGCATAGTCTGCACAAAATTTCACTATGTCATTTCTTTTCAACCAAATTGACCTTTGAAATTTAGAGTGGCTCTACATGTTTCGTGTCACTGATTAGTCTTATTTTATTTGAATTCTTGGTCGAATAGGGGTTGACGAGTGTTAATGGTAAGTGGGTAACTGACTGATTGATGTACTATAATGATTAATGAAGTGAAAATGCAAATTTAATCGGACAATCGTGCTTAACTTTTAAAGTATGTGGGTGGGGTGGCAAGTTGGTTAGTGAGAAGTCATTTTCTTCTTCAATGTTAGACTTATTATGTTTCTCCACCCTCAATGTTAACAAAAAACTAAAATGAGTATTTAAGTGAGTGAAATAAAAATCATCACCTGACAAGTTCTTGGAAATTGTCTTGTTTTCGAAAGTCTGTAAAGGAAAATTTCTTCTTTCAAATTTGTAGCTTTTTTTCCCATATATGGTTATGTTAATGATCACTAGCTTTAGTTAAATCATTAACGACTTACAATAGGTGTTATTTTTTGAGATCCCTTTCTAGAGCTTCTAGTATGTCTCTTTTTAGGACTTACGGTAGGTGTTATTTTTTCTGAACTTTTTTTTCGTGAGTGCAACATTTGAATTAATTGATTAAGGTACGATCACAGCCAGACTTAAACTTTTAGAGTTAATGGGATTAGAGAATACCCCATGGTGGAAGTTGGTTTAGCTTTTGATTATCGTATCTAGTTACGAATTCTGGAAAAGGGCTAATAGTTTTATTGCGTAAACGATGTACATCTCCGCTTTATATGTAGTACAAATTGGCCTAATGCAACTCATACACGCATTAGCGAACTTCAGAGCTAGTAATGCATCAGACTACAAAGTTCGTGTGTGTATTGTGTCAAACTTTAGGACTAGATGTTAATAGAGTTAGTTGTTCTACATTAGGTAAGTTAGGTAGCTACTACCACCAGCCATTAAATAAATTTGATTCTCTACTGCTTGGGATCTAACATCTTTTTCCCTAGATCCGTGTAATGCAGCACTAGCAAGAGTATCATTTGACCCAATGAAATGAACATATTAATATGTACAAAGTTATACACATGCTAATTGTTACCGTGTGTACATAGTTGTACACACGTTGATTATTAATGTGTCTGTAGTTGTACACTTGTTGATTGTCGATGTGTACATGGTTGTACACATCTTGATTACTAATGGTGCAAAACTATATTGTACCATGATACACTTTGACATCAATCTTTCTAGGTTTTATAGATTTTGTAGTTATTTTCTAGATTTTCTAAATGAATCGAGTTCTATCTATTTTTGGATTTTGTAGATGTGTACACCATTGTCGTGCCTCATTTTTTAGATATTAACATTTTACGATTGCATGAGGATTCTGGACAACTGTTAACATCTTTTGCTCGAATTTGTTAACATAATTGATAAGAAAATTCATAAAATAGGATGAATCAGTTCTAGTTGTTTTCTGTATTTTTTAGATGTGTACGTAGTTGTACACCATTATCCTGTCTCACTTATAAGCATTACATTTTTTTACATTGATTGCATGTCTTATGTAGCTTATAGACAAAGCTATGTTTTGCAGGTGATGGAGTTGTAACAAATAAATGTGGCATTGTATTTTATCTCTCTTGTAATCTTGCAAGGTTACTTGAATTTCATACTAGCGAGATCCTATCAAGATATGAATATTTGACGGCTGATAGTTTGTGTTTTCTCAAATTCGCTGACTTCATTAGTTACTGATACTTGATATGCACTTGGGTTCTTGTAATCCAGGCAAGAAAGGTAATTTGCTGACACTAGTTTTAGCATTGGTGGTGCGTTTAGGACTGAAACCATACGTTGTAACAGTCGAGGTTCTTTTTACCTTTTTAAGAATTTGAATAGTTGTTACATGATTTTGCTTCCAAGAGTTATGTTGAAGATTTTAATCTGGGTGATAATTATTGCATCCATGGATTAGTAAAGAGAAAGCTGCAGGCATTACTCAAGATGTGCAACGAGCGACATGGAAAATCATTGATTTAGGTGAGTTTTTTTTTTCGTAACTACGGTGTACGAAGTTGTGCACATGTGAGAAATGACACATAGTTGGTTATGGAGATTCCTGATAGTGTTATTCTCTTACATTGTTTTGTGGATACTCAAATGGTTGTTTATTTGTTGGTGAGAGTAACCTAAGTCACATAGTTATATACATGTTCATTCTTAATTTGTATATACTTATATACATGTTAGACTGTTAGTGTGTACATAGTTGTACACTTGTTGATTGCTAACACTACACCAAATTTAACGTTTAGCAATAGCTTAAATCTGTTGCTGACTGGGCTTGCAACAGATCTTTGCCGTTGCTAAACACCTTATCGCAGTTTTTCGCAACAGCTCTAGCTCTGTTGCCAATTCTGGTCAGCAATAGCAGTCGCAACAGAAACAAGCTATTGCGAAAGCAAAAATTTAGCAACAAAAATCAGCAGTTGCTACTCTGTTGCTAATTTTAGAGTTATTCTGGGATATTTTTTATTGGAACAGGATAAGGTTGTTTTGGTTCAGATTTAGCAACATGATTTCACCGTTGCTAATACTTTGCAACAAGAAAAAAAAAGGTCAAGTCTTCATTGACTTAGTCAAAATCGATTTCCCCACAATTTATCCAGTAATTCAATCTGATGTTCCTCATACTCTACATTCCCACAAATATAAAAATTTAAATAAACAAGAAAAGTTGCATCATTAAGAAAGAGAACCAAAGACATGTTCTAAAATTCTCAGCATTTATATGACTTAAACATTAAAGACATTCTATAAAGAAAGGGAACCAAAGACAATAACGCAGGGATGAGTTTGAGTTGTATTAAGAAATCAGGTGTAAAATTGTACTAAAATAGAGCACAACTGAAAGAATTCAGAGGTGAATGGATTTATTAAATATGTTTTTGTTTCTTACATTATACTGGTTCCACTATGTTTGTTTTAGCTTCTAAGGATTGCATAAAGAAATGGAATGTTACAATTTCTTAAAATGAGTAATCAGAGTGCCGCAAATTATTGTGGCTTTGAAAGGATGATCACACGATGATGCCTCTCGTCTCGTAAATACGAACAAGATGATGATGAACCTGTCACAGATACATATAATTAGAGATAAAAAATAAAAAAAGTAACCAATGATTTGCTTAGAGACAACCAATGATTTGCTTATACCTGAAAGATACTAGAGACCAGGTGAGACCAATGAGACTCGAGTAAGTGTTGGGATTTCTGATGAGTTTTCGTCATACTATGATCAAAATAAGCCTAGTCATAACACTAGCAGGTGGCGTAGTAGAGGCTTTGGATTCACCATAAGCAGCTTCAGAGTGAAGCTCAGTAGTTGAGCTAGAACAATGCTTGGTCAAATTTGGTGCTTCTCGTTCACCACCATTTATTATGGCTTGTCTGTTTCCAAAACTGTATTGATCATCTCGGCGATATTCTTCAAACTCTGAAATTTATCACAAGCAGCCCAATTCAGATAATACAAATGCATTACCAAACAAAAGAAAGTATGAAAGCTTGTACAAAGAAGAACATACCAACTAGGCATACCTAAAAGCAGTTAAAACCACAAATAGAAGAACCCAAACATTTACAAGTGACACATATATGAAGATAAGGCAATATAAATATACTTGCCAAAAACTGGAAGTTTAGAATAAAAAATTAGGTTTTTCAATGCATTTTTGACACACATAATCTAAGAATCAGTAACTATGAAAGCAAACAGAACAACTCATTCTAAAACAAGAAATGGACATAAATCATGCAAGATTTTATTCTAATTTTCAGCTAAACATATACTTTTGTGTTAAAAGTTCTGCAAAAGCTATCCAACTGAAACTTATAAGGAAACTGAGTATAAACCCTTAAAATAACTTAAGTGTTTGCAATTTAATCACTGCAGTTACAATCTACATTACCTGGAATAGGATAAAATGTAGAAGATGAAGTACCACAGGTGGCACCAAACCAAATTATCATAGGGATTCACCAGCCAAGAACAAAAAAGTGAAGCAGCTTCATAGTATAAGCAGAAAAACACCAACTAGTTACAGACCTTGCATCTCCAGCTGCAGATCCAGCTTAATTGTACACATTTGATGTGGGCTACTGAATGATCCCCTTCGTACTATCTAAAATAGGAAAAAAAAACAAAAAGAAAAAGAAAAGAAACCCACTCAAAATCAATCTCACTTACTTGCTTATACGACTTCAGGCAAAGGAAGAGCAATGATAAAATGATAAACCTCATGAGACAGAAGAATTATGATCCCATGGGCCAAGACCCAAAAACAACATAAGAATAGTATGTAAAGATGTTACAAGTAGAGACGATCCTCTACGGGCCAAAGATTTTATTAACTTCACGACTTTCTCGAGAAAGTGCACCTTCAGTTGAAGTTGCAGATCCCACTAAAACAAGCTTACGAACCCAGTACCTACCTGTTATGGCGTCAAAACATCTCTCATGTCTACACAAATGTATTCGTGAATTTTAATGTACGTCCAACCAAATGAGTATACTTTAATCCAAATAGCCTTAATTAGGCAACAGGATGGGCTACACGAATCAAAGGTAGTCTGTTGCTAAACCCTTTATTTGGTGTAGTGCATTCAAATAAGACATCCATTCAACAATCTCATGCCAATACAGAGGTGTCCAAGTATCCAACTTACTGAAATTCAAATAAAGCATCTATTCAACAATCTCATGTCAATACATGGGTGTACAAGTATATATCCAACTTACTGAAATGCTGAAGACAACAAAATTTCCTCCATCATTCAACCGATATGATCCCAACACCAAATTGAGGGAAAGGTAACTAGTTACTGTGCTTTAGAACCCTGATTAGTGTATCAGCAACAATTGGTTTCTATCATTCACATATGAGAATTCTAGATATTGAAAGGCTTTGGTTCCCTTTGATTTCTGCAAAGACCATCGTGGATAAAAAGTTAATTCTCTTAACAGAGACTATCCACTAAATTATATATATTTCCCTGGGTAGATCTGATTGTATATATACCTGAAAGCCAAACATTGCCCTTAACCAATCAAAAATGTTCAAGTTTCCTGCCTTTTATCTTTGCCTGGTCAAACGAAGAAGGCCAAGTTAAGCCATGAGTGTTCCGGTGCAGCCACAGAAGCCTTAACCTGTTGAATGAGTATAAACAAATATGTAAGTCAACTACGAATTAAAGACTTAATGCTACTACTCCATAGTCTCCATTTATCTGAAACATCCATTAGGGTTTAGTATTTTCCCCCGACCCCTTGAACATAAATTAGCACAACTGAAGCATACAAAAACTACAGGTACCTCCCCAAGATGCATGGTGGACTACGAGGAGAATAACAACAACTGAAGCATACTCTGTCTTCTTCAAAGTTACTTTCTTTCACAATGCAAGGAGAATAACAATACCAAAACATTATCAGCTCTGAACAGTACCGAAAGAAGCGGAACATAATTAAATACTAAAGATGCACTTGAAATATAACCCGTATGAATTGCTAATAGGAGGTTGAAGAAGCACCGGTATGTATAGCTCAATGGTCAGAAAGGTTATGCATCTTCACAAATTTTAAACATCAGGAACAGAAAGCCCTAATCTTAAAAACAATCCTACCAATTTCACCACCATTACTGCCTCCAATTCTAAAACTAGTTACTTCTGCACAACTTCACTGCCTCCAATTCTAAAACTAGTACCATCTGCACAACTCAGAATAACATCCAGTGAAGTTCTGAAACGATAACCCATACTCTCCCCGATTTCATTTAATACCCACAAAAAACAACAACAGTTTGACAAACACAAAATCATCTAGTCAGGATCTAAAACGCACCACATGAAATAATACTAAAAACAAAGTATTGTAACTACAAACCAAAACTAATGTTCCAATTAGGAACCAAACACCCACATTAATTAGCTAAATAATGACTCAAGGAAGCGATTATTTACCTCATAAAATTCTCCAGTTCATATTCTAACCCTCTCTCGAGACTACGACGTCCAGCATCATGACCTGGATTTTAGAGATTTGAATGGTGTTTGATCAAATAGAAAAGGGTTAGGAACGAATTCGGGTTTTGATCGAAAATTGAACTGAAAAAACAAATCTTGGGTTTGGTAGAAGAAAATAAGAGACTGAGGAACAAAACCCTAAAGGTGATAGCGTATAAGCGAGTAATTGGGAGAGAGAAATAAGAGAAAGATTGATGGTGATTGTTCGGATGTAATGGAGAAAAAATTGCGAAGGTAGGGGAGAACTTGGAGGAAGAAGTATGGTGGTGATAATTCTAGGAAGATATAGAGACTGACTGGAAAATGAAGGGTGAAGCCTCGAGATAATGAGGGGTGAAACAATCTTTTGAGTTTCAAAACGATATCATTGACTGGGTGAAAAAATACCATAAAGTGTTCCCAGGCACACACACGACTAGAGTGCTTATACTCTCGGCTGTTTCTAATCGCAACAGAGAACGGGCCGTCCCGAGATTCGCAACAAAAATAAGTTGTTGCTAAAGTTTAGCAACTGCTGGTTCTAGTTGCAAATTAGCGACAACTCTAGCTCTGTTGCTAATCTGGATTGCTAATTCCATAATTTGGTGTAGTTTAATGTGTACATAGTTGTACACTTGTTGATTTTTAATGTTTACATAGTTGTACACTAGTTATATGATGTGGTTTCCTTATCGAATTTGGTTGCTGGATAATTGTGCTTTAAAATAAATTTTGATTGATGGCACTATCGCTGGTTATGCGCTAGATGATTTTTAATGTTTACATATTTGAAGGGCCACAATAGATGCAAGCATGGGTATGAGCATTAACCTTAGGGTATGAATTGTAATTTAAGCATGAGTAGTAACATAGTTGTACACCTTTTGATCGCTAATGTGTACATAATTGTACACCTATTGATTATGCCCATTTTTTTGAATTTTGGTGAATCGATTTGCTGATAACCTCCTACCAAACAATTGATTTGCTAGGAATTTACATGAAAATGAATGGAGGCTTCACCGCATCTTTTGGAGACCTATGTTGCACTTGTTTGTATTACTAAATTTAGCTGAATATATAGGATTTTCGACACCAAATATTATTAGTTCATGATAGGAGGCATTAATGTTTGCGATGCATTACATTTGGGTACATATAGGATTTCAGACTCATTACATGCATTTGAATTTTAATTTTCAACTCCACTTGAATATAATTGTTGACCGTATGTGTATAATGTTGTCTGCATTTCAGTGAACTTATTAGTATCATATATCATTCTTTATTTTATCTCCAATAGATGGAAAAGGGATGCAATCTGGGAAGTTAATTGATTCATGTTGAATTCATTGTTGTGAATACCCCATTTACAAGATCCACAGATCTGTGGATCTATTGGTATGCTCGTGCTTCACTTTTTTATCTTGTTTTAAGCCCAATTTATTTGCATAATAAATTGGAACTAAAACCATACGCTGTAACTATCGATATTCTTTCTACTTTTTTAAGAATTTGAATAATCCTTACATGATTTTGTTTCCAAGTGTGATGTCGAAGTTTTTAATTTTGGTGACAATTATTGCATTTAGGGATTGGTAAAGAGAAAGTTGCAGGCATTACTCAAGATGTGCGACGAACGACATAGAAAATCATTGATTTAGGTGAGTTTATCTTCTTCTTCTTTTTTATCTTAACTAGGGTGTACGAAGTTATGCACATGTGAAAAAATGACACAGTTGGTTATGGACATTCCCGATAGTGTTCTCGCTCATATTATTTTGTTGTTGCCTTGTTGGTGAGAGTAACTTAGGTCACATAGTTATACACATGTTGATTCTTAATGTGTATATACTTATACACATGTTGATTGTTAGTGTACACATGTTGACTGTTCATGTGTATATATTGGTACATATGTTGATTATATCATATCCTGATGCACCTTTGAGATTAATTTTTTTCGCTTTATGCATCTAATTTAGGGACTCACAAGCTCAAAATGGTAGAGCACCCAAGCCTATCACAAGGTTTTTGGAGGTTGATGGTTCAAATCCATCTGAGTTTTTACAATACAGGTAGGTGTGTACATACTATTGCACCTGTGTAAATCCAATGAAATAGATTTGTTTGTAGGCGAATATGGTTGAATTGTTTCATGTTTTGTATGGGGTATACATATTGATGAACCAGTGTATGCATGTTTTGCAAGGCTGCACATATTGATGAACCAGTGTATTTTCCACAAAAAAGTAAATTTGTGTGTGATTATGAATAATCTGTTTCATGCATGTTTTGCAGAGGTGTCATATTGGTGGACCAGTGTAATTCCAATGAAAAAGTAGGTCTGGATATGAATGACCAATTTCATGCATGTTTTGTAGATGTGTACAAAGTAGTGCAAAAATGACAGCAAAATTCGACTTATTTTGTAAACATCAAATAATGAAGCGAAAAATAAATTTTTTGAAAACTGAAAATGATATAGTCATATGGGTACTCTTTTTGTAGCTATCGGAAAGAGCTTTCAGAAAATATAAAGTTTGTGAATTTTGGACGAACCGTTCAAAAGATAAATCATTTTTATATTATTTAAAGTTGTTGACATCATCACGAGTCACTTTGGACTAAACTGTAAATATTTGGACTAAATTTTAAATCATGAAGGTTATTTGTGTATTTTCTATATTTTGGACTCAATGAGTAGTTAATTTTTGGACTAAACTGTACCTAGTTAACTCGGGATGGACTATTTAACTACTTCTCACACTCAATGAGTGTCAGTCACACCACTCCGAGCTTTGCAATATCCGCAAATACTACGGATTCTCTCTTCCCGAAAGATGCATGTGTTTATGCCAAAACTACATCCTATGCAAATCAGAAGATCCCAGCTCGGTTTGCTAATTTAAATCAAACCCCTTGGGCCGACAATATAGAAGATATAATTCAGGTGGTTACACTTTACAGTGTTTTGTAAAGTTAGTAATATGGATTGCGGTAATCAAACAAGAACTCTTTTGCCATACCATGATAACAAGGTGTGCCTTTTAAGAGATGCTAGCAAAGACCATACTCAACGCACCCACGGAGGTAAAAACAAAAAAATTTAACATTATGTATTTTTTTCTCAGGGATTTTACAAACAATTGGACTTCACAAACTTATCATTCAGGAAAAGAACTAACAAATCAGACCTAAAATCATATATATATATGAAACCTAGGGAAAATGTTTTTAAGGAATGTATATATAGAGTAACAGGAGGAAAGAAAATGATTGTGAATCTCCATGCCAAAATTAAATAAAACTGTAAAAGATATTGACGTTGGGTAGGATTCGAACCTTGTACCTACCTTTTAAGGGTTTTGATATCAAAATAGCTTTCGGTCATCAGATGGATGCCACCACAGCCTAATAAGATTGCACCTGTCATTGATACTATGGAGACTCCACCAAACAATGTTGCTTCTCAGTTCGTCAATGATACTGCAATGTCAGAAGAGAATGAAGTCCATATTTCCAAGTCTAGGGGTAAGGCAGTTGTTGTGCAAGATCATGACTCCACCTACAAAAAAAGTTGAACATGAGACCTTTTACAAGTAGATCTCCAACTCTGAAAATATACTAAGCTGGTCAAATTGATAAGAATACTATGAATCTTTCTGAATCTGGTCTTCCTATCATCCACAAATCGATTATTCTGGAGTCAAGTAACTCTGACCAAGCTAAAGTCAAGCATCAGGTTAATCCTGAGACTTCATACAAGCGTTTTAAGACAGCTGTCACACCTTCTCGACCTATCACTTTATCTAGAAAGGAGGTTGTTTCTTTGGCAGTTGATCATGATGCTATTAGTAATCTCAAAAGGAAAATCAACTCTGCGTCTTTCGATGCTAGAAAGCGCACTAAAGATGCTAAATTGGCTCAGAAAACCGTTGCTATTTCCACTTTATCTGATCTTGTGATTAATGAATTTCATGAACAAAATTATAACATCCTTTGTCCACCCATTACAAATGTTGACCACCTTCCTTCTATCACTGAGACCAACCATTTTACTTTGTCTCAACAAATCATCAATCCCTATGGTACTTTTCATCTTCCTACTACTAAATAAATGGTGGATCATAATGTCTGTAATAATTCTTCTCATAAGGCTGCTTCTTTGGATCTCAATGCAACTCAAGGAGAGCAAACAATCAATGATTCTTCTGGTTCTCAGCCTAATGGTAGTGTCATATTCCTACCACTCAGGTATCGACATTCTCCAACAACTCTATTCTTAATAATGCCATCCCCAATATTATATTTTTTGTGCCTTCTTTCCCTGTCAATAATATCAATGTGTTATGTTAGAATGTCAAGGGTCTAGGAAAAAATGCTAATAAAGAGTGTCTATCCCATTTGAAAAACATTAACCATGATATTGTGTTTATCTTTAAAACTAAAATGAAGATAGACTAAAAAACTTGGGTTTACCTTGTGCTTTCAATATCCATTGTGTTGGTAAAAGTGGAGGCCTGGTCTTAGCTTGGAAACATGAATTGGATCTTAATATTATCTCTACTGATTCTAGGGGCATCTATGTTACCACCAATGACATAATACATTCAAAAACTTGTCATATACACATCATATATGGTGAACCAAATCAGACCCTTGGGGACGCTTTTAGGTTAGTCAGAGTAACCTTCCCCTTATCCCTAGTGAAGAGCCAGCTTTCTTTGTAGGAGATTTCAATTCTTTGCTAGGTCATGATGAAAAAATGGGCGGCTTAGAGCTTGATGATAATGATTTCCTAACTCTTAAAACTTTGTGTGAAACATTTGATTTATTACATGATCCTGGATTTTCTGGTCATAGATTTACTTGGTCTAACATGCAGTGAGTGGTACTGATTTACTTGATAGATGCCTAATAAATCAAGATGTTGGATTTTTATTCCTTAAGCTTTGTGTTAATAATCTCCCTAGAGATTCCTCGGAGCCATTGCCCCATGCATGTAAGCTTCAATTTTGAAGGAGATTGTATGCCTAGACCTTTTCACTTCATAGCAATGTGGCCGGAGACAGTCAAATGAAACCCAATTTATGAAACTAACCCTACCTTTAGAGACATTATAGCAAATTCCTGGTCCGTTCATGTGCCTTCAAACTTAAGGCTAAACTTCTTAACACTAAAAAAGGGTCTTAGGCATTGGAATATGAACTATTTTGGAAATACCCAAATTAATGTTTCCACTATTAGAGAGGAACTCAAAGAAGTTCAAATCTCCACCCCTTCTGATACTATGCATGTTTCTAGGGTTAAAGTTAGATTAACTTACATGTATTCTCTGGAAGAGCTCCACTGGAAGGATAAATCCAGAGAGGTCTGGCTTTTGGAGGGAGATAGAAATATTCCTTATTTTCATAGAGTCACTTTATTTAAGAGGAAAATAAATGCCATCAGCTGGATCAAAAATAACTCAGGAGACATCTTTACTAAAAGAGATATTATTGGTGTCTCGTTTGTTGACTACTTTAAAAATCTTTACCTCCCACTCTCAATCTTTCAAGATGAGGTGCTGGCAAATCTCCCTACTAATTTTTCCTCAGATGATAATAACTGTCTAAATATACCTTTATCTCCTGAAGAAATTTAAAAAATTGCTTTTCAAATGGGAGGGGAAAAGGCTCCTGGCCCTGATGGATTTACTGGCTTATTTTTTCAAAAACACTTGGATATTGTTGGAGATTCTGTTATAGACATGGTGCAAACCTGTTTTAGAACTGGTCATGTTCATAAATTCCTTAACCATACTAATATATCCCTCGTTATTTAAGGCCCATTCTGTTGAATTTGTCTCCCAGTATAGACCTAATGGATTACGAAATTTTACTTATAAAATCCTCTCTAAAAATCTAGCTAATAAACTTGAACCCTTAATGGATGGTCTGATATCCCAAATCAAAGTGCCTTTGTTCCTAAGAGGAGTATAGCTGATAACATCTTTCTTGCTAATGAAGTGGTTTTTACAGTGAATCATTATCATGGTAAGTGTCACACCTTCAAATGCTCCAAGAAATTTTTCACGAAGGTATAACCCGACAATACAGTGGTTCAGTGATCTCTTATCACCCACTCATATTTCAGCCTTATAAGTTTGCACCAATGCAAACATCCAACTTCATGAGTTATGCAACAGAAGACTTAACTTAGATTTTCTCTACCAAACAATGTATCCCATACTACAAAAAGGTTCCTGCCATATTTATGCTTTAAAGAATTTAGGGAGTAACTTCGAATCAAAAAGATACTAAGACCAAATGCATAAGCCAACAAACTCTCTTTTATTATCTTAAGGGGAAGATACAAAACTCGTCCAACCAATGGACTTACAAGCTTATTCTCTAAGCGTCACGAAATTCACTCTCTACTGCAAAGTGGTTCCTCAACACTTGAACTATTTAACAACATCCATCTACAAGGGTTCCCTGGCTATTTATGATGCCAAGAACCAGGGCCAATCCGTATGCAACTCTCTTGCACGCCCCATGAATAGACATCTATCCATGGGCAGTTCCCTAACCGCCACAGTTCACTTTTTAACTGCTAACCTTAGTGCTGGCGTGTAGAATAGCGCCACACTTGTTCCAGACGGTTAGGCTATGCTAAACTCGGTTATAAAGTGTCTCTAACTTGCTCTTTCACTTTGGCATGCTGTGATGCACACACACGCGCAACTGACAGCTTGAACTCAAATATGACAATCATTGCGTTTCACTGAACTTTTGCCATGCCAATGTTCGACAATTATTTTGCTTTACTCACTCCTGGCCTATGCTAAGTATCCGGCAATGGTTGCGCTACATCCAACTTTTACTTCTACCAAGTATTCAGCAATGGTTGCGCTACATTTAATCCGCTACGCACTTAGCTCATTTGGATGTCAACATCCAAATATCATGCCAACTGAGTCTTGACTTACTTAGTTCAACTTCATGCTTCATATGCATCACTTTCATCCTTATTGGAGAGCAATAATCACCAATGGCGCATTGGCAATGCTATTGTTGCACATACATCGTCCAAGTCTTGGCCAATTCTTGGAACGATGCCAAAGTCATCTCATGACTTTGCATTTCATCCTTTACTCTTTCCTTGAGCTGGGATAACTCTGAATAATGATATGCAACAATATCACGTCGTATTGTATTTGCTAAGTAGCCTTTCTTGTCTCAGCCATGTTAGCGCTACATCGTCGGCATATGCAGCTCCATCTTCCAAGCTACATTCTCAGTAATGCGCAATTGTTGCGCTTAACTGTTGGGCCATGTCATAGTAAGGAAGGTCTAGCATCCATTAAGTTGGATATGTCTAAAGCCTATGCTAAACTTGAATGGAAGTTCTTGGAAAAAATTATTAGGAAAATAGGTCTCTGTGAGCATTGGATTTCTTTAATCATTCAATGTTTGGGTATTGTTTCCTATTGTGTGCTTCTCAATGGTGTCCCAACTGGTCTAATTCAACCTTAAAGGGGGCTGATACAAGGTGACCCCTTATCCCCTTGTCTTTATATTCTTTTCTCTGAATCTTTATCTTCCTTTATAGATAAACTCTCTAGAATAAATTTGGTTAAAGTTTGTAGAAATGCTCCTTCCATAACCCACTTATTGTTTGTTGATGATTGTTTACAGTTTTTTAATGCCACTATCCATGATTTTCGTACCATTAAAGACTACTTGCATAAGTATTGTTATGCTTCTGGACTAGAAATTAACTTTGATAAATCTGGTATTCTTTTTAGTAAGGAGTTACCTCCTTCTCTTACACACCAATTATCTAATATTATGAATACTGTATAAGTTCTCATTAGTTTTGAAATCAAAAATTCAAACTCATATGAGTATCCTTCAATCTGTTGATGCTAGGATCACCTCCTGGTATCATAACTTCTATCCCAAGCTGCAAAAACCTCCATGGTAAAACATGTTAGTCATACAATCCTCATTTATCAAATGGTCGCTTTTCTTATACCCAAAACTTTATGTAGAAAAATAGAATCTCATCTATGTAAATTTTGGTGGGGTGAAACTTTAGACCCAAAAGATAAGAAAATTCACTTATTTGGGTGGAACACCTTTGCTCCCATAAAAGTGAAGGAGAGGCTTGGGTTTTAGGAAAGCTAAGTTAAATAATCTGGCTATGATTGTTAGAAATGCTTGGAAGTGATTGGGTATCGTGATTCTTTTATAGGCACTACCCTTAAGGATAAATACTTCCCAAACTCGACGCTAAGTGTCCCTCTACCTTCTATTGGACCTAGAGATGTCTTTTTACTATTAAAGAACTTATAAAACCTTTCATATCATGGATTATTGGAAATGGCCAGTTTCTTGACCCTTGGTGTGATAACTGGATCCTTTTTTAGGCTATGCCAGGCCTAACCCTCTTATCCCCCGCCCTAATTTAAAAGTCTCTTACTTCATTAATCCTGTTACTAGATCCTGACATATTTCTGGATTAAATAACCATTTTGACAATGCTTTTGTCTAGAAGATTGTTATTATTCCCCTAAGACATCTTTGGAATCTTGATAGGAGGGCTTGGGAGCTTTCAAAGAATGAAAAATTTAGTTCTAAATCTTCCTACTTGGGTCTCAAGGTCTTAGACCTTCCCAAAGCAACACTCTTTAGAAATGTATTTGGAAACTTAAAGTACCCCATCGCATTCAACTTTTTGTCTGAAAAGTTGCCAACGATGCTATGCCTACCAGAACTGTCCTTCAAACTAGAAAGAAAATTGATAATCTGCGCTAAATGCCTTGCTTGTATATTATGCATGCTTTGGTCATGTGTCCTTTTTTTTGTTCTGTTTGGTTTGCTAGTTCTCTTGGCCTTCCTATCTTGAACATTGTTCTTTTACTGATTGGCTTTTGCATTGGTTGGTTAACACTATTACGGCTCTCCCTGAGGACTCTAGGAAAACCTTTGTTGTGTCTATTTGGAATAGTAGGAATAATTTGATGTTTTTCTAAGAAAAAAGAGACACCTAGTGTTATTTTATCTAGAGCCAAATTTATGATTATAACTTTAACCCCCACTATTCACCCTGTCGCCTAACCTAATGTCGTTGGTGGTGCTTCTTGGATATGCCTCCTCCCCCAAGATGGTTAAAAGTGAATACTGGTGGTGCCTTTGATCCTGTCTCTATGGCTAATGGTGCCGGCTATATAATTCGTGATGCCGTGGGAAAATCTTCTTTTTGTGCTGCTATAAATTCTAATGCCCACTCTCCAGAAGAAGCAGAAACTAGAGCAATTTGGGCAGTTTTGAAGAAAGCAGTGGAACATAAGTTTATATACTTCATTGTGGAAAGTGATGCCAAAGCTCTGATTGACAAATTTTCTCAAGGGAAGGGCAATCAAAGAACAGATGCTTTTAAGGATATATCTTTTTTTAGTTCTAGTCTCATTTCCTGCATCTTTACGTCTCAACCTAGAACTTGCAACAATGTTGCTCATTCCTTGGCTGCTTGGGCAAAGGATAACTCTCAAACTTGTTTTTGGTCTAGACCTCCAATTTGGCTTATGCCATATGTAGAGGCAGACCTCTAGCCTTTCTTTAGGTTGTTGCTTATACAAAAAAAAAAAAAAAAAAAAAAAAGTTGGACAATACACGTGAGTGACCAGTCAAAATTTTGTCCGCACAATATTTATCCACCTAAAATATTTGAATGCCAATATCCGCTAATAACAACATTGCTAAGGCTGAGTGTTATGGTTGTTCAAGATTCAAGGTGGTGCCACGTCACTCTGAAACACCTCTCAGCCCCTACGGTGGCATGGTTCAACATTCCCTCTAAAAGTGACTAATCATTGGGCGGTCGACATCTAACCATTAGGCGCTTCTGACAGGGCGCTTGACCCAGTCAACTCGAGGTATAGCACAAACAAAAAGGTCAAACAAATATTTAACACCAGCGACCAATGGTTTGGCTCCAAGGTGGGGCATCAAACCATTAGATGCTGGAAAGCATTTGCTAGGAGAATATGTTGTTGATCGGCAAACCATTTGATGCTAAAGCAAATTTCTGAGCGTTTAACCATTGGTCGCTCCTATGTTGGTTCAAGATAACATCCAAGCAAATGCTTGAACCTTATGTTGAATCAGAGAAAAGTCCACACTTTCGTAACGGTTTTTAGGCTGAATGTTGAATCTTGGACGACCATAACACCTAGTCTAAAGGGGATATAATGCTAACGAGCCGAGGGATTCCAGTTCATATAAAATGAACCAGTTTTGGCCACTGGATCGCTGGGTTGGTAATGTAATACCTTCCTTGTTTCATCATAATAGTTGACTTTGTGTAACTCATGTGAATTGTTAATTATGCACCGGATTGAATTCTCGTGTTGTTTACTATATTATTTATATTGTGCGAATATTTAGGTTTACATATTTCTTAAATTTCGGGACAAAATTTCTTTTAAGGGTGGTAGAATATAATACCCTGTATTTTTTAGCTACTGTTTCGGGTCGGGTTATACCCGGATTAGTTAACCTTGTGGCTTAGGTTGTTGTTCCTTAGCCTTAGCCTAAGTGGGTTGATTAAAACTAAGAAAGCTGGTGGAAATAGAGTCACCTTATTAGTTTTAATAATTAAATAAAAATGAGAGAAAAATGAAAAGACAAATATATAAATAGAGAAAAAATTATTAGGAGAAAGAAAAAGAGATGGAGATATAAGTTTTTGTTTAGAGAAGAAATCTAAGGAGAGGAAGGAGATAAATTTGAGTTAGGGTTCTTGAGGAGATTCAATTAAGAAAATCAGTAGAGGCTTAATGGAGTTGAGGTAGAATGTTTAATCCCTTTCTCTTTGTGTTTCTTTGTTATACTTTGATTTTTATTTTTTTTAATCTTATATCATTAGGGTTCTGAAATTTATCAGTATAATTAGATGCATTTGATTGATGATCAGCCTTTGATTATTGATAGAAAACATGATTAGGTATCTCTTGTTAAAATTTGAGAATTTTTCAATGTAAAGTCACCGTTGAATGTTTGTTTGAATTTGAGTAATATTTTCAGAAGTTCTGGATGTTGATACATAAAAAATGAAACCCCTTGATGGGCCAGGTGTACCCCTAAAACGAGAGACAAGCCTAATATGAGATACATGGACTTGAGGATTAGGCCCAATCTCGATGAGGAAATACCCATGAGGAAAGAAGGACAGAGAAGGAATTAATGAAGAAGAAGGAGGTTATCCTAAGGAATGGCATTAGGAGTAATTAAGAAAGGTTAGGACATGTGTCATGATGTAATAAAAAGAGGGGCTTTTGGGAAAGCCTATATAAGAAAGGACAAAGTACAATAGAAAGCTAAATCTCTCTCTTACTATTCTTGGTATAGTGAGGTCATTTTGGTGTGGCTAGGACGTTTAGAACCTAAAATCGAATTCACCCTTCAACATTTGGCGACCACAACCGGAGGCTCATGCCTAGCTCACCATGACACACCCAGAAGGCGCCAGCTCAGGCGCGATGGGAAACCAAGCGGCCACCAGCTTATCAACCTTGACGAGGTAACAATGGAGGACGATGACATCAAAGAGGAAACACCGATCCTAGGCGTTATCAAGCAATCGGCGAGCCATGAATCCCAAAACCGAGAGGCAGTATCAACACAAGGAAATAACACACGGTTAGTTCAACTATCGAAATTTATGTCATCAACCTTGTAAATCATGCAAGAAGAATTGAACGAGCGCTTGCGCAGGAGACAAGAGCTTGAGGACTGGATAGCACAAGCGGTGATGGCAGGACAAGACACCCCCGAAAAGGCAGCAAAAAGCGAAGAACATAAAGGCGGCAAGACAGCAGCGATGTCACAAGAAGAAATGGCAAGGTACTTAGAACATAACTATCATGTGGTAAAACAAGATAATCACTGCCGCATAAGTATCCCATACCCCGCGCATATCCAAGAATATCAATACCCCGAGGACTACACCTTTCCAAAGTTCAAAGCATATGATGGACAAGGAAACGCGAGAGCATCTCAGCCTGTTCTTATCAACAATGAATGATAAAGCCGCCGATGAAAAATTATTCCTAAAAGAATTCCCCAAATCGCTTACAGGCACGACATTCACTTGGTACGATAACTTAAAAGAGGAGAGCGTGGACTCCTGGCAAACTATGTCCACACTCTTTCTCGGGAAATTTTACTCGGCCAAAAGGAAAATAACGACGATAGATCTAAGCAAGAGCGGACAGCGAATGGGGGAGGAGATATGAAAGTACATCTTACGGTTTCGACGTCTAGCAACGCCACGAAGATATCAATGAAGAGGCGCTCGTCGAAGTTTGTGTCTGTGAGAATGGTCCCGACTTTAAGGGGGGTTTAATTAATTTCAGGTTCCAGACTTTCGTCGAGCTAGAAGAAGCGGCTGAGAGAATCTCTGACTACATAGAGGAGACACCTATAGACTCTGTTTGGCGCAACACGGTTAGCACTGTGTCAGAAATCCAGCGTAACGTAAGACCTAACACCAGTAGAGAAAAGAGAGACCAATCCCAAACTGATGGCAGAAACCAAGGAAGGAACGGAGGAAGTAGGCGCGACTCAAAACCACCACCCCTTCTTCCCTGTAGCAAGGAGCGCGCGATTAAACTACTAAATCAATGGGTCACCGGAAGGGAAATCCAGCTACCCCCGACTACAGTAGATATCAACAAAATGGATAAAAACTTGGCCAAGTACTGCCACTACCACCTAAGGATGGGACACCCAACAGAAGAATGCTTCGCCATTTGAAGAATATTTGAACGCAAGCGTGCATTTGGGGAACTCGAGGCGGCAAATCAGACGATCGAACATGACCCATTTCCTCACCATTGATCCAAAAGAGAGAGAAAGGGGGAATGCGGATAATGAGACCGCAAGTTGTAAATAATTTCTTTTCTTTTTGGTAAGAACAACTTCTCCTTTCGAAACTTGTGGGAAGATATCTGAAAAGGTCTCACGATAGCCAAAGGCGCCTGTTGACTGAAAAATTTACAAAAGGTCTCAGGAAAGCCAAAGGCTCCTGATTGACTGACAAATCTACAAAAGGTCTCAGGAAAGCCAAAGGCGCCTGATTAACTGACAAATATACAAAAGGTCTCAGGAAAGCCAAAGGCGCCTGATCGACTGACAAATCTACAAAAGGTCTTAGGAAAAAAGGTCTCAGGAAAGCCAAGGGCGCCTGATCGACTGACAAATCTACAAAAGGTCTCAGGAAAGCCAAGGGTGCCTGATCGATTGACAAATCTACAAAAGGTCTCAGGAAATCCAAAGGCGCCTGATCGACTGACAAATCTACAAAAGGTCTCAAGAAATCCAAAGGCGCTTGATCGACTGACAAGTCTTCAAAAAGTCTTAGGAAAACCAATGGCGCCTGATCGACCGACAAATCTACAAAAGGTCTTAAGAAAGCCAAAGGCGCCTGACCGATTGACAAATCCCATGGATGCCAAAGGCGCCTGATTGACTGACAAACCTAGAGGACTCAGGAAAGCCAAAGGCGCCTGCACGACAAAGTAGGCGCGTTTAATCAACACATGCCTTGCCCAACACCCTTCCAAAATAAAAAGATGGGGTAATAGGTAAGTTTACTAACGCCCACCTTTCCCACTGCTTCCCTTTGACGTAGGTGGGGAAGGGAGTAGTCGCCAGTAAATGGCATACTTAAAGAGGACGAGAACACTCGTCCGGCCTCACGTACCTCCCAATAATAAAACAAGAGAATTATAAATGGGAAAAAAAACAAGGATAATAAAATACCAGTAACATAAACAATTAATCAAACACCACAAAGTATCCCACAATCCAAAACAAACAAACAACAACAAAAGTGGCACATAAAAGGAAAGTTCAACAAAAGAAAATGAAAAGAAAGCCAACACATGAACGAAGCGCTTCAAGCAAATTAGAGCCTATCCAGCTCTTGCCGTTTCTTCTCAAGCTCATCACGAAATGACGCTTCGGCGTAGAAATTTATCCCTCAAAAGTTTTCTCATTCTCTCCCATGTACGTACTGGTGGTTTATTATATTTCTGGCAATTTTCACTAAGATTTTCCCACCAAGCAGCAACACCTCCCTTAATCTTGTAAGCTACCAGTTTAACCTTTGTTTGGTCAGGAACCTCCATAAACTAAAAAAAAGCTTCGACTTCATAAAACCAATCCAGTAATTCTTCAATCTTAAATCTTCCATTAAAGTTTGGAATATCAGCGTTGAGTTTGTATTCAGGTAAATAGCCATAAGGACTTCGGTTAGACTTGATACGCCTTTCTTCTGTCCAAGTTCTCTCTTGTCAATCTTCATAATCATCCTCATCACTGCTAAATTTAAGACTCGCAAATTTTTTATTTAGGGTGTTGAGGAATCCTTCATAATGTTTATTCTTGTTAAACTGTTTCAAAATCTCTTCTGGAGTATAAGAATCATGTACAAAGTTATGTTTCTTTCTATCCTTAGAGATATACTTGGATCTTGATGTCTTTCCCTCTCCTTCTGATTTATTTTCACCTTCAAATTTATCTTGACTTTCAGATTTTTCTTCACTATCAGAATTTTCTTTTTGAAACCTCATCTTCTTCATATTCTTTTGTATGTCTTGTAGGATGATGGTCATATTTGTGAAGTTCTTGTCAAGTTGATCAAACTTCTCTGTAGCTTTTGTAAACTCAGCTCTAGTAACGTGATCTCCCATAGAAACTAAACCAAAGAACTTTTTTTTTTTTAATTATTATTTAGGGTTTGAATTTGCGGAAGCGGTTTTAAGGATCTGTTTTGAGATAAGAATATCAAAACGCTGGCTGTGGTACTAACTAAAGGAGAACAAGCAAGATGAATGCAATGAAGAGATTTCAGGAGATGAGAAAGGAAGTATAAGATGAGAAATCATAAGAACTTAATAAGAACATGAAGAGAAAGACGTAAAGAATATTAATAATCTTTAGATTGATAATAACAATGTGTCCTCTAAACAAAGTATAAGCCTGTTCAAATAGGCATGAAGTAGAGTTCTCCAAGAAGAAGAAAACATAATAGTAGTCTAAAACAGTTCGAGATAGACTTGAGAGTCAAGTCATCTAGAGTTCTAGAAGGAACGAAAGAAGAAATGTAGAGATGTTTTACATCAGTTTATCTTTTTAATAGGAATAACACAATCAGTACGTGGATCAATCTAGATAGTTTAAGTCCGTATTATTTGAGGTAAAAAAACAAGACTTGTTTTTGTTGAGTTCGTATCTTGAAGAAGATAGATTGCAAGTTTCATACTTGATAGGATTCGGATACGACTAGATTGATCATGTATATTGATTTTTGAGATCGTCCAAGAACTCTTCTACACAATCAGGTACACAGACCTTTGGTCTATACTCTATATACAATATTCTGTAAGGGTCTTTGCTTTGAGCTAGCTACTTTTGATTGTATTAGGTTTTGTCCATACAGGTTGCTGAGAGAAAAAGTTGTTAGTGTACTTGGTACATTCTCCTTCAACTTGGCTATTGTAATCTAATTTATGCCAATAATCATTTCTTATACTACAAGAACTGGTTGTACAAAAGATTAGTTTCGACATTTTTATTTTCAATTGCGCATCTTTAGTTTCACTTTCTTAAATCTTCTAATGCAATTGTTTTTTGGTCGAAAGGTCCATATTATTGTGTACGACTCAATTATCTAGATGAAGATACACAATAGGAATCTTGGATCTTCAATGATTGAGGTAATTTTGAACATGATATGTTCGAAACACGATCGAAAATGAAAATAAAACTAATGTCATTTTTCACATTAAAAAGTATGGAAAAGAAAAAGATATATTAGCCAATGCGATAAAATAATAGATCATTGGAGAATCATAAATTTATCATCAACAATTGATTTGATTAGTTTATGAAATTAGGTATATTTTTGTTCTTCATTTGTTATGTTAGGAATTTTCAAATACGCCAATCCACCGACATTCATTCCACTCATCCATCTAATCAGAATTGTCAAATTTGTCGGTTGATGGACTACACACAGTTGAAAATCTCAAAATTGTCATTTGCACACACTGGACGGAATCGGTGACAGCAAATCTGTGGCCGCCCATCCGTTGATTATTTCTAAAAAAACCTATTATTGGGGATGCAATTTTTTTTCTTAAAGGTTGTAGAGGGTTTTAAATAAGGTTGTGAAATCGTAAACCGTGGAGCGAATCGTCTTTCAACTATGAGAATCGAATCGTATGTTAAATCATGAATCTTCGATTCATGGTTGATTATCGAATAGTTGTACACGTATGCTAGTATCATTGAATTACGTAAAGTTTTTAAATTTGTCATTTAATATATAAGTAGTATATATTATTGATTATTATCACCAAAAATCGATTTGGTGCAATGGTAGAGGGTGGATTTTCATAAGCCCCCAGATTCGAATCTCTCTACATTGTTAGAATTTTTTCATATCATTAACTTGTCTAACTTGGTCAAAATAGTCAAAATCGTACATCAACGAAGGAATAATACGATACGATTTATAAAAGCGACGATTTTAGTGAACGATTCAAGTCGATTTGATAACATTTGAATCGAATCGTACAATTCACATACCATGGATTTAAATGTCCAGAATATAGATAGGGAGACCTGATACGTAACAAATATCAAAATTACCTTTTGATCATCATATTCCTCTTTCTCTTTTCTTCTTCTTCATCACCGTCTTTTCGCCTTCCTCTATGTTTTTTCTTCCTTCAAATGGCAATTGATCGAAAAATGAAAAAAAAAAAAAAATTGCTTTTGGATAGTTTAAATAGGTTAGATTTGATCACCTTTTGACAAAAAAAAAGTTTAGTTAATTTATGAAGAACCTAAGACTAGGAATTTAAGAACTCACAACCATAAATCACCCAATACGGCTGGGGAAATTATTAACTCTCAATACGGTTGGAAAATTGTAATCTCACAACCGTAAACTATTTTATTTTTTTTTGCATTACGGTTGGGAATTATGAACTTCTAGTCGTATAACTGCTTTTGTTTTTCTTTTACGTCTGAAAAGATGAAAGTTTTACTTACCATTAGTAAATGATAAACCTCCGGTCTTAAATGGTTCTGAAATTTCTATCACAACTGGGAAATACTAAACTCTTAGTAGATGTTTTTACTGCTAGGTCGGATTAATGAGTCCTAGTCGTCCAGGATAGTTTAGTCATTAACAAAAGTAGTATGATAAGGGGTTATTGAGTATACTACTAAATGACCCTATCTTGCCCTAAGGGAAAAATCCTGCAGCCCAAATAGTAGGTTCCTGTATAAGGAATTGTCCATCAATTTAGTCTTATGGGCCTGGACCGGTAGCTCGATTGGTCTTTTTTTCTTCCGCTACCTTAAGCTTATTTGGAACCATGTTTTGGGGACTACTCAAAAATGGTGGGGGACTACTTTGTGATAGGAATATCAACCATATACTTATAAGGGGTGTCCTAAGGTGTGGAAATGACTAACCTACCCTTCACCTATATATATAATCACCTCCTCCCATCACCACCACCTATTTATATATAGCCACCTCCTCCCATCACCACCGCCGCTTACCACCACCAACCACCACCGACCACCTCAAATCACCACCACCGCCACCTCTATATATAGCTTAATTTAAATCATTAACAAAACAAAATCAAAATCAAAATTATAACAAACCCATTACTTTTCATTCGTTTTCCGTTGAAAAAATGAGAAGTAATCATCAAAATGAGTTGAAAATGGAAGTTACGGAGAGAAGTTCGGTTAGGAATTATGTGCAAAATTTTGTCGAACTAGCCGAACTCAACTTTAATGGAGGTTTTTGTTTTCAGAGAACAATTCGGTAACGTCGAGAAAAAAAATGTCCAAGCGGTTATGTCGCCAAAAGTTCGGTTACGCCACAAAAAGTTCGGTTACATTGCAATTTTTTTCTCCTAACCGAACTTTAATGGAGGTTTTTGTTTTCAGAGAACAATTCGTTTACGTCGAGAAAAAAAATGTCCAAGCCGAACTTGTAGTTCGGTTACGTCGCAAAAAGTTCGGTTACGCCACAAAAAGTTCGGTTACATTGCAAAATTTTTCTCCTAACCGAACTTTTCTTTGAAAAACCAGCATATTGAGTTCGGTTACGTCGCAAATTTTTTTCCTAGACGAACTCCTAGTTCGGTTACGTCGCAATTTTTCTTCTCCTAACCGAACTTTTCTCGAAAGAAAAACTCCATTAAAGCCGAGTTCGGATACCTATGTTTTCGTAAATATTAACCGAACTACACTTGCGGGTGAGTTCCCACACTGTTCTTCAGATGTCGTAACCGAACTTTTTTAACCAAACCGAAATCGATTTGTAAATTGTTCATTTTTAGGAATGTTTTGGCCAATTCAAGCACCATTAACTAAATTTGAAGTATCTGTGAGTACCCAAAACATCATACACTTGTTGTGGCTCTTAAAGAAAAAGATCTTAACTTTTTTTCTTTCAAAACCCTTATCTTCATTATCATCTTCATCTTCTTCTTCTCCCTCTCAATAATTCTTCTTTTGAAAAAAACTCAACTTATTAATTTAATCTCACTAATCATTACACTAATTTAATTATTAAGGGTAAGTTTGGTATTAAAAAAAACTTAGATAAGGGGTGACTCATTATTACTTTTAATATCCACCCCAAAGTTAGAGAGTAGTCCCCCGCCATTTTTGAGTAGTCCCCAAAATATGGTTCCTTATTTGATTTCCATGGTAAAGGAAGGAACTCAGTCTTGTTGAAACCAGGAACTAGCGAACTGCTAATTCTGTTGCAGTGTTAATTAGGTAACTGTCATAATTTTCAGGAAATAGAAGCTGTAATCAGTTGATTTTCCTAAGGTTGGTTTCATCTTGTCTTCTAATTCGTGGACATTTCTAACTACTGCTTAATAATGTCATGCTTGAACGATGATCAAGAAATTAATTTTAATTACTTGTACGTACGTATTAGAGTTACCGAGTTTGCAGTGACTTGGCAACCTCAACACTGCAAGTTAACTTGTGAACTCAAATATGCACGACTCCCTTTTGTAATTACCACCAACTTCTATATGGCAAATTGTCAAGTTCTCGACAAGTCTTGGTTTCTCATTCATTATTTAGATATTTATACATTCATATGTCTTGGTCATCAAGACACAATACATGAACTGCACGGATTCTAACTTCCCTAAAATACACATAACTCAAATATAGTCTTTCCTAATACCCTCCCTCAAGATGGAGCATGCAGATCACAAATGCCCATCTTGGACAAAAGAAACTTAAACTGAGCTTTCCCTAAGGCTTTTGTGAAGATATCAGCCAATTGTACCGTTGTAGGAGTGTATGAGGGTGATATAATCTTCCTTATGATGGCATCTCTAACCAGATGACAATCCACTTCTATATGTTTTGTTCGTTCATGAAATACTGGATTCTGAGCAATATATAATGTTGATTGACTATCACAAAAGAGATTCATCCCATGAGTGTGATGAACTCCTAAATCACCAAGTAACTGTTTCAACCACTTCAATTCACATGTCACTGCTGCCATAGATATGTATTTAGCTTCTACTGAGGAACGCGAAACTGTGTGCTGCTTTTTAGTCTTCCAAGAAACAGGAGAAAAACCAAGAAGAACAAACCATCCTGTTAATGAACGTCTAGTCTATGGACAGCTCGCCCAATCTGAATCACACCATCCTTTTAAACTAAGACCACTATCAGAGCGCAATAAAATTCCTTTTCCTGGACTCTTCTTCAAGTATCTAACCACACGAAGTGCTGCTTCCCAATGCTCCATTCTTTATGTGCACTGAGTAAGCCAGATCTGGTCTTGTAACTGACAGATAAATCAAACGACCGACCAATCTTCTATAGTTTTCCACATCCTCAAGTATGTTGCCTTTTTCCAACGCCAGTTGATGATTCGTCTCCATTGGAAATTCTGCAGATTTTGCACCCAATAATCCTGTCTCCATTATAATATCCAATGCATATTTCCTATGGCATATATAGAAACCTTGTTTGCTACGAGCCACCTCCAATCCTAAGAAATATTTCACTTTCCCAGATCCTTCATCTTGAAACATTGTCCCAAGTAAGTTTTAAAATTATGAAGTCCAACAAGATCATTGCCTGCCACAATCAGATCACCAACATAAACTAAGACATTAAGTTGCATTTTTCCCTTCGTCGTAGTAAAAGAGAGTAATCTGAATATGATTGTTTAAAACCATAATTCTTCAAGGCTGTTGATAACTTTGCAAACTAACACCTAGGCGCCTGTTTTAGACCATATAATGATTTTTTCATCTACAAACCATATTGGAATTTCCTTTGGCAAATCCTGGAGGGATCTTCATATACACTTCTTCGAAATCTCCACGAAGAAAGCATTATGCACATAACACAAACATCCAAACACTTTCAACTGATCATATGGAGGTAACTTTCCAAACATAATTTCATATGGAGTCTTGTTATTAAGTATAGGTGTTGGTGTTCGATTAATCAAGTATCTTTGCAGCCAATGCACCCCCCCCCCGACACACACACCCGCCCCCAGAATTGTATTGGTAAATTAGCTTGAAATATCAAAGCCCTTGAAACATTCATTATATGCTGGTGTTTTCTCTCAACTCTCCCATTTTGTTGGGGTGTACCAACACAAGACGACTCAAATATTATTCCATTAGTCTTAAAATAGCCACGCAAAGCATTAAATTTGTTCCATTGTCACTTCTAACATTTTTGATTTCCTTGTTAAACCGACGTTTAATAAGAGCAATAAAGTTAAGAAATACCAATTCAACTTCAGTTTTATTCTTGATCAAATAAATTCACACACCTCTTGAAAAATCATCAACTATTGTTAAAAAATAATGAGCTCCACAAGACGAAGGTGTCTTGTAAGGCCCCCATAAATCCAAATGAACTAACTCAAATATGCAGCTAGCTTTACTCTGACTATTGGGAAAACTACTTCGACGATGTATTGCTCGTGGACAAATATCACAAGCATGATTATTCTTCCTAAATAACCTACTCACAAATGGTATCTTTGTAATACTTTCTAAATCGGATGTCCCATTCTTTGATGCCATAGCTCGTACGAATCTCCACGAACTGCAAGCACTTTAGCTGAAGGTACACCACGAAATAAATATAGTCCACCTTGTCTCTCACCCACTCCAATCACCTTCCTCGTCAATCGGTCCTGTATAAGACATAAATTGTTAGTACATTGCACAATACAAGCTAACTCATCGATCATCTGTGTGACCGAGATCAAGTTACATGTTATCTGAGGTACATAAAGAACATTGTTAAGTGTCAAACCACCAGGAAGAATCACAGTTTATTTTTTTTATCAGAGTTCGCATACTTTTCATCTGGCAAGCCTAATGAGCATGCCGTAATTTCTTTTACTTCTACCATGTCATCAATGTTATATGTGACATGATTCGTAGCCCTTGTATCCAAAATCCAGGAAGTATGATTCTGTTTACCTTGCAATTGAAGTTTTGATTTGTTTGAACTCAAATAGTCAAGCACTTGTTGAAGCTAGCTAAGTTGTTGTTACGCCAACTAAGCCAGCTCCATCTGCAGATGTCGTATCACTGTATTGCTGAGCTGCTGGTATATTCAGATTATTTGCCCGTACCGGATTGGTGCTGCCATATCCTATGCCACCTATGTCAGACGCATAATTACCTCGGCCTCTACCACCAGCTCTGCCGCCTCTGCCAAATCCTCTACCACCACGAGATCTGTCAACCCACCATTCAGGGTAGCCAATTATTTGAAAACACACATCTTCAGCATGTCCAACTCTGTTCTGTATTTACAAAACTTCGCAGCATCATAAGTGTTTATGGTTGCTGTGTCATCAGGTTGAACTTTAAACGCCATCACGTTCTCCTGCACTTCTTTAGATAGAAGAACATCTCCCATTCTTAATCTTTCAGAGTTCACTACAGTTTGGTACGAAGCATCGATAGTTGGTGAAGGATCTCGTGCTAACAATTGTTCACGCAGTGAGCCATACATACCGTCCAGGCCAATCAAAAAAATAGTGGAGATAATCTTCTTCTCGTAAACTAGTCACCCGAGTCACAATATTACAAGTACAAAGACCACACTTGCATTGTGGTATTTTCATATATGTCACCAGCTTATCCCAGATTTTGTTTAATCTCCCATAATAGACAGCAACACTTTCAGACTTCCCTTGTTTACACTCACTCAAAGAAGATTTCAGTGGATGATTCTTGTGCCACTGACAACACAAAATCTCTTCTTTAAGTGTGTCCATAGAAGACTCGCATCGTCATAATCTCCCAACGTGGATCTGATTGAAGAATCCAACGTTTTATTAATCCAGGAAACCACCATTGAATGGACAACAATCCATTCCTCCAACTGGTTAGGGTCTTCAGGTTCTTTAATGGTACCGTCAACAAAACCGAACTCCCGCTTAGCTATCAAAGATCTTCTAATGGCTCTAGCCCATTCATCATAATTGGTTACTTTTAAAGCAATCGGAGTAATTAGAATACCAGGACCATCACTTGATCCAAGATGGTGTTGATGGTGGTTTTAGACAAGGGGTAAAATCGTAAAACCCCATGACCTAGTGTTACCCGCAACACATTAAATAAGAGCATTTAACTCAGGTGTAAATAATTAATAGGGGTATTTTTTCAAAATACCAGTTAGGTTTTCAAACACGTAACCCCATTCGAAACTAAGCCGCACCCTGCGCACCATGGCAACAATGCCAAACCAAGCCGCATCTGCGCGCACCATGGCAACAATGCCAAACCAAGCCGCATATCGGCGCACCATGGCAACAATGCCAAACCAAGCCGCATATCGCGCACCATGGCAATGCCAAACCAAGCCGCATCTGCGCACCATGGCAACCATGCCAAAACAAGTTGCATACTGCGCACCATGGCAACAATGCCAAACCAAGCCGCATACTGCGCACCATGGCAACAATGCCAAACCAAGCCGCATACTGCGCACCATGGAAACAATGCCAAACCAAGCCGCATACTGCGCACCGTGGCAACCATGCCAAAATAAGCCGCATACTGCGCACCATGGCAACAATGCCAAAACAAGCCGCATACTGCGCACCATGGCAACCATGCCAAACCAATCCGCACCCCCGCGCACCATGGCAACAACGCCAAATTCCAAGCCGCTATGACTTTGGCCCACGCCCAACATAGCGCCCTAGGTTTGCAAGACTTGCAACTAGGTCAACATGGCTGCACGTGCCATTGGCACATGCCAAAACGTGTCGCAAGCCATATTTCCGAGTTGCTATGACTTTGGCCCACGCCCAACATAGCGCCCTAGGTTTGCAAGACTTGCAACTAGGTCAACATGGCTGCACGTGCCATTGGCACTGTAGGATCATAATATCGCCACAACAACAATTCGCGAAGACAACGGATAACAACATTGCGAGTGAGTCGCAGAAGGTCAAATATGAATGACGCACTGGATGACGATAGGAAGATATGAAATCTGGCGAAAGTTAAGAAGTGTCGCGAATACGAATACTTGTACACTGCGACACTTCGCGAGACATTCGAAAATAAAGGACGGCTTAGTTTGTCATTCACTATGTATTACCCTATATAAAGGGATGAGTGAATCATTGTAAGAAGGAGGATTTTTTGGATTGAAAAGCAAGTCATTAGAGAGAGAAGCAGAGCGAATGTTAGTAAGATCTTAAGTGTAATTCCATTTTCTGTGTAAACATTTTAAGAAAATTATTAATAAATATTTATAATTACTCATCTATTATCTTCGAATGGATTAGTTAAACAAAATATAGTGAGGGGTGTATTGTGGGATTTCTAACTACATATTGGCGCTAGAAACAGGTGGTGAAGAAGAAAGGAAGAAGGCAATCAGAATCATTCAAATCAAGAAAATGAAAGAAAAAGAAAATGTTAAATTAGACGAGGCAAAGGAGAAAGATATGGAGTACAGTTCGGGCACAAAGACAATGATTGATGAGTTTCAGGAAAATATCAAAGGAAGAATACACAAGCGGGATTTTGAAGGAAAGAAAATCACAGATAGAGAGGTGACATTGCCTTTAGAAGAATGGGAAAAGCAAAGGATAACATTCACAGCTTCAGAAATATCCAAAGAAAATTTGAATCACACATCTCCACTGGTAATCACAATAAACACGTGCAAAGGAGAAGAATTAGAAAAGGCAATGCAAACATGGACAGTAAATAGAACTTTAATCGATACGGGAAGCTTAGTGAATATCATGTTTTATCATGCTTACAAGAAAATGGGATATAAAGATAAAGAAATGATTCCCACGGCCTACAACATCCATGGTTTTGGTAAGTCCGTAACAAAAGTTAAAGGAGAAGTAAAAATACGAATTCTGTGGGGAGACATCGAGACACGAATAACCTTGTGTGTAGTAGATATGGAATCGACATACAACGTATTGCTAGGGAGACCATGGGTACATGCAATAAAAGCTGTGGCATCAACATTTCATCAATGTATCAAATTTCCCACACCAACCGGAATCGGCGAGATTAGAGGAGATGTGGATAAAGGAAGAATATGTTATCAAATTGAAATAAAATATCATGAAGAGCAAGCAAAGAAGCGAAAGTATCGCAGAAACCTGGCGAAAGCAGCTAAAAAAGCGAGAATTTAGAGTTTACATGATAAGAGCAAAGGAAGGAAAAGGGATACCTAGCGAGATTTCGGAGAAGAAAATGAACCCGCGAAAGAATTGAAAGGACCAACCCCTATGGGAGAGTCGCAAGCTAGTTACGTCGCGGCAGAGCAAACGAAAGAAGTGAATGTCGGAACTAATGAAGAGCCCAAAATGTTGAAGATTGGGACCAGTATGGAAGCGGATGAGGAAAAAAGGATCGTAGAGATTCTTTGCGAGACTATAAGGATATCTTCGCGTGGAACATGGATGATATGCACAGTATAGATCCATCGATAGCTTGTCACAAACCGGAAATAGATAAAAGGGTGAAGCCGTTCAGCGAGAGAATTAGAAAAATCGCAACAGCTTATCACCCCCAAATAGAAGAAGAATTGCAGAAAATGCTAGATGCAGGAATCATCAGGCCAGCAAAGTATCCTGAATGGATAGCAAATATGGTTATAGTCCCAAAGAAGAAAAAGGGGATAAGAATTTGCATAGATTTCACGATTTAAACAAAGCTTGTCCTAAAGATAGCTTTCCATTGCGGATATCCCACAACTAGTCGAGTCGGCCAGCAGGAAATGAAAGAATATCATCCGGACGGGTATAAAGGTTACAACCAGATTCCTCTCGCGAGGAAGACCAAGAGCATCTTGCTTTTTTCGCTCCAAGAGGGTTATATTGTTATACAAAAATGTCGTTTGGTTTTGCGAAATGCTGGAGCAACATACCAAAGAATGGTAGAAGAAGTGTTCGAGAATGGATACATAAAACATGGAAGTATACGTAGATGATATGCTCGTAAAAAGTAAGAAAGCGTAAAGCCATGTACAAGATCTCGAGAGAAATCTTGAACGGATGAGGCGATTCAACATCAAAGTAAACCCAGAAAAATGTACCTTCGGAGTGGCATCGGGAAAATTTTTGGGTTATATAGTATCAAAGGAAGGAATACAAGTCGACCCGGAGAAAGTGGCGATTCGCGATATGCCAACACCTGCGACAATAAAGGATGTTCAAAAGCTAAATGGATTATTAGCATCACTAGGAAGATTCATTTATGGTCATCGATAAGTGCAAACATTTTTTCAGCATCTGAAAAAGGGATCGAAGTTTAAATGTGAGACGAATGTGAAAAGGCTTTGAGGGAATTAAAGAACATCTAATGGAAGTATCCATTATGCAAAAAGCGAGCTGAGGAGAGGAATTGTTGGTATATCTTGCGACAACGTCGCACGCGTTAAGCGCGATATTCTTTGCGAGAAGACGATTTGGAGTAGAAAAGCCGATTTACTATATCGAGTAAGACTTTTAATGCCATGAGAAAGGAATTATTCAAGATTGAAAAACTAATCGGCGTTAGTCTATGCAACATTTAAGCTTCGCATATATTTTCAAGCGTTTATCTTTGTCAAAGGTGGTAACAAAAGTACCAATCGAATCGGTAATGAAAAAATTCAAAAAGATCGGGAAGAGTAGAAAGGTGGAATGCCCAAATAAGCCATTATAAACTCAAATATGAAATATTATCCTCAACCAAGTCACAGTAGTTGAGACTTTTTTAGCGAGAATTTCCTTTGGAAGAAGATGAAGCAGTGGATGGATGAAATGATGGAGACCCAAATGATTTGTTAACTGAACCAGATAGGTGGGAAATATTGGTAGACGGATCATCAAATGGAGAAGGTAATGGAGTGGGAATTGTTGTGATTTCGCTTTAAGGCAATAAATTAGCTTTCTCTTTTAGATTGGAGTTTGAATCCACCAATAATGAAACGGAGTATGAAACTATAATACATGCTCTGCGATTCGCAATAGAAATGAAGTTAGAAAATGTGAGGATTACCATGATTCGCAATTAGCAATTCGCCGGATAACGAGAGAAATACGCTACGAATGAGCCATCTTTGCAAAAGTACGAAAGCTTGTCAAGAATTGTCAAGACTGAGATACCAAAAATGAGGTGGAGGCATATATCAAGGAGAAATAACAGACTCATGAGATGCTTTTGCCTTTATATCAAGTATGATGACAGACCCCATTGCGAGGAATATCAAAGTACAAACACTTTTGGCACCATCAATCAATAAAGAAGAAGAACAAGAAGCGGATGCAATGTTAGTAGAAGACATACCACAATGTCGCGATAAAGATTGGAGAATGTGAACTTCACGCTTACCGATGAAAGGAGGTACCAAGAAATAGATTAGAAGCACATAAATTGAAAAGCCGTGCAACGAATTATGAATTAAGAGATGGTGTACTTTATCGACGATCTTTTGATGGACCTTCACTTCGATGCTTAACGAGGGAAGAGGGAGAGATCATATTGAAGATGTTGCACAGTGGAGATCTGCCGGAAATCATAGCGGTGGAAGATCTCTAGCATATAAAGCAAAAATGCAAGGATATTATTGGCCATATATGCATGAATACGCGAGAGCAATGTCAAGGCGACTGAAGATTGTCAAAGGCATGGGAAGAAAATACATGCACCAGGGCACCATTAAATTCTTCTACAAGTGTGTGGCCTTTTGGAAAGTGGGGTCTAGATATTGTGGGACCTTTTTACCAGAGAATAGGCGAGAGAAGATACTTAATTGTCGCAACGGATTATTTCACCAAATGGGCGAAGTGAAAGCGGTACAACACATTCGCGACAAAGACGTTTTTACTTTCATATTCGAGAATATTATATGCAGATTTGGGATCCCCGCAGTTGGTATCTGATAATGGGAAACAATTTGAAGGGCAAAACATAGAGTTGTTACTTAATGCATTTCAAATAAAATGTGGGAAATCGACTCCATTATATCCGCAAGCTAACGGTCAAAGTGAGGCAACAAATAAAACAATCAAATGGATATATTGAAGAAGAAGTTAGAAGGACACAATAGAGGATGGTGCGAACAAGTACCCGCTACAAGCGGTATGGGCGTACAATACAACCCCGAAGAGAAGCTACCGGAATGTCACCTTTTTGCTTAACGTATGGAGTTCAAGCCGTGCTCCCAACGAAGTTAGGATCCCAACAACTAAGAAAGAAGTTTGGGAGAAAAATCTTAGTGCGGTAACATTCTAATCAAGTTGGACGAATTAGAAGAGAAAAGGAGAAGGCGTTACGACACATGGAGAATTATCAACGAAGACCTGGTCGAGAATATAACAAGCGTGTGAAGATACGTGAATTTCAACAGGAGACTTGGTACTGCGAGAGACACCAATATATCAGCGAGAGAATGGAGGCAAGTTGGCGAGAAAATGGGATGGACCTTATATTATCAAAGAAGTAGTTGGTACAGGAGCTTATAGATTGATGGATCCTGAAGGAAAAGATATGGGATAGGAGATTAGGCAAAGCCGTGGAACAAAGTTATATCTAAAGAAATACTACCCGTAAAAGTGGGTTAGATGAAGTACTTTAATGCAAGATATTTGCAAAATTCAATAAAATACAGACCAAGATATCAGCGAATGTCTCATGAGCAGAATAGCAAGAAATAACGAATGAATGAATGAATAAACATGATTGAATGAATGGGACGAACCTTTATGGCGTACACCCTACTTCGCGAATTATACTTCGTAAGAGGCAAATGTAAGACCTAAAGTGCGTCATATAAGGGGGAATCTCTTAACATGGCCCGGGGAAAAGGTTACACCGCCCGGAACCCGGGTCATGCAGATTTGGGGCCCATGAAATCCTATCCGGAAGAGGTACCTTGGATTCCCAACTATATATGTAGGTTATACCTGGGTTGGGCGACCGAGGGTCTCTTTCAAGGAGTCGGCGTATGATCAAGGCACCGAGGTACCCGGTTGAGTCAAGAGCGGGGAGCATGGAACTTCCTTACCACTCTTGACAAGTCTTGGCGCATCCGCACTCCCGAAGAAAACTCCACTTAGGGTGCGGCCTTGTAACCATAAACTCTATAGGTATAAGGGATAAGAGGCTGCGAAACAATCTGGTTGTTGTTAAGACCCGGATGGGAGGAGCTAGCCTTGTATGGCGATGTACGCCTCCTTGAAGGGGCAACGGGGGGAGATGATAAGGGCGGCACCCTCCATTAGGGAGCTGATAAGTGCCAAAGACGCAAATGTTACGAGGCTTTGTTTTCGCAAGGAAACTTAGGCTTGTCATATTTGTGCAATGATCCTGCAGAGGCAATAATACTAACGCGAGGGTAAGACGAGATCAATGGGTCCTTATCTGCAAGTGTAAAGACGCCCTGCGATTTTCGTCGCAAGACGACAATGTCACGGGGCTTTACTTTCGCAAGAAAATTTAGGCCTGTCATATTGTCGCAAGCAAAATATCCTGCAGAGGCAAAAATACTTGAAAAATGATAAGACAAGGTCAATGGGTTTTTACATGCAAGTGTAAAGACGCCCTGCGACCTTGTCGCAATAAAGGGTGGCAGAGTAAGACCTTTAAGTAGGAAGGTCAAACTTAGAAGACCATCAAAGATGATAAGGCAAGGTCAATGGGTCATTACATGAAAATGTAAAGGCGGCCTGCGATCTTGTCGCAATAAGAAGAAATAAAGTGAAATTCCTAATTGGGATGGTTTTACTTAATAGAAGATTCAATAAGCGAACATGCTCGCGAGATTATGTTCAAACTCCTTAAATAAGGGAAAAGGGAGAAAATAAGGGGACTACTCGATCAAAGACTTAATCCTTACAAACAAAAAGAAGTTTTGACAAATTACAAAGAAAGTTTAATTCTCTACATCAATATTATCAACCATAGAGGATGGTTGAGATCTTTCATTGCCTTTATCGACTTCACCTTCACAGGTTAGTGGATTTTCATCGAAATGTTTTCAAGACCTTCATTTTCGCCATTTGGTGGATTTTCATCCGAAATTTTTCGATCGGATCTTTGTTGACAACTTCAATATTAGCGATATCTTCGCCGCTTTCATAGTCATAATCCTTTGTCAGGAGAATCGGGGACTTCATCATCACTTACTTCCAAAGGATCAACATGAATAGGATCAAGGATTTAGACAATAAAATATCATTCACAAGAACTTCACTTTGAGGGGGAATTGACGAAGCAACGCGCCTTCGACGATTCTTACTATCTATGTCTTTACAATAAGACATATAATCAAATCTTCGTTCCGCACGGTCGCGAGAACGAGCAAGAGAGGCGGCGAGTAACCCATTTTCTTTGCGAATCTTAGAATAATCGATCCGAGGGTGGAGATAATGAGCGAAGCTTTTTCTCAGTCCGCATAACAAATGCACAAGATTAAAGAAAGCTTTTTCTCAGGATAATTAAAGATTTTTTGGAATAAATTAATGTATTAAGATAGTCAAATAATATGACTACCTTCCTTCTGAGAAGTAAGATGCTGAATTAAAGCTGCAAAATTATTCCCCAAACAGTCCATGGCATCATCAAATGTATCTCCAACTAGGCCTTTCAATCGAGCTCGCAAACTTTTTCATTCGAAACAAGTACGGGAATTCTCGATCACAAGGGTAGAGTTGGATTTTTCTAATTTGGAACATTGATCCTTGAATTGGTTTGCTTTTTAGACTCAAGGTTATTTTACCCCTGAATAAGTTTATCTCTCTCGACAGTAATTTCTTCAAGTTGGTTTTTCAAAGTGTGAATAAATTGTTCTTGTTCTTCACGTAATTTTTGACAAGCATCATATTCTTGCGAATAAGTCGCGACCTTGTTTAGCAGAGATCGCTTCTCCTGAGAAAGAGTCCCATTCTCATCTGATAAAGTTTCCAACTCCAAATTAGCCTTAGTCAAAGAGTAAGATAGGCGAGATAAGTCTTTACTTAATGAATCCTGCTGCTGAGCTAAATCAAAGTTTTCTTTAGACAAATTATCTATTTGATCAACAGCATATGTATGAAGATTATTTATGAAGTTATATTGCTCCATCCAAGCGTCTCTTTCAACTGGAACCTCTTCAACAATTGATTCCAACTGATATATCTCCATTATTCGTTTCTGGTTTAGAGCTTGAAGGGCGAACAAGAGTTTAAGTTGTAAAAAAAAAAAAAAAAAAAAAAAAAAAGGGGGGGGCTTAAGGGGAAAGAGTTTACCTTTTAACTCTTCATTCTTCTTGCTAAGATTATCACGATCTAGTGAGAGGTTGTGAAATTTTTGATTTTCAAGATGGAGATTATTGCATTTAGCGATCATAGCTTGAAGATCATTTTTCAAGACATTAATTTCTTGAACTAAGGATGCTTGCGAGATCCTATCGTAACCGAGATGTTTACTTAAAATCTCGCGAGACATCGACTTGACAGATCGATTTAAGTCTTTTTGGCATCATTCACAAGGTCCGAGAGAACTTTGAAAGCCACGTCTATTCCTTCCAAATTTTCGCAGTAAGAGGGATTTGCTCGGGCAAAGAAGGAAGAGACGAGTCATTCTTCGCCAAAGGAACATCATGAGAAGAGGAGATTTCAGGAAAGGTAGTGATGGGAGGAATGACAGGGACATTGATGGTAGGAGAAGGAGTAAGTTCATTTGTAGTAGGACTATTATGAGGAACTTGATCTATGAGGAGTTGAGGCATCCGAATATTGTCACTTGCGACAAGATTATCTTGCGATGATTTCGCAGCAGGAGAAGAAGGTGTAAATGAGGGAAAAGGGACATCAGGAGTAACAGGTTTAGAGTGGCGAGATCTTTTGGGAGTTTTGTCAATAGTTTTGTCATCCTGTGAATGATAAATTAAGTAAGAAACAGAGGCAACGATATTGTTATTAAAAAGTAAATGCTTCTTAAAATACCTTATCACTCGCAGGCTTTCTTTTAGAAACGGTATGTTTAGCTTGCGAAGAGGACTTTGGTGGCAAGGTGGATTCTGGTTGAGAAGTTGGTTTCGACTGTGAATCCAAAGAAAGAAGGGGGTTCTTCACGGTGAACTTGGTCTTGGGTTTGTTCTTGCTTTGAAACAAAAATGGCAGAGAAAAAGATTAAAAGGAATAAGATAATCTCAAAAAGGGAAGTTAATCACAAAATCAATCAATCATAGAGTCAATCGAATCTAGCAAGATTAACAAACCGGATGCCATGGAAGTGATAGCAAATAAGAAATAGCAGAAGGATGATGAAGATGATGGTGAAGAAGAATAACGAAGAACATTCGAGACGATAAAGGAGATGAAATAGAAGGAAAGAAATATTCTTCACAAAAGACTCTCCTATAAATAGGCAAGGAAGTGTTATGACCGGATAACATTAAATGTACCGGTAAAAAGAATGGTTTTAAACACGTGTAAACGGTCATTCCTAGATTCATGGAGCTATGATGAAGAAGATTTCTAATGGAAAATGAACGGTTGCGACAAAGAATTCGGATATCGCGCAACGTAAGGAGACATAAGGAGAGGCGAGAAGATGTAGTATTCGGGTATTGCACAACATATTTTCTTATCATATGAGATTCAATTATTTTCCTAACTCGCGAGAAGAGATTGCAAGATCCATTATTTTCCATAACCCATGAGGCAAGAAATGATATTTCATACATACTTCTAAAAACTTCGGAACTTCGCCAAAGAATAGAGGCAAGTACGTACTTTTCAAGTCCAGTATTCTTTCGCTCGTTCCTTCATCAATAAAAATCAGAGACTACTACAACAACGTATTTTTTCTTAAAGATCGCTCTTCAAGCAACATTCAAGAAAAAAGAGGCAAGATGTAGGATCATAATATCGCCACAACAACAATTCGCGAAGACAACGGATAACAACATTGCGAGTGAGTCGCGAGAAGGTCAAATATGAATGACGATTTGGATGACGATAGGAAGATATGAAATCGGCGAAAGTTAAGAAGTGTCGCGAATACGAATACTTGTACACTGCGACACTTCGCGAGACATTCCCGAAAATAAAGGAAAGCTTAGCTGTCATTCACTATGTATTACCCTATATAAAGGGATGAGTGAATCTGTTGTGAGGAGGATTTTTTGGATTGAAAAGCAAGTCATTAGGAGAGAGAAACAGAGCGAATGTTAGTAAGATCTTAAGTGTAATTCCATTTTCCTGTGTAAACATTTTAAGAAAATTATTAATAAATATTTATAATTACTCATCTATTATCTTCTGAATGGATTAGTTAAACAAAATATAGTGAGGGGTGTATTGTGGGATTTCCTGCAACTACAGGCACATGCCAAAACGTGTCGCAAGCCATATTTCCGAGTTGCTATGACTTTGGCCCACGCCCAACATAGCGCCCTAGGTTTGCAAGACTTGCAACTAGGTCAACATGGCTGCACGTGCCATTGGCACATGCCAAAACGTGTCGCAAGCCATATTTCCGGAGTTGCTATGATTTTGGCCCACGCCCAACATAGCGCCCTAGGTTTGCAAGACTTGCAACTAGGTCAACATGGCTGCACGTGCCATTGGCACAAGCCAAAACGTGTCGCAAGCCATATTTCCAAGTCGCTATGACTTTGGCCCACGCCCAACATAGCGCCCTAGGTTTGCAAGACTTGCAACTAGGTCAACATGGCTGCACGTGCCATTGGCACATGCCAAAACGTGTTGCAAGCCATATTTCCAAGTCGCTATGACTTTGGCCCACGCCAAACATAGCGCCCTAGGCTTGCAAAACATGCAACTAGGTCAACGGCCATGCATGCCATGGCACATGCCAACATGCTCGCTAGCTAGTTTCCCTAGCAAAACCATGGCCCTAACGGCCACGCATGCCATTGGCACATGCCAACATGCTCGCTAGCTAGTTTCCCTAGCAAAACCATGGCCCTAACGGCCACGCATGCCATTGGCACATGCCAACATGCTCGCTAGCTAGTTTCCCTAGCGAAACCATGGCCCTAACGGCCACGCATGCCATCGGGCACATGCCAACATGCTCGCTAGCCAGGTTCCCTAGCAAAATCACGGCCCTAACTGGCCACGCATGCCATTGGCACATGCCAACATGCTCGCTAGCTAGTTTCCCTAGCGAAATCACGGCCCTAACGGCCATGCATGCCATTGGCTCATGCCAACATGCTCGCTAGCCGTTTTCCCTAGCAAAATCACGGCCCCTAACGACCACGCATGCCATTGGCACATGCCAACATGCTCGCTAGCCGATTTCCCTAGCAAAATCACGGCCCCTAACGGCCACGCATGCCATTGGCACATGCCAACATGCTCGCTAGCTAGTTTCCCTAGCAAAACCACGACCCCAACGGCCACGCATGCCATTGGCACATGCCAACATGCTCGCTAGCTAGTTTCCCTAGCAAAACCACGGCCACGCATGCCATTGGCACATGCCAACATGCTCGCTAGCTAGTTTCCCTATCAAGGTCACGGCCCTAATGGCCACGCATGCCATTGGCACATGCCAAACACACACGCTGGTATCCTAACTTGCAAACCGTGCAACCTACCACCATGGCATTCCGCACATGCCATCGCCACATGCAAGCACACAAATTTGCAGTAGCCCAACTTGCAAACCGTGCAAACTACCACCAAGGCATTCCGCACATGCCACACGCGCCACTAGGGCAGGCGCCACTTGCACTCAAGATGCAACCAACACTCGAGACATCAACACAAATCGGGGGATGCTTCTTTAGGTTTTGGTTTGGCGGTCAAGACATGCAACGACACTACGCCACATTAAGAAAACGTGAAAAGGAATAAAGCGGTCAAATAAAAGAGGAAATAATGGTGATAAACGTTTTCGCCCATTAAACCATGCGGTTACCACCTCCTCCCATTATTTCACCCTTTACTCTCTTCCTTCATGAGGCCAGTAGACGTTTCAAACTCGACTTGTATAAATAGGTCTTACCTATTTCCACCAGACAACAAGTCTCGGTCAGGAGAAATATACTACACTTATACTCTCCGAAAGGCAACTTTGCAAGCTCTCTCAAAAGCTTCCATCTATTGCAAGCTTCCGAAGCTTTCACTTTCTGATACAAGTCGAGATACTACTCTCCTCAACACCTTTCTTTGCTTCCCTCCCCAAATCAACCCTTCTCCTCCACTTTGTGACCGAAGCAAGTCGGAACGGCCATTTCTTGGTTTAGGCCTAGGACTTGTACAGATCGATCTCTCGAACCTATAAAGTGCTCACGTGCAGCACATTTGTTTAGGGTTTGAATCAGTTTCTCACTCACCCACCGAAATTACCGAAATCAGCAGAAACGATTTTCACCCATAAACAGATGGTAAACTGAATTCTTCTTCGGAAATTCACAGGCTATATCTTTCCCTTTTATTCCTTTGGATGATTCTGTTTCATCTTCCCCCATCGTAGAGAACTTGAAAAAAAATTAGGGTTAGGTTTTGAACCAGGCTCTCGAGACCATGTCAAGTTCTCGACAAGTCTTGGTTTCTCATTCATTATTTAGATATTTATACATTCATATGTCTTGGTCATCAAGACACAATACGTGAACTGCACGTATTTGAACTTCCCTAAAAATACACAACTCAAATATAGTCTATTTCCTAATACAAATACAGCGCATATCACCCCATAACAATTATCATCTTTTGGGACCATTTCTTGTACCGCTTCATCGAAATAAATTCCCCAAAACCTACACTTTTGGCTTTTAAAATACCTCGGCACAGCAGCATGAAAGTGTGTAGTCTTCTTCGTGACCACTTTCTTCTCTATCTCTGCTGATCTCACTGTTCTTATCCATCTTAAAGTGACAAAAATGATACTTTTGTCTTTCTTGTAGGACAGATTGCATTTACAGTGAGCTATAAGACACGCTCAGGACATCGAGTACAAACATCTGGTCCCTATAAATTGTGCAGGTTGTATGGAGCCCAATCATTATATGCGGGTTGTCTCGCTGCATTAATGTCCAATGTCTGAATTCGGTTTGTATTAACGGTCCAGAAGTGTCTAGACGCAGCAAACAACTTCGACGATGAAAAGCCATTTCCCCAGGCCATTTCTACTTTTAGATTCTAGTTGAAGCCAGTGGACTAGTTGAGTATTGTGATCATTAATGAGACACTTGCCATTATTAATGAGATTCTTTTCCATTTCTGACACTCTTTTGTATCCCTTACCTGTAAATTCTTTTTGTTATCAATGTACGGTCTTTGTCTTGCCTTCGACACAAAATGAAAAGAAAAAGAATATTGAACAAAAAAAAATTAAAAAAAAAAACAATCATTTTCCTGTTTTGGGGACAATGAAAACTAGTAAGAGACAGTATGAACTATATATGAAACCCCTAGCGGTAAGACGAGTAGACTGCGTGTGAGACCAATGTATGAAGGTTGCTGTTTAAAATTACAAGAAAAAAGGTTAGTATGTGATAATCATATTTGGAATCCGAAGTCGGTCGATTATGAAGCAATTCAGCTGCTGGTTGTAACTTGACTAATTAGCAGTCAGCTTATTAGAATACGGGCATCCAACTCAAAACCAATTGGCAATGAGTGGAGAGGCCCTAATAGATTATAAACCGCAGGATCTTAAATAACCCAACCATGGGACTAATAATCTCAACACGCCCCCTCACGTGTAAGCCTCGGCGGGTCTTACAAACACGTGGACAATTAAATCGGGTGACGCGAGTAAAGGTGTGCGGTCAACCGACTCGACACAAATAAATGGCTTCCGATACCATATTAGAATACGGGCATCCAACTCAAAACCAATTGGCAATGAGTGGAGAGGCCCTAATAGATTATAAACCGCAGGATCTTAAATAACCCAACCATGTGGGACTAATAATCTCAACACAGCTTAATGAAGATCTTTTGAAGTGTTTCGCATAAAGACCTGTAGTTTATCTAGGGTTCGAACCATGAGCCTGTTCTTCATGTTAGGTTGTTTTCCAACTAAAGTTCATATTCATGTGGGATACTTTTCTTGGATTTAAGCGAGTATGACCCCCCAACTAGAGATTTTTTTTTGGAAACGGCAAGATCTTTTGATAAGAGCCGTTAATTCTGATACAGTGTTACGTAGTTGTCACACATTTTGGCAAATAGAATATTGGTCGATTATCTCTTTATTAATATCAGAACAAGATTGAAATGTACGGTCGGGGCAGATATGGGTGAATATGATTACATTCCGATAACACTTTCCTTTTTTGATTATTATCAGAGGAAATCAAAAGATTCTTCTTTTGGCAAGCTTGTTCCTTGGTAGCACGTTACCGAAGGGAGTTTCACGTCTTCCGAATTCCAAAGACATTATGAAACCTTTGAGAAGAAGTGAAATCTTCGGAATTTGGTCCTATAGTGATATTTCCATGAGAGCTGGTATATCTACTTTGCTATATATATATATATAGTTGCACTTTAGGCATATAGCATTTGGTAAGAGATGTGTTTTTCTGCTTAATCATTCCATTCGTCGTCTATTATGCGGAGCTTCTTCATATTCAAAGTTTTGGTTCAACTGGACTTGCTGGAGCTTCTGTTGAAGCTTGTTAATTACTCCATGGCCTATTACCGCATTTTCTCATTCTTGTGAATCATTATTGCATGACTGTCTTGGTGTCTTTTACTTAGTGACTTCTTGGATTCAAAGGAAGGAGCACGTTGCTTTCAAATTTTTAAGGAGATAAGCATAACTGAACTTTTGATCCGATCAAAGAAAAAAATCCAATTTTTCTAAAAATCACAACAAAATGAACTTCCAGACTTCCAGTTTTCAGACTATGTTCTCTCTTTTTGGGATCACATACAATCTTAAGCTTCAGAAGCTTTGACAATAAAGATCCAGACTAAGAATAGGGTGGCCTTGTTGCAAACTGGGGAAGAAAGTTTATCACGGATATTCGGATAATTATCTTGGCCTCTCGTGTATTTTTATTTTTTTCTGCTCAAATTAAGCATGTAAGACTGGCTCTATCTATGTTCTTTTTTAAGCCTCCTCGACACTATGATCGATATATCAACGTTAACCTCTCCAAGAACATGCAAATTTAAATACTCGATTTCATTTATAAAAGGTGCTAATGTAGCACCATTAGATGCGACAAAGAGGAAACATCAGAGAAGGAGGAGTAACAGGCTACTCTATCCTTATATATTATGCCTAACCATTTGCAAAAGAAAAAATCATGAAAATGATAAGAACTTAAATGAAGCTATATACAGGGCAACAACTAAAAAATGAATCTCATTGCCATTTTGCATTTCATTCAAGCCTAAGCAATTTATTCTTACCTCTAGCGGATATTACCATCATCAAAAACAATTTTATTTTCTTCTACTACCTAAAGCCCTCTCGAGCTCATCTGGTTTACAAGGTAAACTAAGAACTCCATCTTGTCTAAATCCAAATTCTTCCTCTGCTTTCTCTAACAGCTTCAAAAATGCGGGATTATTATTAAGACAATCCAATTCAACTACGAACCTGTTGGCTACATCTCCTTCAGTTGCGATTACCGCAAACTGCCCTTTCTTCACGTCATATGGCGGTTCCATGGCTTTCTTTTTCTCGTTGTCAAGAGGCATGTAATGTTTGTAATTATAAACATCTTGCCTTTTCGCTGATCGCAAGACAAACTTTTTGAATATAAGCTTAAACATCACGATTGCTTCCTTTCTGGTCTCTTTTTTTTAATCGGCAAATTCTTTCTGGTCTCTTAAAGATGGACTGATTGTGAGATGGATATATCTCAGCCAGTATAGATACATAAGGTATTTATAGGAGTAGTATCATGTTTAGCTTACAGAATTTATATTATGACTATTACTTTATTCTACATTGCGGGGACCAATGTCATAAATATGTTGTTCTCTGCAGATCATGGTCGTCCGGTCGCTATGTTCTTGCTCAACCTAACTTAGTCCTTCATGCATTTACATTCGGATATAGTTTGCTACTAGAGAACATGATCAGTGCATATTTTCTGAAGGACCTTAGTAAATACCTATGCTAACAGAGCCGTATTTGAAAGGTTAACAATTATCTCTTTCTGACTTACTCCATTGTAGCGAGGTTTCACAATGTGGCATCACTTTAGGGTTGTTAATGGATGACGTTAGTTTCAACAGTGACTACAACAACAACGAGGCAGGTTCTAAAACACACAAAGATATAACTTGACCGTACATGCCATTTGCATGTGGAGCCTTTGTCCCTTCCAGGACCACGCGCCAAGACCCTGGACCGAAGCAAGCAACTAGAGATCGGGGACCAAACAAATAGTGGACTTTGTTTGACTATATGAGTTTAGATGGGGCAGACGACATAAATAATATTCAGCCGTACAATCCATACCATCCTTTAGTACTGGTAGCTAGATAGTAATTTGGGCTCAGTAAAGCTTGACGAAACAGGCAGAATGAATCTCAGTAAAAAAAAAACGACATAAAACAGAAAGATATATAGAGCGGAGATGATAGAGAGATGTACTTCTTTTTTTCTATTCTTCCTTATCTTCCTGAGACTTAGTTACAGCTGTTTTTCATGTATTGAGTTTTTGAAACACGTGGAACATTGGCAGTAGTTAGGACTTTGGACATACACCATGATGTCCGTCTAACCCTTGGTACGTTTCCTTCCACGCATCGAGTCTACAAAATGCACAAATGATTAAACATTCAGGAAAGAAGAAGAAGTGAAACTGTTTGTTTGGTGAACACTGCAAGATGCAAAAACGTTGAGGAAACTGTTGTCGTCTCATGTTCAACATACTCGATCTTCAAAACAAGTCTAAGATGATTTCTTTTTAAATTTTATTAGTTTTACTATTTTCTTTCTCTGTCAGTCTTCTTATCACTTATTTTTTTCTCCTACGATTTTCGTTTTTGATTAATGGAGTTCTAATCTTTGTGGTTTGCAGCACGTTGTGATCTAAGTAGTGTACCGATTGTGGTCTTTAAGGGGGTAGTGGTGCGGTTTTTGTTTCTCTCATACTCATTAGGAATCAGAGTTTCCCATATTGGAAAATATGGCCTTGTTCTTCATCACAAGTGGTCGTCATATACTTGGTCTCCATCATTATGATCTCGATCTTTTTGATCCATGAAGTGGTAGACTTCACCACCAATCAAAGGTACAAGCATAGTCTTTATCGGGTTCATCGGCAAAGTCGTCTCCGGATCTCCTATCCTCCACTTGTGAGAAATGGGCAATTTCGGTAACAATTTTCATCATCAAGCGCAATTTGTGGAGATTTCAAATTTTGAAATCTTCTTTCCTAAAATTAAGTGGCGTTCAAGCGAGATTTTACATAACAATAATTCTTGGAATATCTCAACAATATTCTATATTTCAGAAATAATATCTTGCAAATCAAAGTTATAAGCAGAAACCCTATTTTCAAAACTTATTTATATAGTTAGATACCTAAGAAGGAAAACTCCAACTCCTAAAATATATCTCTTCACCTCAGAAAGGTCTGACCCTTCAACTTGCACAATGTCGCAAAGCTCTAGATTGCAAATGGCTGCTCTTACAAAAAGGTTTAATGAATCATCATTGAGAGGCGCCAATCCAAGTAGCTCAAGAGGAGTCTAATCTCCATAGAAGAGGTAGGCTGCTGCACTGCTACTAACGAGATGGCGAGAATAGTCTCCTTGGGAAGATTATTTCTAAAGAGGATATTGAGTTTGAGAAAGTTCAAAGAGAGGTTAATATCATATGGAGAAGACACGGAAAGTGGAGATTAATACCATGGAAGGAACTTGTATGTCTTCAAGTTCAAAAGCTGAGAAGATGTCGCCGATGTCATGAAAAATGCTCCGTGGATAATTCATGAACACTTGGTGGTTCTTAAACATTATGATAACGCTATCCCACTCGAGAACTATGTCTTCACTCATCAGATTTTTTCAGTTATGATAAAGGGTCTATACTTAGAGCATTTGGATGAAGGCATCATTAATAAACTTTGTGAGGATATGGGAAGGAAGATTGTTGAAGAGGGATCAAGAGGCTACACTATTCGTGGTAGAGTTGTGTCGGCAAAGATTGAAGTGGATCTCAGTCAGCCAATGAAGAGAGGTAATTGGCTTCTCACGGCAGCTAACCAAAAAGTTTGGGTTCGATATCATTTTGTCAAGCAACCTAGAAAGATTTGTCCTGAATGTTTCACAATAGCTCACATTGATGAGTTATGTGAAGAGCGTGCTTGGCATATTTTCATTTTCGGTATGACTGAAACAACATTTGAAGCTTATTACGCGGAACATGCCCATATGGTTCAAAATATGCTTAACAATTCGGATGGAAATAAAGGGTCCTATGAAGCGGGTATGAGTAGTTCTAATGGAGCGGTCGGGGCAGTCGGGTCGGAGGATGATGAGGAGGATCCAAGGAAATATAAGAGGAGTCGAGACTCGGGTTTAGAAGATAATTATGTCCTTCTCGAGATGAACTCTTCAAACCCTAACTCCATCAGCGGCAACTTCACTTCTGTTAGTGTTAATGGTGGAGGAGATCAACCAGAGATCGAGGAGACCAGTATTAATGGTGGTGATATGAACATGGAAGATGTAGAGAATGGAGCAAGAGGACCAAACAATCTGGTGTTCCATCCCCCTGCTACTGGTCAATCAACAAGTGCAGCAAATCAGGTTTTTATAAACTCTTCTATTCTCTATAAGATTAATCCCTTTATTAATTCTGCAATCCCTTTTCCGATTCTAGTTCTTTCGTCTGATTTGTGTGCAATTTTATATTTTAGGGTTTATCTTAATTTTAGAGTATCTTTTATAATTTTGGTTCATAACTTTAGAATTCATTCCGCTGAGTCTATTAGCTTTCCTAATTGCATTAATCTGCCATATGATCATCTTTTAAACAACGGTGTTTAGCTTAATTTCCTAAGTTGTGTGTTTATTAGTCAGTCTCATTATAGTTGCTCTCATTGTTCTAAACACAAAATTTTTAGTAGCATTTTAGTTTTTAGATTTGTTAGTTCTCTTTTCTCAAACATGAGAATCATGTCGTGGAATTGTCAGGGTCTCGGCAACCCTTCTACCCGGAACTCACTATGGAATTTGATCAGAGGTCAAAACCCTGACATGATTTTTCTATGTGAAACTAAAAATGAATCTTCTAAGATGAATCAATATCTTAGTAGATTCAATTACCCTAATTCTTGGGTTTTTCCCTCAATTGGGAGAGCCGTGGGTATTTCTTTGTTATGGAAATCTGGTTTTGAGTGTGAAATTGTCCATTCTACAGATAAGATGATAAATATCATGCTATCTGATAATCCAAGTAAGCCAACGTTCCTTGTTACTTTTCTTTACGGTTCTGTATATCCTGAAGAAAAGTTGACACAATGGAATTTCATTAATGAAATTGGCGCTAGAGCTAATCTTCCTTGGGTTATCATAGGTGATCTTAATATTACCATGCATGACTATGAAAGATCCACTTTTTCTACTCAATGATTGTTGAATTCCCGAAATTCAAACAATCTTGGACAATGCCGATCTCTCGATCTTGGTTATATAGGCAACAAATTTACTTGGAATAATAAGCAATCCTGGAAAACCGTATTTATGCAAGATTAGATAGGGCTTTGGCTAATGGTCTCTGTCTGAATCATTATGGTAACACTCCTGTTCATCATATTGATACCATAGGCAGTGACCATATTCCAATTATCTTGGAGACTAACTCTGTGTCTTTCCATGGTAGTAAACCCTACGAGATATTTCAAATGTTGGGTAGTGACCCATCCGTTTCAAGAGAAGTGATTAAAAATGGTTTTTCCATAGATGTTAGAGGTTCTTCGTCTTTTCGGTTTACTAATAGATTAAGAAATGTGAAACGTGATCTCGAAATTTTGGAATCTCCACCATTTTGGTAATATTGATCATAAAGTCAAAACTCTAAATAATCAACTCCATGACCTTAATAATCTTCCACATTCTCCTAATAATGTGGAATTGATTAAACAAGTAGAGTTTGATCTAGAACATTGGCAAAAAATTCAAGAAGAATTTTATGCCCAAAAATCTAGACAAGAGTTTTTTAAATCCTTTGACAGGAATACTTTGGTTTTTACCATAACTATGCCAATCGTAGGAAGCATTTCAACCATATTAATGCTCTCAAATTGGATCTTGGGCGGTGGGTTAATGATAGAGCTGATCTTGAAACCCTCTTGGTTAATCACTTTAGTTCCATTGGAACTAGTTCTAATCCTTATAGAAACCCTGATATTCTTAATTGTATTGATCCTTGTATCTCAAGTAGTGATAATACAGATCTGCTTAGACATGTTTCTAAGCAAGAAATTATCGATACAATTAACCAAATGACTCCTGGGCCCCGGGGGCACGATGGTTTCCCACCAGGGTTTTACAAGGAAAATTTAGAACTTCTCTTAGATGATGTTTGGAAGGTTGTTAACTGCTTTTTTGAGTCTAAACATCTCTTAAAAGAAATGAATCACACCTTCCTCTCTCTAATCCCTAAAGTCAATAACCCCTCTAGTCCCACTGAATTCAGGCCTATTTCTTTGTGCAACTCTATTTACAAAATTATTTCAAAAATTATCGTAAATAGAATGAAACCTCTTTTGAGTAAAATGATAAGCCCATACCAAGCTGCTTATGTCCCTGGAAGACATATACAAGATAATGTCATTATTGCTCATGAGTTGGTGCACACCATGAAAATAAAAAAGGAAAAAAAGATAAATGGGGTGTCATGGGCCTTAAACTTGATATGTCTAAGGCCTTTGACAGAGTGGAATGGTGTTTCTTGAGAGACATCTTAAGAGCTTTTGGGTTCTCGGACCAGCTTTGGTGTGCTTTAATTCACCAATGTGTTAGTACTACCAAGCATTTCTATAATGTTAAATGGCTCTCCATGTGAATCTTTTAGACCAACTAGGGGCTCGAGACAAGGAGATCCCTTGTCTCCATATCTCATTTATCATTGTCATGGAATCCTTCTCTAGATACATTATGCATCTTGAAAATTGTAATCTTATTCATGGTTTTAAAGTCACAAAGGATGCCCCTAGTATAAGTCATCTCCTCTTTGCAGATGATACGGTAATCTTTGCTAAAGCCTCTCATTACGAAGCCTCTAATTTACTAAGTTTAATTAGTGACTTTAGTATGGCCTCGGTCAAGTGATCAATCTTCAAAAATCAGGTTGTTTTTTCAGTAACAATATTCAACCTGATCATGCTTGTTTCTCTCATAAATGATTTAAAAGTAAAGAAGATAGCTCGAATGAAAAATACTTAGGTATCCCTTTATTCATTTCTAGAGCTAGGTCTGATTCTTTTAGCCATCTAAATGATCATTTTGATAAGAGGGTTGCCAAATGGAAAGGAAAGCATTTCAATCAAGCAGGTAGGTCTGTGATGGTCCAAAATGTGTTAAAAACTTCTCCTATTTATCACATGAACACCTTCACAATCCCTGACAAAATTATTAACAACATGGAGTCTTCCCAAAGAGACTTACGGTGGGGTAAGTCTAGAGCAGGGGGGATCTATCTTAGGGGCTGGCCAAGGTTATGCACTCATAAATTCCAAGGGGGTCTAGGGTTTCGCAATCTTAAGCATGTAAATCTGTCCCTTTTGACTAAAACTGCTTGGAATATTATTCATAGTCCTGATAAATTATGTGTTACCATTCTGAAATGCAAATACTTTAAACACTGTCATCCTATTCATGCTGTTAGAAAGGTAGAATGTTCCTGGGTTTGGAGAAGTATTAGTCGGGGACTAGAGGTCATTAAACACAATTCTATCTGGGAAGTCAAAAAAGGTGATGACATTTCTGCTTTTGATGATAATTGGATTCCGATCTTTGTGGAACCTAAGTGTCTAGCGTATCCTAACCCTAATGCTTCTGTTTCTGCTTTTATTGATAAGGAAAGTAACACTTGGAACAATGACCTTGTTAACATGTTTTTCACTCCTCAGAATGCTAGAAGAATCCTTAGCATTAGGATCCCATGTTCAGGTGATGATAGACTTATTTGGCCTTACACTAAGAATGGAAAGTTTACTGTCAAATCGGCTTATAAACTGATTTCCGGCCAATATGCGTATATCAACAACCCTCAGAGTAGTAACCCTGTTTATAAAAATCTGTGGAACCTTTCAATTCTCCCAAAAGTTCAGATCTTTGTTTGGAAATGTTATGAGTATATCCTTCCTGCTAAATCTGTACTTGCTCGTTACTCTAATGAGCATGATACTTCTTGTAGTATGTGCAACTCTGGTATATCTCGAATCTCCAGACATATCATTCTCCATTGTGCTTTTTCAAGGAATGTTTGGGCTCTCACCCCATATGCCGATACTATTGAACAGGATTATGTTTCCAATATTAACATTCATGAATGGGTTCACAAATGGCTTTCGATGACAATCTTAGGAAGTCTGCAGGTGCTATATTCTCTATTGCTTGGAGTATATGGAAAGAAAGATGCGCCAAGTACTTTCAGGGGAAAACTCTCAACCATTCCTCTACGACTAGACTTGCTCTTAAGTTAGTTAATGACACGAAAAGTTTTTGAGTCATACTAGTCCTCGAGATTACACATAGGACTGCACTTTTAGAGAAAAAAACATCACTAGTATCAATGGGTTCTCTCGCCACAGATTTGTCATATTATCTTCGGTGATCTTTGCTTTTGATAAGAATTCTAATCTTTACGGTATTGGCCTGGTTTGGAATGATATTGCAGGTGCATTTTGTGGTTGCAAATGCAAGCGGGGTAGTATGTGAGGAATGCGAGAGGAGGCGAGAGCCTGGCATTGCTTGAAGCGGTGAAGTGGGCTAAAGCTAAAGGTTTAGAGAAAGTCTGTTTTGTCGGTGATGCGAAGTCCATCATTGACTCTATCAATTCTAATAGTAACCAATTGTATTGGTATAATAATTCAGTCTTACAAGATGTAAAACAATTTCATCTAGTTTTAATTTTTTCAAGTTCGAATTCTTGCGTAGGAATCATTTAAAGTTTGGTGATAAAGCGGACTAAATTTAGTAGACGGTCTAGAACCTCGGGTGAATGGCTGGGTCACTGTCCGGCTTTCCTTAATTCTGAGATGTAATTCCTTTATTTCTAATACAAGCATTTTTTCTAGCAAAAAAAAAAAGAATCTCTGGCATTTACATACCGTCAGCTATGTATCAGACCCTGCGAGATTGAAATGGAGAACATTAATCTCATTAAACAAATAGGGTGGGGAAGAAACTGTTGGAATCTTGCAACAATGAATGAAAAGATGTTAGATGTATCAAAAATAATATGTAAAGAACTAATGCGAAACAACTCTACCAAAATAACTTGACGAGGACAGAATCACAGGTTCAACAAGTTGTCCTTAACACATTAGTTCGCGGGTATACTCGAGTTGAGTAATGCTAAACCCCTCACAGCGAAGATGTGTCCAGGATAAGACTTCCCGATATAACTTGAGTTAGCACAACGCAAGTTACCCTCTCTTCGAACTCAGAGAACGGGGATGGATCTAAAAACTTATGGAGAAACCCTAGAATAAAAGAAGAATTTTTCGGTGTGTTGAAAACTTATGTAAGACTTCCCGATATAACTTGAGTTAGCACAACGCAAGTTACCCTCTCTTCGAACTCAAAGAACGGGATGGATCTAAAAACTTATGGAGAAACCCTAAGTTCTAACCCTTTTACCTCTTCTAGGTTTTACTTCTGGTTCATACATAAGTGTATGATTATATAATGGAGCTCCTCTTTAGTTTTCCACAATGTGGGACTAAAGGTTCCACTTCATTCACCCAAAAATGAGTGAGTATCCTTAGACCCTTAGGTCATTAGATCAAACCACACCAAGACCATAAAACCTTTTAATTAAAACTCATTTTCCCCAACAATCCCGCACATGAATGAAATCTCGGGAAACGAAAAAATCGAGTAAGGAAAATACCATTTAGGCAAAGGTGTCCATGAGGTCTTGAACCCTTACTTAGTGAGAAGTTACTAGGAACTACTAGCTAAACAAAGTGAACCTAGTCTTGAACCGATAGCGTTGGTGTAATTCGTGACAACAACCACACATGATATTCTCCTGGTGTTGCTAAGTTCGTGCCGTTTTGTCCAATTTGGCCCCTGGACATATCCTGTTTCTCGAGAATGCTCTAGAGAATTGGTTCAATTCTCATAGGAAGCGCCCCACTTCCACATTCGGATAGGTGAGTTCCATCAAGAGTGTTTTCTTGCTACACCCCACTTCAATCTTAAATTGAAACTATGGAACTCATTAAGACTTATTTAAAAGTCATCCTCCACATGCAATCACACTATCACATCAACACCATAGGGAAGGGACAGATCGAGAATGAAATTCTCTGATAGTGTTTACCTTTACCCACCATGAATTAGTTGTCTCATTCGAAACCTTGATCTTGGAATCTCTAGTCAGCAAGGTTGAGTATATATCCTTCATGGCAAATTTAACTATTGAGCCTAAGCCCCATCCTCCTCGATGCTTTACTAACTATCTCCTTGGACAAACCTTTCGTCAAAGAGTCCGTGATATTCTCCTTGGACTCGCGTCCAATCTATGGAAATAACGCTTTGTTGAGATTAGTGTTTTCAAAGTATCATGTCTTCTACGAATATGTATAGACTTTTACATTGTAGAAGCTACTCTTAGCTTTACCTATCATGCAGATTTGCTATCATAGTGTATAGATATAGGCGGCACAGGCCTATGCCAGAGAGAATATCTTAAAAAGTTTCTTAGCCATTTGGCCTCCTCTCCGCTTTATCTAACGCAGATAAACTCGATTCCATAGTGGAACGAGCTATACATGTCTTTGGAACTCTTCCAAGATACGGGCGCTTTTCTTAGGGTGAATACATATCCACTCGTACACTTAGAATCCTCGATCCCGTTATCCGGTTTGCATCGCAAAATCCCTCAAGGACAATAGGATATCCTTCGTAATTCAAACTAAAGGTCATTGTGTACTTCAAGTACTTTAGCACTCTAATAAGTGCATCCCAATGTATTCGCCTCGGATTACAAGTATACCCGCTAACCTACTTACAAGATAAGCAATGTCCGGTCTCATACAATTCATCAAATACATCGGACTTCCTATGACTCTCGAGTATTCAAGTTGGTTAACTCCTACACCCTTATTCTTCTTTGAGACGACGGTTAGAATCATACGGAGTACACACGGGTTCTGATTAAACTGATTAAATTTCTTAAGTATGGATTCAACATAATGAGACCGACTCGGACTATAGCCATTAGAAGTTTTTCTAATCTTCATCCCTAATATGACATGTGGGGCCCAAGTCTTTCATGTCAAAGTTCTATTCAACAGTTTCTTAGTGGAATTAATAACATCCATGTTTGTACCTAGTATAAGCATATTGATAGACGCATTTATGTGTCTAATTTGTCCTCAATGTTTCGTATTGTTAGTACTCGTTTTTGTGCTTATAATGGTGTTTTGCGTGTTTGTAGGCATTTTTTGGAAATAAAGATTGTTGGAAAATTCGGCTCGAAAAGTTGCTCGGAACACCCCCGGAGGACATTTGATATTCGGACTCCCACTTTGGATAAGGGGTAACCCAATTGCTAAGGGGTAACCCTTTGCTATTCGCACCCCACAGACTGGTTAAGGGCTGCTGTCTTCTTCACAGTTCAAAAAGAAATTGGAGGGAAAAACTAGTCTTCACCCAAGCAGAATTAGGGTTGGAATTTTGGAAGGGATTAAAGGAGACTAAAGAATTTGGAATTGATTGGGTACGCTTCTATGGGCTAGACAGGGGATGGTAGAGGGGTTGGTTTCGATCCGGTTTGTTGAATTTCCGCGAGAAGAAAAACAGGGGCAACACACACTTTGTAGGAGATTTTTACGGGATTTCGCGAGCAACAACGAGAGGTGTTTGCACGTATCTTGAAGACCCTAACAACTTTCTCGGAGTGTGAAGGAGTTAAATATAGCAATTTGGCAGCTTTAGATCGCGTGGAGAAATCAAAAATCGAGATTATTTCCTAAAATAGGCCGTGAAGAATATTGAGAATTATATGAAGTTATGGCGAGATATGTCGGGTTGTTGGGTTATAAATAGTTGTTGAGATAGCATAGAAGAAATACGAAGAGTTTGGGAGAGTTTGGGAGAAGAACATAGCAATAGAAATCACGTTAGAGAATTCTGTCGCTGCTGCTGTGAAGGAAGAACACGAAGAACATTCAACGCACGAGTGATGATCGTTTATGCTACGGTGATACGACTCACAAACGAGGGTCGTAATTTGGAAGACGGACTTAAAACTACAGCAACAAAGAACACTTTACATGTATCGTTCTCTGTAACAAATCGTTTGTAACAATTAAACTGTACAAATCAGGCTTTTCATCTTTTCTCCCTTGTTCATCATTTGTAAACCATTTTTGAGCATTAATATTAATGATTTTTGAGCGTGTTTCCAATATGATGATGAGCTAATTCTCCGACAACCAAGGCAATGAGGAAGCTATTTACGCATGAATAAGTGGTAACCATTTTATTTTCTCTAATTTATAATTTATAATTCACTCAATCACTGCTTTTGCAGAGTTTTAAATTGTTTGCATAATTTTCGTCATTAGTTGTGATTCAATTAGACAGGTTATACTTTGATTAGATAATCTATGCTTAGGGGATACAATTAATTTTTGGGAATTTGCCTGATTATTTGTGGATTAAGATATAAGGACTTAAAAATATAATTAGAGTTTTGTGTTATTCACCATAAATTATTCATGTGTAATAGTGGAATCAGTGTCTTGGTTATTTTCTCATATCTTGAATCAATTTTGTGTTAAGTTTTCCTTATTTTTAAGTTGTATAAGTCTAAAATCTTTTGTTTTCACAAGTCTCAACGAACCTTTTTACTACAACATTATTGAGATTACATCAATTTTTGGCGCCGCCGACGCGGTCTTGTCTTTAGGCTAGAGTTTTTAGATTTTCTTTTAGGTTTTTATTTATTTGTTCTTCTTTACGTTTTTGGGTTTTTGTCTTTTCCTTTCATATTTTGGGATTTGGAGCGAAAGAAAAATTTGCCAAAGCTTTTGGTGGATACTTAAAGATTTGGAGTTAAAGACAAAGCGAAAGGAGCGAAAGAAGAAGATTTTTTTATATTTTATAAAAAAGAGAGAGATATTTTTTTATTTTTTTAAGACTTTCCTTTTCTTTTGTACTTTATTTTTGGACTTTGGACTTGGACATTTGGACATTCTTTTATTTTTAAACCCTACAGAAGGGTAGTATTAAATATAAACTGTTTGCAGAGAAGGACGGTGATTACGATATCACCTCGGACCCTCGGGTTCGTACATGACATAGGAGTGGTGGCCCGAGTCGACTACAACGGTTCATCCCCGTCCGGTACGGGAGGTAAGTTTGTCGAAACACTCGCGAATCCCACAATCGCCGAGTTCTTGTATTCCTTCGTTTGCATATATGTCGAGGAACCGAAAAACTACATTTTAATTTCTAGTAAAGGGCAAGGCACGGCCATACAAGATAAGGGTTCGGATTTCATCACCGTTCTCTTCTTGCCCGCCTTAGGAAAACAATACTTAACGCGAACCTAAGCCTTAAAATTTGAATAGAACGAGACCTATAGGGTAACGAGCTTAGTAGGAAAGTCGCTCGAAAAATATTGGTTACTCTTTTAGCATACTTCGAAGTTCATGATGGTTTCTGTGAAGTTGAATGCGTGACTGCGCCGCCTTGTAATAGCGGTGAGGCCTTGGGTATCAAAGCTCTACGGAGCTTCTCTCGCCTTGATTCAACTTACTTTAACCCGGATTGATCCAGAGGGGTTTGCTTAGATTGTAACGAATTCCCTTTCGAAGGATTAGAAGCTGGTCTAGAAAATAATCTAAGTGGAGCCATCATGCTTTTTGTTTGCTAGATATCATTAGGTTTTTGTGGTGGAGTCACCTTGTTTGTGTTTGCATAGAACTTCCCTTCCTTTTAGGATTTTTCTTTTTCTTTTGTTTTGTTTTTCTAGTGTATGCCCGAGGTCATTAGAGAACGGGCTTGGAAAAGAAACACTCTAGGTCGTTTGATTAGTGACAAACCTAGTAGTTCTTCTTGTGAAGGCGGGAAACTCGAAGACTCTTCTTTTGAGAGCCCCGTTTTTGGAAACTTCAGTTTTGAGAATCTGTCTCTTAGTGAGGAAAGTACCCCTAGTACTTCAGTTGTGCCAACAATGGCAACTTTGAAAGATTACATGTTCCCAACTGGGACCAACCGAGCTTCGTGCATTAAATTGCCAGCCAATACGGCTAACTTCGAGATAAAAGCTAGTATTCTTCAGAAGATCCCTATATTCTTAGGAAAAGATGATGAGAACCCTTATTTTCATATTAGGGACTTTGAGGAAATTTGTGGGACAGTTAGAATAAAAGACCTTTTACGGTGAAGTTTTGAAACTTAAGATGTTCCCCTTTTCCTTAAAAGATAAAGCCAAGAGACGGCTAAACAACCTACCATCTGAATCCATTGAAACATGGCAGGAACTTATACCGTTTCTATATGAAATTCTACCCTAAGCATAAAACTGCAATTGTTAGGCGTAAAATTAGTGCTAGTGTGCAACAAGAGGGAGAGTCTCTTTATAGGTTTTTAGAGAGATTCAATGATCTCCTATCTCGGTTTCCTCACCATGGATTTGATAAGATGAAACTTGTAGGGATTATTTATGATGGTTTAGACTATTCGACCAAAGCCATGGTCGAGTCTATGTGTCTTTGGTGAGTTTACTAATAAAAGTGCCGAGGATGCCTTTACCTTCTTAGGAGTTGTTCTTTGAGAAATCCCAACAGTGGGAGTCTTGTGTTGAACCCCCTAAAAGACTCTTGGTCAATAGAAGTAGCACCAATGTGGTAGATACAAGCTTCGGGTCGATGCTAAGTTTGTCGCTTTGTCAGGAAAGGTTAGAAGCTTTGGAAATGGGTCAGTCTAAAAATAGGTCCCTTGGTGAACCTAATAGAACCTCTCAAGTATCTAGTTGTGGAATAGAGCCCGATAACTCATTTTGGGAAGGTCAGGTTAGTGAAGAGAAAGCTCATGATGTCTATAACAATGCTAGGTTTGAGAACCGTCAGAAGTATGACCCATACTCAGAGACCTACAACCCTGGTTGGAGAAACCATCCTAACTTCTCTTGGTCTAAGGGCCAGAATCAAAGTCATTCTAGTAATTCTCAGCCTCCCCCAGGTTTTGGTTATGCTAAGAATTCTTCAGGTCAAACCCAGTTTCAGAACCCTTCTGAGAATAGAATGACTAGCTTAGAGGAATCTTTTAGTATACTAAAAAAGAGCCAGGATATGTTAACACAGAGCCAGGAAATGTTAGTAAAGAGCCAGGGTTATTTTCAAGAGGAAACCAAGCAGAATTTTAAGAATAATTCCCAGTCTCTTGCTAAATTAGAACTTCAAGTCGGCCAAATAGCTAAGTTCCTTAGTGAGAGAGAAGATGGAAGGTTCCCTAGACATACCGATCCTAACCCTAAAGGAGAGAAATCACAATCATGTGAATTCTATTACAACCCTTAGGAGTGGAAAGAAAGTTGACAATAAGGTTGCCATGCCCGAAAGTGAACATGCTTTGTAGTTCACCCTTCCGAGCCAGAAAATGAAGAGACTGATAGAGTCTCTAATGAGACCAATGAGGGTCATATTGAACCGTGCTTTGTTCCCGAGCCCCGTTCCCCCCATTTGCTAGTTCCAACTAGGAGGGAGTCCAACTTTAATGATATATTGGAGGTTTTTAAGCAGGTTGCTATCAACCTCCCATTGTTGGATGCGATTAAGCAGATTCCCGCTTATGCAAAGTTTTTTAAGGACTTGTGTACACGAAAGCGCAAGCTTAGTGTTCAAAAGAAAACCTTCCTAGCTAGTCACGTGAGTTCTATTATTCAGAATACCACTACTCCAAGTATAAAGACCAGGGTCCCCTACTATTTCTTGCACAATAGGTAAATACCGTGTTGAGAAAGCTTTGCTTGACTTAGGAGCCAGTGTGAACTTACTCCCATACCATGTGTACCTTAAGCTAGGACTTGGTGAGATGAAACCTACCAAGATGACTCTTCAGTTAGCTGATAGGTCCGTTAAAATTCCTCGGGGTGTGATCGAGGATGTTCTCATAGAGGTCGACAAGTTTATTTATCCGATGGATTTTGTTATCCTAGATACCCAACCTGTCCCTGACCCAGAGAACCAGATACCGATAATTTTAGGTCGCCCATTTTTAGCTACATCCAATGCGATCATTAATTATTTAACTGGTATTATGAATTTGTCTTTTGGTAATATGACTATTGAGCTGAACGTCTTTCATATTAGTAAGCTACCCTCTGAACTAGATGAATCGAGCATAGAAGAGGTGAACATGATAGGAACATTAGTCGAGGAGTCATTACCAAACACTTTGTTAGAAGATCCTTTAGAGAAATGCCTAGCTCACTTTGGGATTGATTTTGATGATGATGATGTGATTAATGAGGTGAATGCCTTGTTATATTCAACCCCTTTGATAGACACTAGTAATGGATGGAAACCCAAGTTCGAACCTCTACCCACTTCTAAGTCTACCCTAGTTCCTTCGTTAGAAAAGCCTCCTAAGTTGGACCTAAAACCATTACCAGATACCCTAAAGTATGTGTTTTTAGGCCCTTCGAGACTTTACCCTTGTGATTGTTGCTTCCGACTTGGATTGTGATCAGGAAAGTAGGCTAGTGACCGTCCTACAAAACAAAAAGGAAGCTTTAGGGTGGACCATAGCAGACATTAAGGGTATAAGTCCTACTGTTTGTATGCATCAGATCTATTTAGAGGAAGATACCAAACCTTCTAGGGAGATACAACGAAGACTAAACCCTAATATGAAAGAAGTAGTTCGAACCGAGGTTCTTAAGCTATTATATGCGGGCATTATCTACCCCATTTCAGACAGTAAGTGGGTCAGCCCCGTTCAGGTTGTTCCCAAGAAATCCCGGACATCAGTAGTCCGTAATGATAACAATGAGTTAATCCCTACCCGAGTGACCACGGGTTGGCGTGTTTGTATTGACTATAGGAAATTGAACAAGGTCACTAGGAAGGACCACTTTCCCCTTCCCTTCATCGACCGGATGCTAGAGGATTAATGGACATAGTCATTACACGCTTTTTAGATGGCTACTACGGCTATAATCGGATCGTCATTGCCCCCTTAAGATCGGGGAGAAAACCACTTTTACCCGTCCCTTTGGTACCTTTGCGTATAGACGCATACCTTTCGGGGCTATGTAACGCCCCGCGACTTTTCAGCGTTGCATGATGAACATATTTTCAGATATGGTAGAGCGGTTCTTGGAGGTCTTTATGGATGATTTTTCAGTGTTTGGTTCGTCTTTCGATGAATGCATGCATCATTTGTCATTAGTGTTGACTAGATGTAAGGAAAAGAATCTAGTGCTTAATTGGGAGAAATGTCATTTCATGGTTCAATCGGGGAATTGTTTTAGGGCATATCGTATCTTCTAAGGGTATAGAGGTAGATAAATCCAAAGTTGACCTTATTAAAACTTTACAGGTCCCAAAAACCGTAAAAGATATTAGGTCATTCTTAGGGCATGTAGGTTTTTATCGTCGATTCATTAAGGATTTTAGCTTGATTTCTAGACCTCTTTGCAATTTGCTTGCAAAAGATGTTAAGTTTGTATTTGATGATCCTTGTTTAGAGGCTTTTGAGAAGCTTGAGACTTTACTCACTACCGCCCCCATAGTCCGGGCACCTAACCTGAACCTACCCTTTGTGATCATGTGCGATGCTTGATTATGCTATTGGTGTTGTGCTAGGTCAGCAGAAAACAAATTACTTCATGTGATTTACTATGCTAGTAAAACTACGAATGATGCCCAGTTGAACTATACCACTACGAGAGAAGGAACTATTGGCCATTGTGTTTGCCTTAGACAAGTTTAGAGCCTATCTCTTAGGTTCTAAGATCGTAATCTATACGATCATGCCGCTTTGAAATACCTTTTGTCTAAGAAGGATACCAAACCTAGATTGATTAGATGGATCCTTTTATTACAAGAATTTTGTCCGGACATTAGAGACAAAAAGGGTCAGAAAATATAGTAATCAGACCACTTGTCTAGGCTGGTTGTTAGTTCCCCTAATGATTCCCTTCATATAAGGGATAGCTTTCCTGACGAATAATTGTTCTTTATTTCCCAATCACCTTGGTATGAAAATATAGTGAATTATCTTGTTACTGGTCGAATGCCCCAACATTGGGGTAAACAAGATCGTTCTAGGTTTTTAGCCGAGGTTAAGCACTTCTTTTGGGATGATCCTTATTTATTTAAGTATTGTCCGGATTGCATTATTAGGAGATGTATAACGAGAGTGACCAGTCCAAAGTATTATTTCCTTTTGTCATGATCATGCTTAGGGGGTCACTTTAGTGCTAAGAAGACTGCTGCTAAGATATTGCAGTGTGGATTCTATTGGCCTTCATTGTTTAAAGACTCCCTGTGACGGACCGGAAAATTACGCCTTTGGCGCGTTGCCCCGCAGGACGCAACTTCCCCGATGCGCCATGATGATGAAGCTACGATCCGGGCCTTAGGGCTAGGCAAATGCACGTCCATTTGCCCTTGCAAGCATGCTCGTGGAGCATGACGCAGCTAACTTAGCTTCCACACCGTTCCCAACTTACCCTTGTTCCGAAAAGGGTTTATTAAGGAAAGCAAAAGCTTCCTTAATACGGCAAAAACGGCCTTTTGAGGCTCTAAACGATGGAATTTGGCTAAATTGTGGTGACCATGTGTATAGATCAACATGTCTTGATCTCTGGGCCGTTTCCCATCAACATGGACTCCTCTTGAGCTAAATTACGACTTTAGGGTTTTTCGCCTCCAGATAGGCTATAGCTTGCTCTTTGTAGCTTGATAGGCAGTATGAGCATCCACTTACTGGCATGCAACTAAGCCTCATCAAGAATGGCCACAATCATCTCTGGCGTCGAGCTACCGAGCTTAGATGATATAAGGGGGAGAATGTCACAATCATCTTCGAATTAGATGATATGAGCGACAAAGTGTCTTCGGACCTACAATCCGCAACTCATTGCGGCTGCCTAAGTACCCTTCCCTACTCTAAAGGGATCAAGCATGGACCGTAGTTCATCCACGAAGGGACAAAAGTAATTTAATCCAACTCGTTTGCATGGCCGTGGCCAAGTAATAATGGAAATGGCCTAGTCCGTATAAGCCGTTTAGTCAAATGCATCCAAGTGATGCATGTTTGGTCCATAATATGGCATAACGATGCCTAAGCATCAAATGCCCTCTTTGAGAGGCTACGCAACTATAAATGAGCCTTAGGCATCATTTATACTCTTAAACTAAGCTATGAAGCTTACTTGGTACATAGTCCGCATATGCACCTTCAACTAACTACCCTTCCCTATATATGTTAATTTGACATTTTTAGAACTCAATTTGGGGGACCAAAAATATTTCATCAACTCCCCGTTTACTATTCATGGCCGTTGCCATGTATTTTCCGATATCCGGCCATGTTGGCCGTACTCGCCAACCCAATGTCCGGCCATGTTGGCCGTCCCCCTCGCCAACCGATGTCCGGCCAACCTGATGTCACGGCCATGTTGGCTGATCCTTCGCCAACCCGATGTCCGCCATGTTGGCCGTCCTCTTCCAACCCGATGTCCGGCCATGTTGGCCGTCCACCGCCAACCCGATGTCCGGCCATGTTGGCCGTCCCTCTTCCAACCCGATGTCGGCCATGTTGGCCGTCCATAACCGATACCGGCCATGTTGGCGGGTCCACTTCCAAGGTCATCTACCCAATCGACCTCATCGCATCATTTGATGCAATATTGGCTCTTGGCCAATGTAGCTTCCAACCAATGCCATATTGGCCTTAGCCAATATGCATATGCGATGTGCCTTACTTGGCACCACATATGGCCCAGGGCCAAATGCATCTCACCATGCAAAGGAAGCTTTGGATGAAGCTTCATCACAAGCAAATGGCGCATCCTTTAGCATGCGCCATGCTAAAAACACGGGGTGTTACACTCGCATAGTTCTTGTGTTACTTGTGAACGTTGCTGTAAATTAGGAACCATTTCCGTAGGAATATGATTCCCTTGAACCCGATTTTAATTGTTGAGGTCTTCTATGTGTGGGGTATTGACTTTATGGGTCCATTCCCTAATTCTTTTGGTAACCTATACATCCTTGTCGACGTAGACTATGTCTCTAAGTGGATTGAGGCGGTTGCATGTAAAACCAATGACCATAGGGTTGTGATTGAGTTCTTGAAAAATAATATACTTGCACGTTTTGGTACACCGCGAGCTATAATTAGTGATGGAGGGTCTCACTTTTGTAATGGACCTTTTAAGCTTTTGATGAAGAAATATGGTATTACACATAAGGTAGCTACCCCATATCATCCGCAGACTAGTGGTCAGGTAGAGGTTTCTAATTGGGAGATAAAACGTATATTAGAGAAAACAGTTAATCCTAATCGGAAAGACCGGTCGTCTAGGCTTATCGATGCCTTATGGGCTTACCGTCATTTGCGTTCAAAACCCCTATTGGAATGTCGCCTTATCGTCTTGTTTATGGAAAGGCATGTCATTTACTTGTTGAGTTAGAACATAGAGCTTATTTGGTGTTAAGCAGCTAAATTTTCACTTGACAAGGCAGAGCCCATAGGAAACTCCAGCTCAATGAGTTGGACGAGATTCGTATAGATGCTTTACGATAGTGCGAAGGAGTATAAGAACAAAATGAAACTTGTGCATGATAGAAATATTTTACGGAAGTCATTTTCTCCCGTGTCAAAAAGTTCTTACGTATGATACCCGCTTGCATCTTTTCCCCGAAGTTACGTTCTCGGTGGACGGGTCCTTTTATTATTCGTGACTTGTCTTTCCTCATGGAGCTATTGATATCGAGACAACGGATGGTAGTAGTTCTTCGAAGGTTAATGGTCAGAGATTGAAACCCTTTTTAGAGCCCTTTCCTACAGGTGATGTTGAGGAGGTCCCTACGGGAGGACCCCTCGTTTACCCTTGATTGACCATCGAGGCGATTGTATGTTGTATATTAGTTTTTGATTTCTCTCTTCACCCGTGTACTATCTTTCCAACTTCTCTCTTTACTGATTCCTCATGTTACATTACATTTTTGGTATTGCTCTTTCATTAGAAACATTGAGGACAATGTTGGATTTAAGTTTGGGGGTGGGGAAGAAACTTCTTGTTAGTTTTTAGTTACAATAAATAAACTCCAGAGCCTAGAAATTTATGTTTATTAAGGATGGCACTAACCAATCTAAGTGGATGGAAGCATTTTGGTTGTAGGAGTTGAGGAACCAATCTGATTAGATGGAAACATCTAAAGAGTCTATTCATAAAAGCACGAGCTCGGGTGTTAGAAAAAGAAAACATGGCAGTTTCGCCATATCCTCGTGATGGAAACATCGAAAGAATCCCCGATCACTTCTTTTATTTTTCTCTTTACCATTGCTAGGGTGAAATAGAGTGACTGAGATAAAAAAAAAAAAAAATAATAAAAAAATATATAAAAAAAAATAGACCGAGACCACTAGACCAACCTAATAAATACAATAAAGTCGACCACTTTGGTACCCTTGTATATGCCATTGAGTTAACCTAGAGTTAGGATTATCGACCTTTGGTCCCCTTGTATATGCCGGTGTGTTGATATTAGTCCGCACAGCGTCTCGAGTCCATTAGGATAGGTTCACCTTAGTCAACATCATCCACGTTTTTCTACGTCCATCTTCTTAATCTATCCATGTGATTGGTTGACTCAGGTTTATGATGTCCAAAACTATTTGAGTAGAGCTCTGTCACTTTATATGAATTTTAGTATGCTTGAGTGCAAACTCGTGTACAAAGAATTGGAATTTTGCATCAGTGGTACTTCCTCCCGTAGTCAATAAGTATGCCAACCAAGGAGATTCTTTAGTGCCTTCCAAGGTTCTTCGTAGATAGCTAGGGTCTGGAGTAAAGGTTTTGTGGGTACACCTGCAGTAAACCCTCAGGAGACAACACTCCGCCACTAGGGCCACCTAGGGGTTCAAATGATTTTTATTTTCTAGAATAAATTTGCTCGAGGACTAGCAAATAATAAGTTTGGGGGTATTTGATGAGCAGCATTTATGTGTCTAATTTGTCCTCAATGTTTCGTATTGTTAGTACTCGTTTTTGTGCTTATTATGGTGTTTTGCGTGTTGGTAGGCTTTTTTTGGAAATAAGATTGTTGGAAAATTCGGCTCGAAAAGTTGCTCAGAACACCCCCGGAGGACATTTAATATTCGGACTCCCACTTTGGATAAGGGGTAACCCAATTGCTAAGGGGTAACCCTTTGCTATTCGCACCCCACAGCTGGTTAAGGGCTGCCTGTCTTCTTCACAGCTCAAAAATAAATTGGCGGGAAAAACTAGTCTTCACCAGGCGGAATTAGGGTTGGAATTTTGGAAGGGATTGAAGGAGACTAAAGGGCTGGAATTGATTGGGTACTCTTCTATGGGCTAGACAGGGATGGTAGGTGTTGGTTTCGATCCAGTTTGGCTGGAATTTCCGCGAGAAGAAAAACAGGGCAACACACACCGGAGGAGATATTCACGGGATTTCGCGAGCAACAGAGGTGTTTGCACGTATCTGGAATACCCTAACAACTTTCTGGAGTGTGAAGGAGTTAAATATAGCAATTTGGCAGCTTTAGATCGCGTGGAGAAATCAAAAATCGAGATTATTTCCTAAAACATGACGTGAAGAATATTGAGAATTATATGAAGTTATGGCGAGCTATGTCGGGGCTGTTGGGTTATAAATAGTTGCTGAGATAGCATAGAAGAAAGACGGAGAGTTTGGGAGAAGAACAGAGCAATAGAAATCACGTCATAGAATTCTCATGCTTTTGTGAAGGAAGAACACGAAGAACATTCAACGCACGAGTGTGATCGTTTATGCTACGGTGATACGACTCACGGAGACGAGGGTCGTGGTCGGAAGACGATCTTAAACTACGGCCAACGCAACACTTTACATGTATCGTTCTCTGTAATGATGTTTGTAACAATTAAAACTGTTACAAATCAGTCTTTTCATCTTTTCTCCCTTGTTCATCATTTGTAAACCATTTTTGAGCATTAATAATGATTTTTGAGCGTGTTTCCAACATGATGATGAGCTAATTCTCCGACAACCAAGGAAATGAGAAAGCTATTTACGCATGAATAAGTGGTAACCATTTTATTTTCTCTAATTTATAATTTATAATTCACTCAATCACTGCTTTTGCAGAGTTTTAAATTGTTTGCATAATTTTTCGTCATTAGTTGTGATTCAATTAGATAGGTTATACTTTGATTAGATAATCTATGCTTAGGGGATACAATTAATTTTTGGGAATTTGCCTGATTATTTGTGAATTAAGATATAAGGACTTAAAAAGATAACTAGTACGACCGTTGCCACGGTGGAAAAGCCGACCGAAGAGAATCTGAAGATGGGATTTGTCTACGATTACTTTCGTCCCGTTTCAGAAAAAGTGATACTTTCGCCCCCATTTAAAAAAATGATACTTCCGTTTCGGGAAAAGTGATACTTTCTCCGTTTCGGAAAAAGTGATACGCCGCCCCGTTTGGAAAAAGTGATACTTTTTCTGAAACGAAACAAAAAGTTTCATTTTTTTTCCAAACGCGAGCTAAAGTATCACTTTTCCTTGAGCTTAAAGTATCACTTTTCCTAAACGGAGTGAAAGTATCACTTTTCCTAAACGAGGATATGAAAGTATCACTTTTTCGAAACGGAAAATTCTTCGATCCATAAATCAAAATATGGTTGCATGATGTGTTATGCATCCTCTGTGGTGGTTTGAATAATGGCTATGCATTCAATTTTCGAGAATTGTGCCTAAAATTAAAGTATTATTTTCTTGAAACGGAGGAGTACATCGTTTTATTAATTGCAACGGAAAATTAGTTGATGCATAAATCAAAATTTTGCTACATAAAGTATTATGTATCCTTTGTGGTGGTTTGCATAATGGATATATATATACATTTAATTTTCTAAAATTGTGCCTAAAATGATAAATACCTCCAATTTTTCAGCAAAACTTTAAATTCAATATTGTTGTTTGTACTCGTTGCGTAGAGTTTTTTATAACCTTTCCAACGAGATAAAATTTATAAAGTTCCAAGGCACGGATTTTTAGATATGTTATATTAAAGTTTGGTTGCCAATTATACCCCTGAAAAGATATGATATATAAGGAGTTATAGTAGTTAGACTAAAAGGGAGGGACATTTTTGGTTTTTCGGCCCTAACCATTTCCAATCTTTTTGTGGTATTTGATCACTTAGATTTTACAAAAAAGTGGTCATATAAAGGTCCTCCCTCGCTTCGCTCGGTCGGCCCAATTAGAGTTTTGTGTTATTCACCATAAATTATTCATGTGTAATAGTGGAATCAGTGTCTTGGTTATTTTCTCATATCTTGAATCAATTTTGTGTTAAGTTTTCCTTATTTTTAAGTTGTATAAGTCTAAAATCTTTTGTTTTCACAAGTCTCAACGAACCTTTTTACTACAACATTATTGAGATTACATCACATATCATCAACATACAAGCATACAAGCACACAGGCATCCTTGACAAGTTTAGTATAAACACACTTATCAGATTCATTAATTCTAAAACCACTAGAAATCATCACATGATCAAATTTTTCATGCCACTGTTTAGGTGCTTGTTTCAATCCATATAAAGATTTAACCAGTTTACACACTTTCTTTTCACAACCTTTAACTACAAAGCCCTCAAAGTTGTTCCATATAAATTTCTTCATCTAACTCACCATTAAGAAACGATGTCTTTACATCCATTTGATGTATCTCTAAATTATGGACGAAGCTATAGCAATTAACATCCTAATGGAGCTAATTCTACTCATTTGGTGAATAGGTGTCAAAGAAATCTATACCTTCAATTTGTCTGTAGCCTTTTGCTACCAACCTAGCCTTGTATTTTTCAACAGTTCCATCTATCTTACGTTTTCTCTTGAAAATCCATTTACAACCTATGGCCTTACACCCTGGAGGTAAATCTACAAGTTCAAAAGTACCGTTTTCTCGGATGGAATCCATTTCATTAAAGGAAGCTTCTTTCCACCAAGGAGCTTCTGGACAAGTCATGGATTCTTTATAAGTCTGAGGATCAGACTCGGCTAGGTATGTTATGCAACCAGGATAGGTTTTCTCAGTTCTAACCCTTTTACCTCTTCTAGGTTCTACTTCTGGTTCATCTTCCTCTAAAGGTAATAGCTGACTAGTTGAAGGCACATCTAGGGGATCATCTAAACATCTCTTTCGAGAATCACGTTTCAAAGGAAAAACATTCTCAAAAAACTCAGCATCCCTAGACTCCATGATAGTATTCAACCCTATGTCGAAATTTTTAACTCACAACCATAAACCTATGAGCACTAGAATGCTCAGGATACTCTATAAAACACAATCAACGGTTTTGGGTCCAATCTTATTTTCTTAGGAGGAGGGATGCCCACCTTAGCAAAGCAAACCCCACACTTTGAAGTAATCATAAGATGGTTGTCTACCTTTCCATAACTCATATGGAGTTTTATCTGATACTTTAAAGGGTACTATGTTCAGGATGTAATTGGCGGAGAGGATAGCCTCCCCCCGCAAATTCGAAGGTAATCCTGAACTAATCAACATGGAATTCATCATATCCTTAAGGGTACGGTTCTTACGTTCAGCTACACCATTGTATTGAGGTGAATAAGGGGCTGTAGTCTCATGTATTATGCCATGTTCTTCACATAAATCTCCTACGGGAATTTCATACTCACCACCACTAGTTAGACCTAATAGTTTTAATGGTAGTATTCAATTGGTTTTCGACTTCACTTTTATATATCTTAAAGGCTTCTAAGGCATCATCCTTCCCTCTAAGTAAGTAAACATGGCAGTATTTCGTACAATCATCTATAAAAGTAATAAACCATTTCTTACCACCTCTTGTTTGAACTGACTTCATATCAACTAGGTCTGAGTGGATTAAATTTAAGGGTTTAGAGTTTCTCTGGACATTCTTATTGAATGATTTCTTAGCATGCTTAGATTCTACGCAAATCTCACACTTATGAGTTTTATCTAAAGTGAATTTGGGTATGCAACCTACGCTAGCCAATTTATGCATTGATTTATAGTTTACATGACCAAGTCTACCATGCCAAACGTTCAATGACACACACATGTAAGCGAAGAATCATTCAATTTCAATTCAGACGGGTTACATTAAGTTTATATAGACCCCCAGGTCTTATAACCCTTACCCACATAATCATTTCCCTTAGTTACTATAAGTTTTCCAGACTCAATTGTAACTTTAAAACCCTTATCATCTAAAACAGAACAAGAAACAAGATTTTTTGGATTTACGGAACATGAAGAACTTCATTCAATGTGAGAGTCTTTCCGGATGTGAGCTTCAGACCGACCTTTCCTTTTCCCGCAACCTCGATGCGGATGAGTTACCCATATAAGTTTCTCGCCTTCCCTACCCTCTGGTAGAGGTGAACAGTCTCTGTTCCCACAAACATGCTTAGTAGCTCCGAGTCTACCCACCGATCCATCACATTGGTCACCAAATTAACCCGAGACACTACAGCAGAAAACTCGTCTTTGTTCTTCTCAACCAAGTTAGCATTATTCTTCTTATCCTTACGTTGTCTACAGTGAACTGCCATATGACCAGTATTTCCACACACCCAACAAGGACCTTTAATTTTAGTAATGCCAGAATATGGTTTACGAAACATACCTTTCTTGTTAAGTTCATGCTTCGAGTTGCGATTGTTGTTGTCACCTTTTCCAGCTTTGGATGAATTGTGTTCAGACATATGAGCTTTGTTAGACATGTCCCTTGCAGATGACACGTTCTTGTCTTGGGTGCACAGCATCTCTTCCACTTGAATCTTCTTTCCCAATTCAACCATGTTGATTTCGCCAGTTTCATGTCTCAGCTTTTTCTTGTACTCCGACCAAGAAGATGGTAAATTTTCAATCACCGCGGATACTTGAAACGTCTCATCAATGACCATACCTTCAGCAAGAATCTCATTAATGATTTGTTGAAATTCGAGGAATTGATCAACAATAGGATTATCATTCGTCATCTTGAAGTCCATAAATTTCGCCACCAGAAATTTCTTGCTCCCTGCAGTCTCAGCTTGGTACTTCGCTTCTAACGCAGTCCACAAATCATAAGCACTGAAATTATCTTTAGCGTTGTAAAAATCATACATCGCATCTTCCAAACCATTCATGATATGATTTTTAGCCATAAAATTCGACCTCTTGTTATACGCGAGCTCCTCCTCGTTCAAAACTTCAACATTCATCAATTCTCCAGTTGGAACAAGTACATAATCCGATTCATGATGGCTCGGATAAAACAACATCTTCGATTGCCATCTCTTGAAATCCTTTCTGTTAAACTTATGTGGTTTTTCAACATCGTTATTTCCCATTGTTACAAGGAATACTAATGTGTTAAGATTGTTGGAATCTTGCAACATGAACAACACGTTAGATGTATCAAAAATAATATGTAAAGAACTAATGCGAAACAACTCTACCAAAATAACTTGACGAGGGCGAATCACGGGTTCAACAAGTTGTCCTTAACACATTAGTTCGCGGGTATACTCGAGTTGAGTAATGCTAAACCCTCACAACGAAGATGTGTCCAGGATAAGACTGCCCGATATAACTTGAGTTAGCACAACGCAAGTTACCCTCTCTTCGAACTCAGCAACGGGGATGGATCTAAAAACTTATGGAGAAACCCTAAGTTCTAACCCTTTTACCTCTTCTAGGTTCTACTTTTGGTTCATACATAAGTGTATGATTATATAGTGGAGCTCCTCTTTAGTTTTCCACAATGTGGGACTAAAGGTTCCACTTCATTCACCCAAAAATGAGTGAGTATTCTTAGACCCTTAGGTCATTAGATCAAACCACACCAAGACCATAAAACCTTTTAATTAAAACTCATTTTCCCCAACAGAAACTAATGAAAGAAAAAATACATGTGACATGTCTTCCTTAGCAGTACTGATCACTTGCACGTACATATTAGAGTTACCGAGTCCGCAGTGACTTGCAAGTTAACTGGTGAACTAAAATATGCACGACTCCCTTTTTTTAATTACCACTTCTATATGGCAAATACAGCGCATATGACTCCATAACAATTATCATCTTTTGGGACCATTTCTTGTGCCGCTTCATCTACTTATTTGTAGAAAAAAATAAAATTCCCCAAGAACTACACTTTTGGCTTTTAAAATACCTCGGCATAGCAGCATGAAAGTGTGTAGTCTTCGTGACCACTTTGTTCTCTATCTCTGCTGATCTCACTGTTCATATCCATCTTAAATGATACTTTTGTCTTTGTTGTAGGACGATCATGTACAGAACAAAGACACTCAGGACATCGAGTACAAACATCTGCAAGATATATATAAACTGGTCCCTATAAATTGTGCAGGTTGTATGGAGCCCAACTATTATAGGTGGGTTGTCTTGCTGCATTAATGTCGGATGTAATTCGGTTTGTATTAACGGTCCAGTAGTGTCTAGACGCAGCAAACAACTTCGATGATGAAAAGCCATTTCCCCAGGCGATTTCTACTTTTATTTTCCTCGTGGATTCTAGTTGAAGCCAGTGGACTAGTGGAGTATTGTGATCATTGTTGAGACACTTGCTATAGACACTTGCCATTATTAATGACATTCTTTTCCATTTCTGACACTCTTTTGTATCCCTTACACCTATAAATTCTTTTTGTCATCAATGTACAGTCTTTGTCTTGCCTTCGACACAAAATGAAAAGAACAAGAAAAATTAAAAAAAACCCAGTCATTTTCCTGTTTTGGTGACAGTGAAAACTAGTAAGAGATGAACTATGAAACCCCTAGCGGTAAGACGAGTAGACTGCGTGTGAGACCAATGTATGAAGGTACTGAGCTGTTCAAAATTACAAAAAAAAGGTAAGTACGTGATAATGAAAAGTAATTCAGCCTTCGTCAAGGAGATCCTCTTTCTCCTTTCTCTTTACTATTGTTGGTGAAGTTTTAAGTTGTATGTTGAGCAAAGCACAAGAACTTGATCAAATCTCGGGTTTTTCAGTCAAGGAGGGGAACAAAAATAAATCACTTGCAATTTGCCGATGATACTATCATTTTTCTTGATGCTAAGAGAACAAGTCGATGCCCTTCGTTACCTTCTTCTTTGTTTCGAGTTAACCGGGTTTGAAGATAAATTTCTCTAAAAGTAGCTTATTTGGGGTCGCGATCGAGGAGGAAGTTGAAAATTATACTAACATGCTAGGATGCAGGTTTGCAAGTTTTCCTAGCATATATCTTGGTTTACCTTTGGGAGACAAGGTAGGAGGCACTCATAAATGGGACAAAACACTTGAAATTTGTGGGAAAAGAGTTACTTCTTGGAATGGGAAAACAATAGCAAGAGGAGGTAAGTTAACTCTCATCAAAAGCATTTTAGCTAGTTTACCCATTTATTATCTCTCTATTTTTCTTGCTCCTTGCTCCATAACTAAGAAAATTGATAGAGTTGTGAGAAATTTCTTATGGGATGATCAAAATAAGAAAAGAATTCACAATATTGGGTGGAAATTGTCTTCAAAACCAAAAGAAAAGGGTGGTCTTGATATAGGAAGAACTAAGCAAGTGAACTCGGCTTTTGCTCAAAAATGGTGGTGGCGCTTTGGTGTAGAGAAAGATGCGTTGTGGAGGAAGCTCGGACATTTACTGGGTTGGGAAACTCTCCAACCCAAAGGATCGAAAGGTGGTAGCTTGTGGTTCAATATCTATAAAGAACTTGAAGGTTTCAACAAAAGTATTAGATTCAAGATTGGAGCGGGTAGAGAAACTAGATTTTGGGAAGATTTTTAGCTTGGTGAAGGAAGATTATGTGATATGTTTCCTTTGTCTTATGAAGCTTCAAGGACCAAGGAGTTTGTTGTGGCTAGTATGTATGAAGTTAGGGAAGGTGGTGTAAGGTGGGCGTCTATGTCTAGACAAAGATACTCTCAAACCATTACAAGTGAGGTGTTATCTATATCAAATCTTCTTCCTTCCATATCTATTCAAGAAGGGGTTATGGATACCCGAATTTGGGTTGGTAGTGATCATGGTCAATATACGGTTAAGGATGGTTTTAAAGACAACGACGATCAAGGTGAACCGGATTATCCAATCAATGTTGTTTGGAGTAATGAGTACCCTCACACAATCAATTTCTTTCTTTGGCTTCTTTCTCATGATCGAGTAATGACGGCGGATAAACTTTTAAGAAGAGGTATGGATGTCTCTAGTGTATGTCGTTTTTGTGAGGAATAGGGGTGGGACCTGGGTTGGGTCAACCCACCCAACCCATGCCCAACCCGAACGTTGGCCGGGCATGGGCAATGTATTTTAAAAGTTTGGGCAAGTTCGGGTAAAATTTTAATAAACCCGAGTTAAACTTGGGAAAGCATGGGCACAAATATTTCTAACCCGAGCAACCCACCCAACCCGAGGAACTATAATATAATTATATAAACTATTTTTATAATTGGTAGTATTATCTATTAGAAGCTATTTTAGCCATTATCTTAAAACCTAATAATGAAAATATAAATCATATCCATCTCATTATTAATTCAATATGAAAAAAAAATTATATTATTGTCAATAATCATAAGTTATTTGGAAATTTAAGCTAAATACAATAATTAAATCTTATAATTACTAAAATTTGTTATTATCACATTAATAAAAAATAAATTTAAGACTTAAATTAAGGTCATTAGGGTTTCTATGTGTGTATATATATATATATATATGAGTCTACTAACTAACCCCATTCTATGTCTACAATTTTTATGTTGTAAACTATTAGCATGGGTCAACCCGAGGAACCCAGGGAACCCGAGGAATATAACTTGGGCGGGACTTGGGCAGCACCTCCACAGGTTCCATGGGCAATCAGGGCAAAGAATTTCTACCTCGGGTCTGCCTCGGCCAAGAATTCCAACCCGACCAACCAACCCAAGTCCCACCCCTAGTGAGGAAGACGATGAATCAAGTTCGCACTTGTTTTATGGTTGTTGGAGAATCTGGAGAATATGGGACTACTTTGTTGAAGGGTGACACTTTGGATGGTCATACGACCCTAATATCGTTACATCTATGGAGGCTTGGAAGTTTAATTGGGGAGATGAAAGACTTAGTCGAATATGGAACAACATCCCGGTTACAATATGGTGGTGTATACGGAAAGAACGAAATGCAAGAACCTTCGATAACAAAAAGAAAACTTTGGAAAGCCTCATTAGAGATATCAAATTACAAGCGTTCTTTTGGGCCGAATCGAATACAAATATGTTAGAGCTTACTGCAAATATGGTGATTTCTTTATGGGATTCGTTATACCGGTCTCCGTAATATGGTTATTTCTTTTTGTATCTTTCTTCTTGGGTAGCCGAATCCCCTTTCGGTTCCCCTTTTTTTGTTCGGTTGTAATCATTGGGTTAAGGTACCCCCTAAGTATTTTTTTTTTTTAATGAATTTTCTATTTCACCGATCAAAAAAAAAAAAATGAAGTAATTCAGCTGCAGATTGTAACTGGACTAAGCAGTCAGCTTAATGAAGTGAAGATCTTTTGAAGTGTTTCGCATAAAGACCTAGTTATAGTTTATCTAGGGTTCCAACCATGAGCCTGTTCTTCATGTTGGGGTAGTTTTCCCACTAAAGTTCATACTCATGTGGTGTGGAATATTTAATTTTCTTGGATTTAAGAGAGTATGACCCCCTACTAGAGATTTTTTTGGAAACGGCAAGATCTTTTGACAAGAGGCGTTAATTCTGATACAGTGTTACGTAGTTGTCGCACATTTTTGCAAATAGAAATATTTAAGCTATTTAAGTATAGCTTAAATAATAAGCTCTTATTTTTGAAACTGCTAGAGAAAGCGGAGGAAGAATTTGGATTTAGACAAGCTGGAGTTCTTAGTTTACCATGTAAACCAGATGAGCTCGAGAGGGCTTTAGAAGAAAATAAAATTTGTTTCCGATGTTGGTAGATTTTATATCCGTTAGAGGTAAGAATAAATTGCTTAGGCTTGCATATTAGATATGCAAAATGGCAATGAGATTCATTTTTTAGTTGTTATAGAGCCAATATGTTTGCTAAATCTGTCAGCAAAACTCAGGCAAAATTATCCAACCCATCATAATGTCCTACTAGGTCATTAACAGCTCAGTTCCCACGTATAATCTTTTTTTTTTTTTTTTTTTTTTTTTTTTTGATGGATCAAAAGGAATTGTATTAAGAAGCACACAAGTCGTGCGCAAGTGAATACACCAAGATAGGGGAAAACAACCCCAACCAAAGCAAAAGTTCCAAAGATATACAAAAAGCAATAAAGCCTTCTTGACAAACCTTAAAAAACTAAGCAACCATTGTTACTTACTTAACTAAAAAACAAATAAGTAAGCTACATTGAAAACTTAGGATTTCCATCAACCTCTTCCATGGTAAAATCCTTATGATTTTCCGCCACACCACTAAACATATTTTGACGAATTGCCTTCGAAGAGGGAAAACTTAGCCCCATTATAGAACCAAACTCCACGAGATTACCTGTTGAAATCCTACTAGGACTAGTAAGTGATTTCGAAGAGCATTTTTTTTTTTTTTCGTACCCTGATGTTGGCTCCTTGAACCGGATCGGACATTGCTGGTTTGGAAATGTTGATGTCTGTGTCTTTTGAAGCAACCTCCTGGTCTTCTTCATTCCTTGGAAACGGTTATATGTTTGAACCCACGGGGAATTGACTGGATCCGAAGAATATGAATTTTCCCCTTGTTCCATGTGTTCCAATTCTCGAGACTCATCCACGGGACCCGAAGAAACTTGTGATAGAACCCCTGTTTGATTATCATCCTCTCGGAGAAGTAACAATAGCTCTCACGGTAGAAACCTCTTCCATACCGGCCTGCTGCTCACCACTCTTAATAAGAGAAATAGTAGAACTCGATTCATCGCCCATCAATTACGGAGAGTGATTAGGGAAATCAATATTCTCCTGAAAATCCCCTCTCGATCTTGCGGGAGAAATTGAGATTTCTCCTTCTTCCAAAATTTGCACAGCCAAAGATGAACCCCTAGTTGTGTTTGAACCACATCCGCCGTTCAATTCTATCCCAACCAAACTCATAACAGGAGTTTCAGTTCCAGTTACCAATTCAGAATGGGAACTGGTTCTCTTAGATATCTTGGGGCTAGAAATGGGCACTGAACGGGTAAGAAGAGATACAGACCCTTTAGGAATGAAACCCTTGTGGGCTTTGCTAGTGAGATCCATATCTGACAACGATTTAGGGTTAGAAAATTCAAAATTCAAATTTCCCAACTGTTTTTTGGCCGTACTAGTACTGTTGTTCAGAGAAACATTTATTGTAGAGACCGTACTTTGCAACGGGAGGATGACAGCTGGAAGACCAAGCTTTTTTTTTTTTTGTTTTTTTGATAAAAGATCAACTCTTCATTAATAATTCAATGTTAAGTTTACAAAGAGTTTCAAGACATCAAGATAAAGTAATAGAAAAAAACCATACAATAGTAGTACATAACCAAGTATTCTAGCAAGAAAAGAGAAAGAACAATTTAAAAAAGACTAGAAAAATGTATGTAAGAACCGATTGAATCGGAGGAGAAATGGTTTTTAGGATCACAAGTCCACCATTTTTGTTGATTTTCTTCTTCTTGAGAAAGAGATGCTCCAAAATAGGAGTGATTTGCTTTGAGTCTTGAATATACCGATGAAGATTCCGTCACGGAAAGAACGTCAACGATGCTCTTGAAACCTATGAACATTAACAAAGAACGACTATGAAAGTCGATAGAAGATGCTATAAAAGCATAGAAAGAACCACCATGAAGATGGAGACAACTTGCCGGCAATGGGGAATAGATCCCAAAACTAAACCTAAAAAACATTAAAAACCTAGATAATCTATGAAATAACTTGCTAAAACTAAAAAGAAAAGGTGGAGATCTTGCTCAGATCCACTCAAAAGGAGTAGATACGAGCAGTTAGAGGTCTTAGGAGTTTGGGTTTTGGTCGCCGTAAATCGCCTTGGAGAGAGGAGAAGAAGAAGAGAGAGAGGGACTCGTTTAGTCAAAAAGCTTTAGTCTTGAGATGTGCAAATCTTCACTCGCCTCTGAACCCAGATTTGCCGGAAGGGAAATTGATTCGAAAACCAAACTCCGGTGAATCCCCAAGGAATGCTCAACTTGTTTATCGGCAGGAGCAATATTTGCCTGAATCCACGAATCTCTGATGGCTATACCCAAGGTCCAAGCCTCCAAGCTGACCGGTCCTTTCACTTTCAATCTGATCTCGGAGATTACTTCACCAGATCTAGTTTCATGGCTTACGGCAAGCAAACCTCCACAAGCAGCTCCAATATTGGTATAGAGATTTAGATCCCAAAGCTGTTGCGGAATCCCCATTACAACTATCCAAGCATTTGATAATTTTGCTCGAGGACTAACCTGTAAATCAGAATTCCAAGAAAGAAGAAGAACTTCCATTCCATATATTTGAAGTTTACCATGAGCGATAAGTTCTTCTTTTTCCAAAAGTGACGAGGCAAAAATAACCCCTTCATTTGACGACAGAGGCCATAATTTAAAGGTTGTTTTCATCCGGAGATGTGACTGCAACCAACCACCAATCTCTGACCAGTCTACATTCAATGTGTTTGTTTTCAACTTTATTGCAAAATTCCAATTGCCCAAGTAATTGATGTTGGGATCATTAACAGAAACTTCTTTAAGTGATGGAGTAACCAATTGAAGTGGTTTCTTCCAACAGTTTGAGAAATCGGAGACACTAATGAAACTCACTTCTGGGTTTTTGCTGGATTTATCTATCTCTCTGTCATTATAATTGCAGCATATTTCTAGAGTTTTACATAATTCTCTCCAACCTTGCTTGTTACGACCCATTGGAAAGAAGGAATGGTGGAGAAACCCCTTCGCATCTGGAATTGATAGTTTCAAAAATTCCCCTGCTTTGTTATTATCTCTTACTAAAGAAAACCATTCAGCTTTCTGAGAGAATGTCCATTCTCCCTGATTGAAATCACTTTGAATGATTTCATGGAGTTTTCCGATCAACCACAGACCTCCTTCACAAGTGAAGGAATTGATCCAATTTTTTCCTTTGTATGACTCTCTGATAGTGATGATATTGTTTGATGATTTACAGCCTCTCCAAATCTCATAAGATTTTGTTTGAATCAAACATCTTAAAGAGATTTCCCCTTCTTGGAGTAACGTACCACGACCCCCACCCTCTGATTTCCGATTGCGTTTGCCCGTAACTGTCTGTCATTGAGTTCCTAACTCTTGCGTTTTCTCTCTCATCACCCTCTTTTCATTTAACACCTAGCAGCCGGGGTATAGTAGTTCCCACGTATAATCTTAAAAGAAAAATAACTCGATTTGGTCCATAATTGAGAATTTTCTGAAGGACGTATCTTAGTAAATACCTATGTTAACAGAGCCGTATTTCAATTTTTTTTTTTTTTTTTGGTGATCGGCAAGCCGTATTTCAAGTGTTAACAATCATCTCTTACTCCATTGTAGCGATCGAGGTTCAACAAATGTGGCATCACTTGAAGTTCAGGGTTGCTAATGGATGACGTTAGGGGTTAACAGTGACTACAACAACAACGAGGCAGAGTTCTAAAAGACAGAAAGATATAATAACTTCACCGTACATGTCATTTGCATGTGGAGCCTTGTCCCTTCCAGGACCACGCGCCCAAACCCTGGACCCAAGCAAGCCACTAGAGATCGGGGACCAAACAAATAGTGGACTTTGTTTGACTATATGACCTTAGATGGGGCAGACAACATAAATAATATTCGACCGTACAATCCATCCCTAATCAATTAAGCTTTCGCACCTAAGTACTGGTAGAGTAATTTGGCTTAGTAAGCTTGACAAAACAGGCAGAATGGATCTCTGGGATTTGGGGGAAAAGCTGGGGGAGGGATTTGGGGAGGCGTTAAGCATTTTCCCTGGGATTTACATACCGTCAGCTATGTATCAACCCTGCGAGATTGAAATGGAGGACATTAAGCTCATTTAACAAATGGGGTGGGGAAGAAACTGATGAGAGAAAAAGTACAGCCAAACAATATTACATTTAGAAATGTTTAATGACTTTCATATTTCAGAACTTCAATTTGTGTTTCTCTAAAGCCGGATGGCTGCCAAATTAATCTCAAGTACTTGCTATTTTTTACATTTCTCAACGACTCAAAGAATGCAGACTTGGTGGACTTTATCTTGATGCCACACTGCTCTTTATTTGTGGAACATTAAAATAGATTGCTAACTCTGTTTGCCTTGCCAACAAAAGACGATATGTTATCAGGAGAAAAAAAAAAAATAACAAATTACAGCAACTGCTTCTCACTATCAATAAATACCAATCACAACTACTACGACTCCCTTCTTGCCGACAGATGCATGAGTGTAAGTCAAAGACTACATGAACTCTGCGAACCAGAGGATCCGAACTCGTTAGGCTGACTTAAATCCCTTGGGCCTTGGGCTTCAAGCAGGTACAACTTTTTTTTTTTCCAATAGTAAATGAAGGATAGAGTAGAGATACCTCAAAATTTTGAGGCGTAGCTAATGGTGACAAACCCGTGACAAGATAGTGTCACTAGGTTGTAAAACTCATCACCATTTATCCATCCTATTTTAATAATAGCACTTATGCCCTAACTTAATTAATGTCAATAATAATAATGAATAGATGTTAATGATGATAATGATTGATTAAAGTTAAGCATTAGTGGTGGATTAGAAGGGAAATCAGATTCATCAAAAAAAAAAAAAAAAAAGGAAGAGAAATCAGATTTATGAAAGATAGTTAAGGTTTTTAGAGAAAAAGAAGCAGAAGTGAAAAAAAAATGGATTTTTGACATTTAAGTGATTAACAGTGACCAAAATGTGTGATCCAAATGATGAAGGAAATTTATCTCGTATAGGCAAGAAAATACATGTCAATCAGTGAAGTTTGAATTTTTACAAAAAAATCCGGTTGTTCAGTGTTAGGTTCGACTGATAACCTAAAAGCCAAACCTTGTTGTGAAGAACAGTTTGGCTGATAAATGTATAGCTGAACCTCATTGTATGACACAAACATTAGTCAGGATTATCACACGTGTATGGTCAGTGTGTGTCTACTTTATTCTATGTCGGTATTTAATACAATGTACGGACTTCATCTCTAGCAATGAAAGATTATATTTTCGTCTCTCTGCATATATTACTATGATGTCAGACGAGAAACGATAGACTTCTCGGTTTCTTCGATCCAAAATTCGTTTTCGCTAAATTAATCTTCTATAAATCATCTTCTTCTTCTCGTATTATTCAGTTTAATCATCTAAATAGATTATCATCATATAGTTCTGTTTCTAGATCTAGTTTCATTACAATTTCTTACATTCTTGATCTTCTTGATCTTTTCTTGAACCTCTTTCGTTTCTTCATGAACTACGGATCTGCTTTATTGGAAAATCCAACCTTTTTCTCAATTTGTAAAGTTCCAATCAATCAATTAACAAGTATCGTTCAATTAAAACTCAAGGATGATAATTTCTCACCTGGAAAGCTTTGATGTTTCTAATTATTCGGAAATTCAAGATAATGAGATTTTTTTATGGATCACATGAGTGTCCTGTTCAATTTACAACTCGTGCAAATGTTAATAATGGAGTAAAAATCCTCTATACACAGATTTGATGTATGCCTCAAAATAGATTTCATATTTAAGAAAAAAGGGATTACATATTTTCATGGTTCTATTGGACCAAAATTTGAATCCATTAGGCCATTTATCTGACCAGCGAAATCATTCATTTAAGTTCTTGTGAACTTAGCTAAAGAATCCGCTAAATGTATGATTAGCATCTTTGTGGATATAAGAATTAGTAACACACTCTACATTCATTTTCTTACTCTCTGTTTTGTCCATTTATTATAACTAATAACAGTTGTTACCTATTTTCTGTTATTAGGATTGTCTAGTATTATCACACGTGTATGGTCAGTGTGCGTCTACTTTATTCCATGTCTGCATTTAATACTGAAAAGGCGAGGGTACCTAAATATACCTCAAGCTAAAACTTTTCCTACCTATAAGTTCTTTCTCCGAAAGTGATTGTCTATGGACTGAGTCGAGACAATGCAACTAATCGGTTCACACTTCGTGTGATCGTCTATGGATACGAGATCGAGACAATACAACAACGAAGTATGTTTACTTGATACAAAGGTTCAGACTTAACCAAACACAATAGGATTTCTTATCAAGTAAATAGGAATTAACGTTTGTGTGATTTACTTTAATTATAATAAAACAATTATAATGCGGAAAATAAAAGTAAATGACACATCAAGATTTTGTTAACGAGGAAATCACAAATGCAGAAAAACCCCGGGACCTTATCTAGAATTGAATACTCTCAGGATTAAGACGCTACACAAAATTACACCTAACTTCATATAGTTGAGACCAAGTAACTAACCCTATAGTTCACTTAGTTCCGTCTGTATTCTCACGCCTCCGACTTGTGAATAAGTCACGTACTTGGAACAATTCCTTTGGTTCGTATTCCAAACAGTAAAGGAACAACAAATCTGTTTGGTATTAACTCTATTCAACCAAGTGATATGAGTCGGACAAAGGCTCTTCTGTTTATCTTAACATAAACTCCTTCGTCGGGTCCTTAGATCTATCTTATGTTCAATCACCCAAATTTAATCGTTTAAGATTAAGCCAATCAATACCTTTAATCACAAGGAAACGTATTGATGCCGATATACTCAATTAATCAATCCAATCTACCACAAGGATAAACCGATTATTAATTGGATCCTCTTTTACCGAAACAAGTATTGTGCACACCAAATATTATAAAACCCAAATCAGATCTTCAATATCTTCTTCGTCTTCAAATCTTCTTAAATCTTCAATAAAAACCTGCACACAATCACTTGAATCTCTTGTGATCAATCACGCACAGAACGGAGTCTATTAACAATGGATTATCACAAGATCGTCTTTAGAACTAACAACAGTCTAAAGATCCCTGTCGAAACTCTAAACTAGTTTAAGTGAATCTTATATCATAAGAGAAGATTTTTAAGAATAAACAAACTAGGTGCAATCAGATTTCAACCACAGTTAGTCAATCAAATCAATCGAAAACAAAGATAAACCGTAATTATCTAGTTTCCCACCAACGGGTCGCGCTAGAGCTTCTCAATCCCAAATAAGACTTTAAATTGAGCGGCCGTAAGAGATTTCGCCTAATTGGGTTACTCTCCTCTCCGAATAGGCGGCTACACCAGTAACAACAACAAAAGAGTAAATTTGTTATTACGAAGGATTAGTTTGCTATAAGGAAAACTTCGTGTATTTATAGACAAGGAAGTTTGGACACCAAGGAATTTCCAAAACCGAAAATATTCTCAAGATATTCATAAAAGCACAGATTCGGTTTTCATAATTCCGGGAAATGCTCTGTCCAAAAGCAACGATCGAAATCTCTCGGAAAATCTAATTAGTAAATGCACATTACTAATTTTGTAATTTTCCTACAAAATGAAATTAATAACCTTAATTAAAAGATTCTTAACTTACTTATGTTTCGATCCTGGGATTCTCTTCCCTTAGCCGTTAAGGAATATCTTTGAACAATTATAGAAATAAACATTCACAGCACGTGTTCAAAGTTTGTCGACATCTTAAATTTGTAAGTTCTCTTTCACACTTACAACCTTGAAACCGATTTGGCACACTTCCAAACACGTTTAGAATTGGTTCATCTGACTTTCAAGAACTATGTGATTGATCAAACCAACATTCAATCACAATCATGGGTTTACGGTTCCACCAAAACAAGTTTCGGTTCTACCTCCATGTGAGTATTGTGCACAGTCACACTAGCTTCCAAAAAGTTTGGTTGACTAGGTACTAGGATCGGTTCCCCACATATATATGGTATCTAACTTATATGTGTTGCACATGTCCATAGGATCGGTTCCCCTTTCTTCTATAAACCTTGTTGCACCCCATACAAGGATCGGTTCCCTTTGATGTACTGCACCCCTTACTAGGTTCGGTTCCCTTTCCCTTACTAGGATCGGTTCCCTTTCCCTTACAAGGATCGGTTCCCTTTCCCTTACAAGGTCAGACATACAAAATCCGATCATACCACAGGTGATTACTTAAGATCGGTTTTACTAATAAAAGTTATACCAATACATAAGTCAAGCCTTTGTAAACAGTTCTACCAAGAACACAACAAGTTGTGAGCGGTTATACTCTATCACACATATTGGTTGTTCATAAGATATGCAATGAATAACAAAACCAATAACACCTGGCAATTTCCTTTTCGGTTCACAAACAAGTCTATGAGCTTACTTCCTTAGAACACATGTAAACATTGTTCCCTAGGATGAAATCCTCACCTCATACCCATACATAATCACAATAGCATTCAAATGATTATGGCGATGTCTTATCTACAAAGTTTAATGGTTAAGCAATAAACCTCGTATTGTATTCCTTAATACTATGTCTATCTAGAGTTCAATATGCTTCGCAGTTATGTTTTCAATATGCACGAATTGAAAGATACGTTAGGGAATGAAACAGTTCAAGTCAAATATCACTAACCTCAAGTGGAAGGATGATTGTTGTCGTTGTAGCTCTTTGCTTCTTCACATCTTCAAGTCTTCGCAATACTTGTAATGTCTCATATCCTAATACTTTCAAGATAACTTATACAAAGTTTAACTATAGTACATAATCAAGCGACTCTTAACATGAGTTTTGATTCACTAAAATATGACATACCAACGCTTGGTGGGTTCAACCGATCCATGCTCTAACAATCTCCACCTTTGTCAATTTTACTGACAAAACTCTTGCATCATATGGATAAACAAATTACAATAATTCATTACAATCCGCTTGATTCCCGATTCAACAGCATAGTGAAACTGCTTACATTCAATCCTTGAAAATGTCGTTGTTGACATTATAATAACAAAGCTATTACTCCTCCTAAGGAAGATAGGTAGATATTCAATCCGCACATCTTTGTTATACCAAACATATGACATGTTACTCCCCCTTAGTCTGTGCTTTCACTCTTTTGTTAGATAAAAACATTCAAGTACCAATGTTCTTTTCCCTAGCGATGCCAATCAATATAAATATCAATGCCAGCATCATCTATTTACTCCATATATTTCTCCCCCTTTTTGTCACAAAAATGACAAAGAAACGAAAAAATAAAGGACAACACGAAAAGAATCTTACAAATCTCAGAATAGACTTGCAAACCTGTAGAGTTAGGCACGAGGGTTCCACACATCATGTTCTGATAATCAATATCAAAACCGAAACTACAAGTAGTCTTATTTTGATATATTACCAAGGAAACAATTGCCCGAAGCAATTTTTCCAATTTAGTTTAGCAAACCAAAACAACAACTAATCATATTAGTCCCTTTGCTAAACCGATTGTTCAAAAACAACCACTTAATTCGATAAGACCAAAATAAAGATAAACTCCATTTTTCTCATCAGGTTCTAATTATCCATAAACTTAGACCTTTCAATTTTAAACAAGACAAGTACTAGGTTAGTTAACTAGCATTTCTTGTTTAGGCATTCAATTAGACTTGAATAACCGAAACCTCACTTCGAAAAGTCTAACTAAGATCAGAATTAACTTAGTTTATCTTATCCGGAATCGAATTGGACTAAACAACTCATCCCGTACACATATTATTTCGTTAAGCCATAAATAATTCATACAAACCAAAATAAATCAACTTGCATAATTATTCACCTCAACCGGAAGCAATTGAAACAACATAGACATTATATGCACCGCAATTGCACCGCAATTTTGTAAGCCTAAACGATTGATACCACAAAGGCAAGATAACAATAGTTTTTCTAAACCGGAACCAATTGAATCACACACACACATCAATTTTACCGAAATTTTGTAAGCCTAAACAATTGATACCATACAATAAAGCAAGATAACAATAGTTTTTCTTAACCGGAATCAACTGAAACACACATCCACACACACATCATGGAATAAAAATCAATTGAACCGAAATTTTGTTAAGCAAAAGCAACAAATATATATAATATAAACTCGGGCTTTTCTTAAACAGGAAAACAATTAACTAACAAGATTGTTACCTTAAATTTCGCATCCGCTTCTCAGATATGATTGCATCTTCATCCAGGGAGAATTGATATCGAAATATCACCACGTTGTCATCCTTATGTGTGAACAAAAGAATAACAACTCACCTCAACCTTTACCAGATAAAGGTTGAAAACCGGTTTTAACAATTGCAAGCAAAAGTTGAAAACCGTCGAAACACATATGCTTTTATGCTAAACCAAAACTGATTCAACATATTGTGACTTTTTCACATATTGTTTCTATCAGAACCCCTCATAATCCTTTGATAAAGCCTACCTTCAAGGGATAGAACTTAATCCCGCTAAATCAAAAAGTCACCCAAACCATGAGGGTTCACAATATATGAGATCGAATATTAAGGTAGTAAAACCGAAATCAAACATCCCATAAAAGATTTTTTGGCTCGTTTTAACCACAAAAGCTAGAGCTACACATATATGATCAGTATATATCAACATCATCAACTCAAAATTGCCGTTTCTATCAAAAGCTCAAAATTAGATAGAGAAGGTACGAGTATAGAAGAAAATAAATCTCCCTAAAGATGTTAATTAGTCATTTAATAATCGTGAGATCATGTGCTTAGTTTTTTCATGTGCTTCCCCACCTTTTAAAAGATTGAGCACCAAGGTGAGCATGCACATTCTAACACAACTAGGTTGTGTTTAGTTGATCCTTGTCTTGTTCGTCACGAGTGACTAAGACCGAATCATCATTCTTGACCTCTTGCTTGGTTTGTTTTCTCTTGTTCCATCTCTTGTTTTTCTTCTTTGACTTGTGATGAAGAGTGTCATTATCACAATCTTTACTAGTACAAGAGATTTCAGACATAATGTCTTTCTTTAGTCTTTCAAGAAGACTCTTGTAATTATTGTCACCAACAATTAACAGCTGAGAGTCATTCTTGTGACTAACTTTTGGTCCCTTCTTGGCTATGGAGGACTTAGGGACCCATTTAGAGTTGGGTTTCGCATGAGCAGCTTTCTCCTTCATAATACCATTAGGATCATTGTCCTTTTGAATATTTTGCGAAGCACCCTTTCTCCAATTTGGAACATCAGACCTTGTCTTTACATTTGAAACGTCATCTCTCTTTCTATAATTGGGTATTTTATGAGATGACCTTTTCGAGTGATATGCACAATTTGAACTATCATTATAATAATTCGTTAGCCTAAACTTAGGACAATAACGATTTGAGTTCTTATGAGGAGAAAACTTAGCCAATTCGTTTGATACAAAAGAAAGTGCACCTTGCATCTTACGAACTTTGCATCCCCATTGCAAGTGTCCTTTATTACCACAATAATTACAATGCTTAGTATAAATATACGAAGTATGAGTTTTTGTGTTACCTTTTTGTGGATCCTCTTGCATTGGAGCTCGATGAGTGTTCTTCTTCTTCTTCTTAGCAGAAGTGCTCTCTTTGATTACTGCTGGTTGAACACTATTCTTAGGCTTGACAAACTTTTCTTCTTTACAAGAAATAGGAGCAACTTTGTCATCAGTGAAAGCCTCTGATTGAGAAGAATTTGTAGCTTTAACAAATTTTACCTCTTTGCTAATATTTGAAGCATTTATTCCCTTATATCCCAATCCTCGTGTATCACGATGATTTCTACTTGCTTATAACATTGAGGTTTACTTGTTTGAGTTTTCATTAGAATTTTTCAGTTCCAAATTTTCTTCTTCCAACGTCTTGGTTTTATCAAGAGCACCGGCTAGATCAGCTTCAGGGCGTTTTTCTCGTGAGAGATATACACCTTATTTCTCTTCAAAACTCTTTTGTTGAGAGTTAATCTATCATATTCAACAAGTTTTTCTTCCAACAAGTGAATTTTTTCAAGAGCAACATCACACTCTTTCTCTAACAATTTTGTTTGAGAGACTAGCACTAGCTTTTTCTTCAAGACCCTATACTTGTCGAGAATTAAACATAGCTTCTGATTCAGCAGGTTTCTTTTCCGACAAAAACAATTCTCTTCGAAGATTTTCACATTCTAATTTCTTAGAATTTAAATCGTTTGTACGATCTTTAAGAAGATGATCAATGGTTTGGTAACCAATATAATATCCTTGAAAAACCTTCTTCAATTTCTTGTTCTCTCGACAAAGAGGAGTCAAAAGACCAACGAAATCTAAAGATCTCAGCTTTTGATTTTTCAAAGGTTCCAGCAGTTTAGAGTATTTTGAGATATCCTATTCTACTTCTTGTTCAAAATCTGAGTTATCATCATCGGAAATTTCATCTAACCCTTCTTGTAGACGTATTTTCGAGTCGTCATCAGTTTCTACATTATTAACAAGATTAACTTGTCTCGTAGAATCTCTAGAGATGGTTTCTTCAGATTTTGAATCTTAGATGCCATCATCAAGTGTTAATTCAGAACTCTTGATGTCTTGTTTTACGTTGAATGAATCATTCATTAGATTCAATTCTTATAGGTTGGATCGCACCAAACACAGATTGTTAGATCTTTTCGTGTTTTCCTTCTCTGATACCAATTGAAAAGGCGAGGGTACCTAAATATACCTCAAGCTAAAACTTTTCCTACCTATAAGTTCTTTCTACGAAAGTGATTGTCTATGGATTGAGTCGAGACAATGCAACTAATCGGTTCACACTTCGTGTGATCGTCTATGGATACGAGATCGAGAAAATACAACAACGAAGTATGTTTACTTGATACAAAGGTTCGGACTTAGACAAAAACAACATGATTGCTTATCAAGTAAATAGGAATTAACGTTTGTGTGATTTACTTTAATTATAATAAAACAATTATAATGCGGAAAATAAAAGTAAATGACAGAGAAATATTTTGTTAACGAGGAAACCGTAAATGCAGAAAAACCCCGGGAACTTGTCCAGAATTGAATACTCTCAGGATTAAGCCGCTACATAAAATTACACCTAACTTCGTATAGTTGAGACCAAGTAACTATGCCTATAGTTCACTTAGTTCCGTCTGTATTCCCACGCCTCTGACTTGTGAATAAGTCACGTACTTGGAAAAATTCCTTTGGTTCGTATTCCAAACAGTAAAGGAACAACAAATCTGTTTGGTATTAACTCTATTCAACCAAGTGATATGAGTCGGACAAAGGCTCTTCTGTTTATCTTAACATAAACTCCTTCGTCGGGTCCTTAGATCTATATTATGTTCAATCACCCAAAGGTAATCGTTTAAGATTAAGCCAATCAATACCTTTAATCACAAGGAAACGTATTGATGCTGATCTACTCAATTAATCAATTCAATCTACCATAAGGAAACCGATTATTAATTGGATCCTCTTTTACCGAAACAAGTATTGTGCACACCAAAGATTATAAAACCCAAGTCAGATCTTCAATATCTTCTTCGTCTTCAAATCTTCTTAAATCTTCCATAAAAACTTGCACACAATCACTTGAATCTCTTGTGATCAATCACGCACAGAACGGAATTTGTTAACAATGGATTATCACAAGATCGTCTTTAGAACTAACAACAGTCTAAAGATCCCTGTCGAAACTCTGAACTAGTTTAAGTGAATCTTATATCAGAAGAGAAGATTCTCAAGAATAAACAAACTAGGTGCAATCAGATTTCAAACACCGTTAGTCAATCAAATCAATCGAAAACAAAGATAAGCCGCAATTATCTAGTTTCCCACCAACGGGTCGCGCTAGAGCTTCTCAATCCCAAAGAAGACTTTAAATTGAGCTGCCGTAAGAGATTTCACCTAATTAGGTTACTCTCCTCTCCGAATAGGCGGCTACAACAGTAATAACAACAAAAGAGTAAATATGTTGTTACGAAGGATTAGATTGCTAGAAAGGCAAACTTCGTGTATTTATAGATAAGGAAGTTTGGACACCAAGGAATTTCCAAAACCGAAAATATTCTAAATATATTCATAAAAGCATAGATTCGGTTTTCATAATTCCGGGAAATGCTCTTTCCAAAAATAACGATCGAAATCTCTCGGAAAATCTAATTAGTAAATGCACATTACTAATTCTGTAATTTCCCTACAAAATAAAATTAATAACCTTAATTAAAAGATTCTTAACTTACTTATGTTTCGATCCTGGGATTCTCTTCCCTTAGTCGTTAAAGAATATCTTTGAACAATTATAGAAATAAACATTTACAACACGTGTTCAAAGTTTGTCTACATCTTAACTTTGTAAGTTCTCTTTCACACTTACAACCTTGAAACCGATTTGCCACACTTCCAAACAAGTTTAGAATTGGTTCATCTGACTTTCAAGAACTATGTGATTGATCAAACCAAGATTCAATCACAATCATGGGTTTATGGTTCTACCAAAACAAGTTTCGGTTCTACCTCCATGTGAGTACTGTGCATAGTCACACTAGATTCCCAAAAGTTTGGTTGACTCGGTACTAGGATCGGTTCCCCACATATATATGGTATCTAACTTATATGTGTTGCACATGTCCATAGGATCGGTTCCCCTTTCTTCTATAAACCTTGTTGCACCCCATACAAGGATCAGTTCCCTTTGATGTACTGCACCCCTTTCTAGGATCGGTTCCATTTCCCTTACTAGGATCGGTTCCCTTTCCCTTACAAGGATCGGTTCTCTTTCCCTTACAAGGTCAGACATACAAAATCCGATCATACCACAGGTGATTACTTAAGATCGGTTTTACTAATAAAAGTTATACCAATACATAAGTCAAGCCTTTGTGAACAGTTCTACCAAGAACACAACAAGTTGTGAGCGGTTATACTCTATCACACATATTGGTTGTTCATAAGATATGCAATGAATAACAAAACCAATAACACCTAGCAATTTCCTTTTCGGTTCACAAACAAGTTTATGAACTTACTTCCTTAGAACACATGTAAACATTGTTCCCTAGGATGAAATCCTCACCACATACCCATACATAATCACAATAGCATTCAAATGATTATGGCGATGTCTTATCTACAAAGTTTAATGGTTAAGCAATAAACCTCGTATTGTATTCCTTAATACTATGTCTATCTAGGGTTCAAATATGCTTCGCAGTTATGTTTTCAATATGCACGACTTGAAAGATGCGTTAGGGAATGAAACAGTTCAAGTCAAATATCACTAACCTCAAGTGGAAGTATGATTGTTGTCGTTTTAGCTCCTTGCTTCTTCATATCTTTAAGTCTTCGCAATACTTGTAATGTCTCATATCCTAATACTTTCAAGCTAACATATACGAAGTTTAACTCTAGTACATAATCAAGAGACTCTTAACATGAGTTTTGATTCACTAAAATTTGACAACCAAACTTGACATACCAACGCTTGGTGGGTTCAACCGAGCCATGCTCTAACAAATACAATGTACGAACTTCTTCTCTAGCAATGAAAGATTTCCTTTTCGTTTCTCTGCATCTGTTACTATGGTATCGGACGAGAAACAATAGATTTCTCGGTTTCTTCGATCCAAAATTCGTTTCCGCTAAATCAATCTTCTATAAATCATCTTATTCTTCTCGTATTATTCAGTTTAATCATCTAAATCGATTATCTTCATTTAGTTATGTTTCTAAATCTAGTTTCATTACAATTTCTTTACATTCTTGATGTTCTTGATCTTTTATTGAACCTCTTTCGTTTTCTTCATGAACTACGAATCTGCTTTAATGGAGAATCCAACCTATTTCTCAATTTTTAATAATTCCAATCAATCAATTAACAAGTGTTGTTCAATTAAAACTCAAGGATGATAATTTTATCATCTGGAAAGCTTTGATTCTTCTAGTTATTCGCAAATTCAAGATAATGAGATTTCTTGATGGATCGCATGAGTGTCCTGTTTAATTTACAAATCATGCAAATGCTAATAATGGAGTAGCTAGAACATTCTCTATACACATGTTGGATGGATGAAGTTGATACTATAATGATGTGGATAAATTCAACTATCTCTAACAATGTTATTTCATACTTGCTTCTGTAACCTCATCGTGTGAACTCTGGAAAGGTATCTTTGATCGATTTGCTCATTCTATTTAAATAAAAATAAGTGGGAATTAAATAAATAATTTCTTCTACTCATTCTATTTAAATAAAAATAAAACTTATGCTTTAAAGAAAATGTTGTTTGGCTTTATCCCATGGATGTGCGTTCCAATATAGTATCTAGGGCTTTATTCCTATTGTATATAAAGGACTATATCTATGTAACACATACTGACTCCAATGAATGGAATCTTCTTCTCTTTGTGTCTCTGTATCTTTCCCATCCACTGCAATACGTTATCATGCACGATGTTATGCCTCAGAGCTAGATTGGATTTGGAAGATTTTTTTTTTCTTTTTCTACATGGATGATTTACATCAACGCAGCTATGTAATTATCGTCAAGCTAATGTGGAAATCGCTGGAATCAAATCACATCTAAGTTGAATCTACTTTTTCCTATATAATCTTTCTTTCTTTTCCCCTATTTTTGATTTTGGTTTGGCATATCCAATATTATTTAAAAATAATAATTAAAAAATAATAATTTGATCGCACCGTGGAATCAAGATTGTGATTACGTTTTCTGATGCTAATATATTTGTATGGGTTATCACTGGCTGTTGATATCCCATGGGAAAAGAAGAGTTCGCGAGATCTTGTTTGGGAAATCTTCTGTGAGAGGGAAGGTGAAAGGAAGACCACCCGGTTCCCATCCAACAATTCAACTCGTTCCGGTTTGGCCCTGTTCCGACCAAGTATGTCATGTCCCGATCTGAATCTGGTTACAGGTACAGGACGTGCGCGATCAAGTGCGTCCTGGTTCTGGTTATGTATGGCTAGAACCAAAGCTTTGAGGTATGTAACAGTGAATAATCATTGGGCTTATTTATTTATTTTTTCTTTCTAGAACATGTATAGTTCTGTTTTTTTATCTTTATCTTAAGATAAGTTCATACCATATAAAAGGTCAACTTAAATTATGATTGTTGATCTCGATCATTAAGAATTTTGGTCTAAATATTATTTTGTTCTCTTGAATATGATATTGGCTATAGTTGAATGGTCTTTTGTCTAATTGGTCGAACCAACTCGATTCAAATATAACTCATTTCTTTTTTGAGAGGGCTAGAAGTACTTGAGCACTGTTATCTATTTGATGTGGAAAAGGTGTATATCCCATGTAAAACTCTCATCCAATGACAATGTATTGTCTAAAAGGTGAAGCCATATTCCCCTATGCTATGAAGAAAATTTAAACACTCATGACTTATTAGATTATTGTATAATAATCAGTAGCTTCAACAAATCTATTTTGTAGTTAAAAGCACATGAATCTCAACTCTTGTGGACGGACTCACAGAAAGTGACATGAGACGGATTTATTTATCTTCCATTTTTTTTTCTACTTCAATCATAATACTAACGAACCAATATATGTTTCATAATACTAACGAACCAGTATATGTTAAAGTAAAGAGATTCTATCTTTAGTAATCTATTCAACCTAAAGTAATTGGTTGACATGTGTAGTGGGATTCTCTTGGCCTCTTGAGATAAAGAAATTTCTCAAATGTAGCAAAATTGAAAATGGAAAGAACCCTGAAGTAATGAGGGTTAGACGTACCGACTCATACAAAGCATGTGAAAATGGACATATATATCATGAGACAAAGATGTATTTTTTTTTCCCAGCAGTAATGACACCAAAGTACAGGTATCATTGAACATGGGATGAAGCTAAGATGTAATTCTAGCTTTCTCCAAAGAGTTGGGAATGAATCTTCTTACCGGTATTGGTACAAGAAATGTAATGCGGGTACCATAGTAGCAACCAATTTTCATAGGAAGATCATACTTTAGACATCAAGTTTAATGACAAAAAGAACTTTGCCCGGCTAATTGATTATTTAATTGAACTAGATCCAATGTTTGCGCTTATGGAATGAAAAGTACATCATTCCCACAAGACATAAATTATCTAAAGCACTTGAGATATATCTGGATGAAAAATATATCATCCCCCCTTAAACGTAACATATATTCACTCTAAAGTACTTGAGTTGAATCTCACTTTTGTTACTAATAAGGCCACACCACACCACTTACTTGATTGGATCATCGAGCGAAGCACTGCTCAAATTTTGTTTCCAAAGATTAAAGTCACAAAAGCTCTATATGTACCGAGGGCTAATCACCTTGTTAAATTCCAAAGAGACCCATGCAAGTGGATATCATATGGAAACTCACAGTGATGAGAATCTAATTGATTGCATCTTTTATATCTCTAATGCATGTGTAAGGAAAGATATCTTAGAGAAACTAATGAGTCAATCTAGTGAAATGTAAATCACTATAGTGTTTGGATTATTGAATCCATCTTGACTCCGATGATGAAAATTTGGGAACTGACTCATATAGGCTTTGACATAACCATAAAGGCACTTTGGTTATGACATGCTGTTTCATTTTGAAAGGAATCACACGTACATCATTGTGTTTGAGTGGACGAGACAATGGGAAAAAGATTGATAGAATGCGAAGTGACGGCATATCTCTCAATAAGTGTTTTCTAAAGTACTAGATGCACAACCCCCTTTCCCATTATGCTTTTAGGTAAGAAAGCATGTTGCTCATTTTTACAAAGTCTTCAGTAAAACAGGTTTGAGACCATCCTAAATGGTAAAATTACATATTACAAAGAAAACGAGGTGAAATTTAGAAAAATATTCATGCAGAATGCGGACCATTAAAGTGACTTATGGCTCTGGTGAATGTTTTGACAATTTGGACTAGTTACAGTTCCCAAGAAGTTTTGCGTTTGGAAAAATACTAGCACATATTATATATGTAAGGGATCACCACCCCTTGTAAATGCTATCTAGTGCACATCAAAAGGACTTGATGGTTATTGCATATTTAATAGGATCAATGCAGAGCATCCTATACCCAATGGTCTCGCAAAGGCTATCATCAAAGGTTACAAATGGTGCCTAAGGCATGGTTATTCGTACGAACCTACCTTTTATTGCTTTGGGGATATGCAATATTACACGCATCTTACTTAATTCTTTTTAGAACCCAATATTAGTCAACCTTTTCTGCGTACCAGGTGGTAACTGGATTTAAGTCTGACATTCGTGTTCTTACGCATTTTTTGGTTGCACTATATATGTACCATTATGACTCCAGATCGTACTATGATGGGTCTTCAAAACTATTAAGTAGTTATGTTGGAAATGGAGTTCCCAAAAATAATCCGCATTTTAAAAACTTTGGCACGAGATCTCTTACCGCTAGATTTGCGGGTTGTCATTTTCATGAGACAGTCTTCCCGTCATTAGGGGGAGATAAGAAAAAGTATTTTCTAAGGGAACGACAGGATTTGTCATGGTGTGTTCCCATTGTGTCTCATATTGATTCTTGTAAATGTGAAGTGACAAAGAATAATCGATTCTCAAAATGTACACTGATGTCACTAAAGTGATGAGATCACACATACCAGTTGCAAACCTACCTGCGCAAGGTTACGAATCCTCAATAAAGGAAATACACCATAGACTAAGGTGTTGCAACTACACTTAGTGGAAGTGTGGTTGAGGGAATGGCTCCATAAAGGAAGTTAAAGAGACCACTTGGTTCGATTAATCCTCACCTAGAAAGGAAGTAGGTGAGTAAGGCACTCTTATTTATATCATCAGAAATCATCTCATAAGATTGTCTCTGAATATGTCCATGAATCAAACTAGAGGACGCTCCGAAGTTTAATGATCCCAGAGAACAATGACATCCCAAGTGGCTTATGAGAATGCGCACGAGTCAATGGAAAGATCATGCGAGCATATTGATGATTAATTTCATATACACTTGCTTAAGAAAATAGAGCAAGATGAGATCGAGCCATGCTCCTTGTTGCTTAATGTCAACGAATAGCATATTTGGCCTATACAATCCAAGTAGAACTTGGTTCTTTGACAAATATACAGGTATTTGGTGTGGTAGTGCTAACCAACCAAGTGTAAATCCTATTGGACATACATGATTAATTTGTCACAAATCATAATGAGAAGAAAGCAGTCTTAAAGTATAAAGACTCGCCTTGTGGCGCGAGGTTTCTCAAAAATCTCTGGAATTGTTCTCTTGTAATGAACGTTATAGCATTCCTCTACTTAGTTAGCTTGGTAATTTCAAAAGGACTTGAAATGCAGCATATTTATGTGGTTGTTACGTATCTCTGAAAGAATCAAGAGATAGCAGATATTTACAAAAGTACTTGATAGCCTTTTTTTCCCAAATCAAGTGACTCTAAACCATATAGTGCGTTTACAGTTAGATATAACGCTCACTTACATATTGAAGCAATCAGGCGGATGTGGTATACCCGTCTAAGTAACTATTTGATTTGGAGGGGATAGACAAGTAAGTTATTTTCATTGTGTATTCACAAGAAAGTTCCGGATTTGAAATTGTAGCAATCTATGTCGATGATACAGACATGATGGGTACTCTTGATGTAATAAGAGACATTAAAAGCTATTTCAAATCCGAATTTGAGATGAAAAATCTGGGGAAAGCTCGACTGAATACTGAACTTGTGGTATATTATTTCACCAGTTTGTATAAGTCTAAAGTTGTCAGGCAATTTAACAAAGACATGCATCCTGATAGCACTCCCATGATTAGTCGAGGTTCAAATGTAAGTAAGTAACCATTTCGTCCAAAGGAATATGACGAAGATGTGTTGGGAGATGAAATTCCCATATCTAAGTACAATAGACGCATTGTTGTACTTAGTATAATAATGTACTCGATTAAATTTTACATCCTCAGGGAAATTGTTAGCTAGATATAGTTCAGCGCTAACGCAACGTCATTGGAATGGTATAGTGAATGTAATCATGTAATTAAAAGTACCCATTGATATAAATTTGTTTTATCCCTGCTGTTAGAGCATTGCTCGGTCGAACTCGCATGTGTTTCTATTTCAAGCATGTTTGTCAATGTTAGTGATCAAAACTATAAGTCTTGATTTCTATCCTATGTAGCTAAAGATCTTGGACTAGGATAGAAAGTGTAGTTGAGCTCAAGAACTCCATGGCAATCATCATACAATATGAAGGACTACTCGAGGAACCGGTGGAACTTCATCGACTAAAAGGTATGTGGAGACTTGAACTTATCTGTCACTCAAAAGTCTATTTACTCTATCTCCTACTCTTGAGACAAAAGTCGTTTAGACATATAGACTTTCATTATACACATTTGCTATTTCGAGCCGAGTTTAAGTCACCTATCTATTTCTCGAAATATGTGTTAGCAAGCTTTCGCTTTAAACAAATTCATCTTTACCTAGTGACGAAAGTCATGTTATGTTTCAATCACTTTGGAAATTTCTCTGACGAAAAATGGTCTGTGAATAATGGCTATATAATGTTCTCTGAGAATGTTTCAATGATTGAAATGAGAGTTTAGATTACATAACCATTGGTAGGATATAAGCATTGTTGTGGAAATAAATATATGTATAAGTCCTTATTCCTTGAACCAAAGTTTGCGAACTTTGTTGATCAAGAGAAATGGAAGTGGCGCAAGCCAAGTCCGCGAACTGGCGGAAGTTCTCACCCAAGAATTTCTTCTGGAGTTTGTGTACTCCTTCCATGAGCTTAAGTCCGCGAACTTGAATAGGTTATATCTAAAACCGGTTGTTCTTGAACTCATGTTTATATAAACTAACCGTGGCTATAAAGTTCATGAACCGATTCGAGTGAATCAAACCGTTTTTGCTTTGATTGTGTCTTGTGTAGTTACATAAGATCTAAGCAATTGAACAACTCTCTAACTAGTTCATTTGAGTCATTTGAACTAGTTATGGTGAAGAAGAATATGGTTGATATGAAAGTGATTATATGGCTAACCATTTGGTTGACTATTGTTGAACCAACAAATGTTAATGTTTGGGTACGGTTCATAAACCCAAAATTGAACATTTCATTTGTGTGTAACAAGCTAAGTTTTCGATCCAACGGTTGAGAAATATTAGCTTGAATCTAATCAAGTTTTCATCTAACGATGAATATTGAATGCTTTGTTACCAAGCTAACATTGATTGCAAACCCTGATTTGAAAGACTATATAAGGGAGAACTCTAGCAACTGGCAAACCTAATCCCCACACTTTACGTGTGATACTAGTTTGCTAAGCTAGAGTCGATTCTCCTTTAACCTTTGGTTTTTTTCTTCTAAAACCAGGTTAACGACTTAAAGACTTCATTGGGATTGTGAAGCCAGACCGATACTAATTTTCTTGTAGTTGTGTGATCTGATCTTGTTGTTTCTATCGTACGAGTACAATTGTAATAATTGGCTTGAGATTTATATCTCCGATTGGCAAGATAGAAAAGAAATCACAAACACTTCGTCTCATCGTTTGTGATTCCGCAATTTTTTTTTTCGCTGCGTCGATTAAGATTATTGTGAGGTGATCAATACTACTAGGTTGTTCTTCGGGAATATAAGTCCGGGTTATTGATTGGTTCCTGTTCACCTTGATTTATCAAAAGACGGAACAAAACTCATAGGTTTATTCGTGGGAGACGGATTTATCTATTCTGTAGACTTTTCTGTGTGATACAGATTTTTTATTAAAGTTTTCGACTTTGGGTCGTAGCAACTCTTAGTTGTGGGTGAGATCAGCTAAGGAAATCAAGTACGTAGCATCCTGCTGGGATCAGAGGCGTAGGAGCATAATTGTACCTTGGATAAGTGTGAGATTGATTGGGGTTCAACTACAGTCCAGACCGAAGTTAATGTGGAGTAGGCTAGAGTCTGTAGCGGCTTAATACAGTGTGTGTTCAATCTGGACTAGGTACCGGGGTTTTTCTGCATTTGCGGTTTCCTCGTTAACAAAATTCTGGTGTATGTGTTATTTCATTCCGCATTATATTTGTTTATATAATTGAAATATCAAAGGTTGTGCGTTGTTCAATCAATTAGAATATCCTACCTTTTGGGTTGTTGATTTAAATTGATTGACACTTGGATATTGGTCTTTGGTACCTGATGCGTGTCGTTACCACAACAAATTAATTAATATTTTTCCACTTAATTAACAAGTAATATATTGTAGTCAAGATCGTTCCCACGAGGAGCAAGAGATTCTAGTTGTAAAAATTGTCACAAAAGAGGGGTGTAAAGCAAAAGAAAGTAAATAAAGCAATTAAAAGATAAAGTTGAAATCAATAAGAGAGACAAGATCAAGGAATCCTTCTTCGTTGCAAAACAATGAATAAAGTTATGTTCTTTTCTACTTGTTATTAGTCATGATTATCACCAACCGTAGGATAGGATAGCGAGTAACAGTCCGCTTAGTTATCGATTCTATTCAAAAGAACCACCCCGAGGTTCGCTTACAAGATGTAATTCCCTGAATGCATTAAGATTTATGAATTTAGGTTTAGTACTAGTAGTTAAACTCGGTTCGCTTGGTTCACTTTCTAGCGTTGTTTCTACACACAATTGCTCCACGGAATCCCTCCGCAAGGTCTCGTGTTTGCTACTTATGTAAAGAGTCAAGAAACGATTACTTATCCCCTAACTTTCACTAGCTTTAGATCAAATTAACAAATCAATTTAGTTGGCCACCCAAACAATCTATCAATCAATCATGAATGTCTTTAAGATCATTCCTATTAGTAAAAACAATCGATAATCATGTGAAAAACTTCAAGATAGAATTGAAACAAAACTCAAAACATATATTAAGAACTAGGAATTCATCCTCAATCAATAAAATTAGCTACTCATGTTAAGGAGTTCACACAAAGAATAAAGAAGAGAGAATTGTTGTGTGTGTAGAGATATGTGTGTAAAAGATGTAGAAAACTTCTCTATTTATAGGCTTCAATATTCTCCAAATCTTCCAAGGAATAGAACCCTTTTCCTTTTGCAATTCAATTTCCAAATTCAAGTCTTTCTCTTCTTCCATCTTCTCTTTCCAAATTTGAGTCCAATTCTCCATCCAATTCCTAGCCCAAGTCTTCACACCCATGAGAGAAGTTCATAGAAAATTCTGGAATTTTTGCTCGCCGGAAAACTGGGATTATGGCCGGAATCCAGCACCGCCGGTCACCTGAAAATTCTCTGTCGGTAAAGGTATATTCCGTCAGTCCACCGTTAGGACTAACGGTCAAACGGGTCAACCGTCAGTCAACGGTCAAAGGGGAAGGAGAGTCAGACTCGAGTTAGCTTTGGTCAGCTCCCTAGGTGGCTGACTCGTCTGACTGAGCTGAGTTAGACCGGTTTCTGGATCGGTCATCGGACTCGTTGAGTTGACTCGTCGGAGGGGAAATTTCGCCGAGTTTCGTTTAATTACAGGACTTCCTGTGCCAATTTCAGGCTATTATTCTTCACATGTTAAGAAGCCTATCATTCATCTAATTAGTTCATTCTTGAAGCACAACACCACCTTAATCTCCCTTTGCACTGTTCTTCATCTCAATCCTGGTTGCAGCAGCGATCGATTCATCTCCAATTTCTTATCACAACTGCTCAATTATCTGAGCTTCTTATACTCCACTCTCATCAATTCAGCAAACCCATTAAACCCATTACAAACTCCACTTTCAAACCGTCAACAACAGTGAGATTCGACTCCATCTCTTCCATCCACTGAGTTCAATCGAATGCTAAGAGCATCAGCACCTGGTTCTTGACAGCGCCACTACCTTCACAGATTCAACAATCCCCTGGCAGCAGCAATTCTTTGCTTTCATTACCATAATTCCACCTTCTTGTTCTTGTAACAGCGGCATCTTCAGCTCTGGATCTCAGTCACCTCTGTAACGGCAGTCAATGACCGCAATCTCTTCTCTTCAAATCCCATGAACAAGTCGAGCCCTTAACAACAATTTCAAGCTCAACCCATCTTTGTTCTTCATCTAACTCAGCCACCGAGCTTCAAACAGCGGCCACCAAACCCATCTTCGATTTATCTGAGCCACAAACCCATCTCCAATCTCACTGTCGTTTCTTCCATCTCGTTGTTGAATCAAAACCGAACCATCTTCATTTTGATATCCAATCCACAAAAGACCCATTTAATCTCCATCTCTGTAAAACCCATTTTTCAATTCATCAATTCCATCTTCTCAACATCACAGAGTCTTCAATTCTTCAAACCCTAATTCATCCATTATCACTTCGAACCACCAATCTCGACATAGCAGTATCTCCTTCTCATCTCTCGATTTCTCTCGATCTACAGCAGCAGCCATGGCTGCTCTTCTCTCTCGGTTCAGGTGTGAAAAAATGATTGAAATGAATTTCTCGAGTTTAGGGTTGGGGTATGAAAGCTAGGTTTGGATCCGGTTTCGGGTTTGGATCCGGGTACGGGTGTGGGTCTATGGGTTTGGGTTTCAACATCCATGGACATAACCCATCCATTTTACCAACTGATAACAGCACTACGTTTCTGGATAAGGGCTACCCAGTTTGGCAGCCCCTTAACTTGAACTGTCCTTTCTTTAGTAATTTGAGTCACCTTTTAACCTTGAATGGGCTCCAGATAGTGTTCGCCTGTGAAATGACTTTTCTGGCCTTTTGGTTCAAATTGAGTGATTTCTTCTTCTTTTCTCCCGTGCGACTCCGGAGTACCTAATAACTCAAAAAACACACGTAAAATACATAATTTACAAGAAAAATAGCAAAGAAAGCATAAACTATTAGATAGTAAATAGGATGTATTCTACACCCTATCAGTACCATCCAAGTTATCTCTCTTTAATAAAGACTCACAGATTTCTATTTGCTTGAGTAAAGATCAAATCGAGAGATTGAGATATAAACTCTTTGATATACTTTTTATCTAGATTGAGTCTGACTGTCTAGTTGATTCTCTAGAAAGTATATTGGAGTTTGTCCATACAGATTGCTAAGCGAAATATTGGATGTGGTTGTTAAACCCCCGCTTTTTCAATTGGTATCAGAGCAGGCAAACATGTTTAAGACCTTATAAGTATGTGTTTGTAGTGATCTGACTCTATGGACAGAGGTGCTATCTCTATTAACGTACCACCAGTCTTCGATGGCTCTAATTACTTATGGTGGAAAATTGCTATGTGAGCTTTTCTTCAAGCGCGTGATTTTCAATCATGGTTATATGTTGGTAATGGCTATGATCCTCCCGTCGTGGCAGTTGGTGATGTAAACGTTCCCAAGAATATTGGTGAATACACCTCTGCTGAGGTACTTGCTGCAAAGCAAAATTCCGACGGTTTGAATGCCATCATACATGCCATTACCCCAAATCTTCAGCACCATGTGACAAACTACACTAAGTCGCAAGAAGCTTGGGATATCTTAGAAACTGTTTTTGAAGGTAATACCAGTGAAAAGAAAGCTAGGCTTCAAAACCTTAATTCCGATTGGGAAAACCTTCGTATGGCAGATGAAGAAACATTTGATGAGTTTAATCACAAAGTGTCTGAAATTGTTAATGCATCTTTTGCATTGGGTAAGACTATTCTGAAAAGGACATTTTGATGAAAATTCTCGGATCGCCGCCATCCGGATACGATTCTAAGAAGCATGCCATCGTTGAGGGAAATAACCTTGATAATCTCTCCAGAAATACGCTGGTTGGGAAGCTTAAGATCTTTGATCATGAACATTCATCCAAGACTAAGGATGTTGCGTTCAAAGCACTAAAGGACACTAAATTACTTGATAAAAGTAAAAAAGTGTATATCTCTGAAGATGATCACTCTGAGACAGATTCATCAGATGAAGATCTTGACAAATCAGTCTCGATGATCACAAGACAGTTTAGGGATCTTCTGTTGAAGAGAAGTAAACGGTTCTCCAGAGATAATCCTAAGGCATCAGTCAAACCTCATAATCGTGTTCCTCCTAAAAATAGGGATATTGATGAAACTGATGACGAGGATATGCCTCATTGCTTTAAGTGTAAAGGATTTGGTCATTTTGCAAACGAGTGCCCAAATCGTAGAAAATACACTGGGAACAAAGGTCTTGTTGCAACTCTTGATGAAATGTCTGACAACTATGATTCTAATGAAGACGAGAAATCAAGTGTTGCACTTCTTGGTGAAAGTATTGATTTTGATAAGTGTAGAAATACATACATCAATCTTGATATTCTTTCAGAAGATAATCCAACTATTCTGGAAGATAAAGTTGATCTATTCTTTGGAAACTCTGTTTATAATGTTTCAGGTTCCACTATGTGCCTAGCTGCATGCACATCTCAAAAGCCTGATTTTTATCCTAGATTGACGTGTTCGTATTGTTCTCAAAGGGGTCATGAACTTTCAAGGTGTTACAAGTACAAGCACCAACTAAGGCACATCAACAAACTTCAACGAAGAGCAAATCATTTAACAAGGAAGCTTAAACTTGCTCAGAAAACCGCTGAGGTATGTAGGATTTTATCTTCATCTAAGAAGTTAGTTTCCAAGGACAAACCAAGACCATTAGAGAAGAAAGTATGGTCGAGTCGGTTTAATAGACAGAAGTCCGAGGATTCCTCTCATGAGGAAAATGGTGGACAAATTGTTGTTCACCGCAACGCAATTTAATTGTGTTGTTTGATGAAAATCTTGTCTCATGTGCCTGATCAAAGAGACAATGATTTTGTACCTCACAGGATTTAGGAAAAGTTTTTTTTCTCTCTTTTATTTTTCTTAGTTTTGATTCTGTGTCTGTCAAACAAACAAAAAAAAAAGGAAGGGTACTATCGATAATTCTACTCTTCATAGGGTTGAGAGTGGTTGTGTACGAACCTGTTAAAGGTTTCGAAACCCTACATTCCTTTTCCTTCTTTGAAACTCCTTTTATCCCAAGACTACTTGTTGAGTCTGTGATTTCCTCACACAAACCCATACGCCTATGGATGCTCCAAGTGCTCTGTCTTCTTATAGAAAGGATGTTAATATGATTGTCATGCCATCAATCATGAAGGAAAACGAAAAATCTCCATTATCTCCAACATTGAAAAGAAAAAGAAGGAATGTGAGGAAGCCAAGAGCCGTTCCTTCAAACTCTCAGAAGTTTTCTGATGTTCTTGAAGTGTTGAAAGAGATGTGAAAGGAGATTCAACAAATAAAGGCTTTTTTGTTTAAGACTCATGAGATTCAGAAGGCCCTGGTTCGACATCATCATCCAAGAAAGTTTATTGATATAAACTCCTACCTTAATGAACCTTATGTCCCAATGGCTGTTGACGACAAGGAGTTCGGGGACGATAAATAATTCTTCAAAGGTCTTAACATCTAGTAAATCTTCTATTTTTCTGTTAGAAGAATAACTAGAGTTTGGCATAGCCATTATTGTGATTACACATAGCTATGTCCAACGTTCTCATCTTCATGTTTTTAGATTTATTGGTTTATATTCTAAACTTGTTTGGAAGATGATTTTGCAGTATTAATCTTTATGGTTTTATATATTGCAATTGTTTATAGATATGTGTGTTTGCGTCCGTGAACTATGATTGTCCCATATCTTGTCAAAAGTAAAGTCTTTCGTAAGTCGATATTCTTATATTGATAAAGGAATGAATGGACTTTTGACAAATACAAAAGTTAAGCCTATATTGTCAATTATTGATGGAAGATAGGTTAAAATCTTTTATTTTTCAAGGATTATGTCTATTGTATGTCATGGTGCAAACTGTGATGGAAAATAGAATGAATCCTTGTGTATTCATGCAGAATTGATCTTATTTGATCCATATTTTTTGTGTATTACTGTGAGGCTCCGTAATGTGTCTTATGTTGAGCACTAAAATAATCAAAGTTGATTATTTTCATGGTTAGCTTTGTTGTTGTTCCATAAGGTACTTTATGTCGAGCATATTGGACTAAATTAATCATCTTGTTTGGTTATTTAGTTATGACTTCATAAGTTTTCTTATGTTTCAGCACTTTTGATTGGGTTGGTTATTTTCATGATTAACTTAGCCATTGCTCCATAGATTCTCTTATGCGAGTATGGCCAATTAAATTGATTACTCTTTGTGATTAGTTTAATTGTGTATTTCGATTAAATTAATCATGGGTTCTCTTGTGGTTAATTTAATTGAGTATTTTGGATTCAAATTCATACTTGTATTTTATTTGTTATGTCCAAAGAAATCCTTCTTTTCCTTCGAAATTAAGGTCGCTCTTGTTGTTCTTTCGGGCATGACATATTATGGGGGAGAGTTCTTTTTTAACTTGCGCTTAATTGCCATATCTTTGTGGGGAGTGCGGTTGTGGAATATTATAGGGGTTATCTTGTATCTTTAAACTCCTTGATGAATGCATTTAGCTTCGGCTTTATGATTGCATCTAAATAAGATGATATGTGTTTCTTTCTTTTGGTCATGAAATGTCTCTTTCGGAAATTTCATTAGGATCCCGTTCTTGTACCTTTGCCAATTTTATTGACAAAAAGGGGGAGAATTAATATGTAGTTCACACTAAAAATACATATGGTTTTCGGATCATTATGTAAGGGGGAGTGGTTTCCATGTGAGATGGAGTATTGACTAAGGGGGAGTGATACATATCACCATAGTATTGTTGTTGAAGTTGTGATACAATTGGACTTTGACACTGTGTAATGATACTATGACATTGTATAACAATGATTGAGAACACTTGTTTTCTTATTGTTATAGCTACTGATTTTCAACAACGATGATGCTAAACAACCTTTGGGATCATTGGATTACTTGGAAGTGACGAAGATTTCGAGTAATGTTGAAGATTAGACATGTGGAATAGGAGCTACAAAAGTTAATTTATTTATTTTTTGTATTCCATATGTATTAATAGTTTTGCCAATAAAATTGACAAAGGGGGAGATTGTTAGAGCGTTGCTCAATCGAACTCGCATACGTTGCTATCTCAAGCATGTTTGTCAATGTTAGTGATCAAAGCTATAAGTCTTGATTTCTAGCCTATGTAGCTAAAGGTCTCGGACTAGGATAGAAAGTGTAGTTGAGCTCAAGAACTCCATGGCAATCATCATACAAGACGAAGGACTACTCGAGGAACCGGTGGAACTTCATCGACCAAAAGGTATGTGGAGACTTGAACTTATCCGTCACTCAAAAGTCTATTTACTCTATCTTCTACTCTTGAGACAAAAGTCGTTTAGACGTATAGACTTTCATTACACACATTTGCTATTTCGAGCCGAGTTTAACTCGCCTATCTATTTCTCGAAATATGTGTTGGTAATATTTCGCTTTAACCGAATTCATCTTAACCTAGTGACGAAAGTCATGTTATGCTTCAATCACTTTGGAAATTGCTCTGACGAAAAATGGTCTGTGTATAACGGCTATATAACGTTCTCTGAGAATGTTTCAATGATTGAAATGAGAGTTTAGATTACATAACCATTGGTAGGATATAAGCATTGTTCTGGAAACACATATATGTATAAGTCCTTATTCCTTGAACCAAAGTTTGCAAACTTTGTTGATCAAGAGAAATGGAAGTGGCGCAAGCCAAGTCCGCGAACCAGCAGAAATTCTCACCGGAGTTTGTGTACTCCTTCCATGAGCTTAACTCCGCGAACTTGAGTAGGTTATATCTAAAACCGGTTGTTCTTGAACTCATGTTTATATAAACTAAGGAATGCTTTTGCAAACCGTGGCTATAAAGTTCATGAACCGATTCGAGTGAATCAAACCGTTTTTGCTTCGATTGTGTCTTGTGTAGTTACATAAGATCTAAGCAATTGAAAAACTCTCTAACTAGTTCATTTGAGTCATTTGAACTAGTAATGGTGAAGAAGAATATGGTTGATATGAGAGTGATCATATGGCTAACCATTTGGTTGACTATTGTTGAACCAACAAATGTTAATGTTTGGGTACGGTTGATAAACCCAACTTGAACATTTCATTTGTGTTTAACAAGCTAACATTTCGATCCAACGGTTGAGAAATATTAGCTTGAATCTAATCAGGTTTTCATCTAACGATGAATATTGAATGCTTTGTTACCAAGCTAACATTGATTGCAAACCCTGATTTGAAAGACTATATAAGGGAGAACTCTAGCAACTGGGAAACTTAATCCCCACACTTTACGTGTGATACTAGTTTGCTAAGCTAGAGTCGATTCTCCTTTAACCTTTGGTTTTCTTCTTTTAAAACCAGGTTAACGACTTAAAGACTTCATTGGGATTGTGAAGCCAGACCGATACTACTTTTCTTGTAGTTGTGTGATCTGATCTTGCTGTTTCTATCATACGAGTACAATTGTAATAATTGGCTTGAGATTTATATCTCTGATAGGCAAGATAGAAAAGAAATCACAAACATTTCGTCTCATCGTTTGTGATTCCGCAATATCTTTTTTCGTTGCGTCGATTAAGATTATTGTAAGGTGATCAATAATACTAGGCTGTTCTTCGGGAATATAAGTCCGGGTTATTGATTGGTTCCTGTTCACCTTGATTTATCAAAAGACGTAACAAAACTCATAGGTTTATTCGTGGAAGACGGATTTATCTATTCTGTGGAGTTTTCTGTGTGATACAGATTTGTTTATTAAAGTCTTCGACTTTGGGTCGTAGCAACTATTAGTTATGGGTGAGATCATCTAAGGGAATCAAGTACGTAGCCTTCTGCTGGGATCAGAGGCGTATGAGCATAACTGTACCTTGGATCAGTGTGAGATTTATTGGGGTTCAACTACAGTCCAGACCGAAGTTAATTTGGAGTAGGCTAGAGTCTGTAGCGGCTTAATACAGTGTGTGTTCAATCTGGACTAGGACCCGGGGTTTTTCTGCATTTTCGGTTTCCTTGTTAACAAAATTCTGGTGTCTGTGTAATTTCTATTCCGCATTATATTTGTTTATATAATTGAAATATCACAGGTTGTGCATTGTTCAATCAATTAAAATATCCGACCTTTTGGGTTTGAAAAGGCGAAGGTAACCAAATATAACTCAAACTAAAACTTTTCCCACCTATAAGTCCTTTCTCCGAAAGTGATTGTCTATGGACTGAGTCGAGACAATGCAACTAATCGGTTCACACTTCGTGTGATCGTCTATGGATACGAGATCGAGACAATACAACAACGAAGTATGTTTACTTGATACAAAGGTTCGAACTTAACCAAACACAATAGGATTGCTTACCAAGTAAATAGGAATTAACGTTTGTGTGATTCACTTTATTATAATAAAACAATTATAATGCGGAAAATAAAAGTAAATGACACAGCAAGATTTTGTTAACGAGGAAACTGCAAATGCAGAAAAACCCCGGGACCTTGTCCAGAATTGAATACTCTCAAGATTAAGCTGCTACACAAAATTACACCTAACTTCGTATAGTTGAGACCAAGTAACTAACCCTATAGTTCACTTAGTTCCGTCTGTATTCCCACACCTCCGACTTGTGAATAAGTCACGTACTTGGAATAATTCCTTTGGTTCGTAGTCCAAACAGTAAAGGAACAACAAATCTGCTTGGTATCAACTCTATTCAACCAAGTGATATGAGTCGGACAAAGGCTCTTCTGTTTATCTTAACATAAACTCCTTCGTCGGGTCCTTAGATCTATCTTATGTTCAATCACCCAAAGGTAATCATTTAAGATTAAGCTAATCAATACCTTTAATCACAAGGAAATGTATTGATGCCGATCTACTCAATTAATCAATCCAATCTACCACAAGGATAAACCGATTATTAATTGGATCCTCTTTTACCGAAACAAGTATTGTGCACACCAAAGATTATAAAACCCAAGTCAGATCTTCAATATCTTCTTTGTCTTCAAATGTTCTTAAATATTCAATAAAAACCTGCACACAATCACCTGAATCTCTTGTGATCAATCACGCACAGAATGGAGTCTGTTAACAATAGATTATCACAAGATCGTCTTTAGAACTAACAACCGTCTAAAGATACCTGTCGAAACTATGAACTAGTTTGAGTGAATCTTATATCAGAAGAGAAGATTCTCAAGAATAAACAAACTAGGTGCAATCAGATTTCAACTACCGTTAGTCAATCAAATCAATCGAAAACAAAGATAAACCGCAATTATCTAGTTTCCCACCAACGGGTCGCGCTAGAGCTTCTCAATCCCAAAGAAGTCTTTAAACTAAGCGGCCGTAAGATATTTCACCTAATTAGGTTACTCTCCTCTCCGAATAGGCGGCTACACCAGTAACAACAACAAAAGAGTAAATTTGTTGTTGCGAAGGATTTGTTTGCTAGAAAGGAAAACTTCGTGTATTTATAGACAAGGAAGTTTGGACACCAAGGAATTTCCAAAACCGAAAATATTCTCAAGACATTCATAAAAGCACAGATTCGGTTTTCATAATTCCCGGAAATGCTCTGTCCAAAAATAACGATCGAAATCTCTCGGAAAATCTAATTAGTAAATGCACATTACTAATTTTGTAATTTCCCTACAAAATGAAATTAATAACCTTAATTAGAAGAATCTTAACTTACTTATGTTTCGATCCTGGGATTCTCTTCCCTTAGCCGTTAAGGAATATCTTTGAACAATTATAGAAATAAACATTCACGGCACGTGTTCAAAGTTTGTCGACATCTTAACTTTGTAACTTCTCTTTCACACTTACAACCTTGAAACCGATTTGCCTCCAAACAAGTTTAGAATTGGTTAATCTGACTTTCAAGAACTATGTGATTGATCAAACCAACATTCAATCACAATCATGGGTTTACGGTTCTACCAAAAAAAGTTTCGGTTCTACCTCCATGTGAGTACTGTGCATAGTCACACTAGCTTCCCAAAAGTTCGGTTGACTAGGTACTAGGATCGGTTCCCCACATATATATGGTATCTAACTTATATGTGTTGCACATGTCCATAGGATCGGTTCCCCTTTCTGCTATAAACCTTGCTGCACCCCATACAAGGATCGGTTCCCTTTGATGTACTGCACCCCTTACTAGGATCGGTTCCCTTTCCCTTACTAGGATCGGTTCCCTTTCCCTTACAAGGTCAGACATACAAAATCCGATCATACCACATGTGATTACTTAAGATCGGTTTTACTAATAAAAGTTATACCAATACATAAGTCAGGCCTTTGTGAACAGTGCTACCAAGAACACAACAAGTTGTGAGCGGTTATACTCTATCACACATATTGTTTGTTCATAAGATATGCAATGAATAACAAAACCAATAACACCTGCCAATTTCCTTTTCGGTTCACAAACAAGTTTATGAACTTACTTCCTTAGAACACATGTAAACATTGTTCCCGAGGATGAAATCCTCACCTCATACCCATACATAATCACAATAGCATTCAAATGATTATGGCGATGTCTTATTTACAAAGTTTAATGGTTAAGAAATAAACCTCGTATTGTATTACTTAATACTATGTCTATCTAGAGTTCAAATATGCTTCGCAGTTATGTTTTCAATATGCACGACTTGAAAGATACGTTAGGGAATGAAACAGTTCAAGTCAAATATCACTAACCTCAAGTGGAAGGATGATTGTTGTCGTTGTAGCTCCTTGATTCTTCACATCTTCAAGTCTTCGCAATACTTGTAATGTCTCATATCCTAATACTTTCAAGCTAACCTATACGAAGTTTAACCCTAGTACATAATCAAGCGACTCTTAACATGAGTTTTGATTCACTAAAATATGACAACCAAACTTGACATACCAACGCTTGGTGGGTTCAACCGAGCCATGCTCTAACAGGGTTGTTGATTTAAATTGATTGACACTTGGAGATTGGTCTTTGGTACCATCCAAGTTATCTCTCTTTGATAAAGACTCGCATATTTTTATTTTCTTGAGTAAAGATCAAATCGAGAGATTGAGATATAAATTCTTTGATATACTTTTTATCTAGATTGAGTCTGACTGTCTAGTTGATTCTCTAGAAAGTATATTGAAGTTTGTCCATACAGATTGCTAAGCGAAATATTGGGTGTGGTTGTTAGACCCCCGCTTTTTCACCTGCAAAGACATAAAAAGGAATGCTAATGAAAGTTCAATCCAAAAGTTGTTGATTATGAAGGAACAATAATCTCTTCTCCAACGAAAGTAATCTGGGGGAGATATGGTAGACTATTTTCTAAGTCATTACCAATATTCAGTTTCGAAAAATACATGACTAAAGGAACTGTCTGGAACAACTTTGAAAGTAATCATGGGGGGATGCCGACATCAGGGGGAGGATCCAAGGATATGATGTCGACATATTTTACTTCGAAATTGAATCTGTGTTGTACTCTTTTTTTCCCTTTGATCGAGAATAGTTTTTCCCAAAGGGTTTTGTCACTCGACAAGGTTTTTAGTGAGACAACACTAAAAAAATCATGTTGAACGTTGAAAACATAAAGATCGCGTTGATATTACTGAAAATATCGAATCAAAGAAATGAAATGCGATAGTCTGTTAAGCAACGTAACTTCCAGAATCAACAACAGGGTCTTATAAACATTCAAGTCACCAAAGTAAAGTGTGATAAACTCCTTTTGACTGCATTAGACTAATGAAAATTATCTGACATTAGGGGGGGGGGGGCATCTAATGGTATGTTGAACTATTTTCCTTCACCGTGGTAACTTTTTCCCGCAGGGTTTTCTTACTCGGTAAGGTTTTTAACGAGACAACAACAAACACCAGGAATGTAATTTTCCATCTAAGGCTATTGTCTTTCCCACGAGGATTTTCTGCCTTAGGAGTTGTGAAGCAACTAGTCAACTTCAACAGAGCAAAGTGATCATCTGCAACAGATCACCTTTACTTGCATCTGTCACGTTGTACTCTTTTCCCTTCGTCAAGGTTTTATCCCACTGGGTTTTCCTTGTCAAAGTTTTAATGAGGAAACGTATACACATCTAACTATAATCTAAGTTTAATTAATATTGTACTCTTTTTCTTTAGTTCGGGTTTTGTCCCATTAGGTTTTTTCTGACGAAGTTTTAACGAGGAAATTAACTTAGACTCGGTGGTATTTGAAGATCGTATTACATGTGATGAACTACATGTAAAATACGAGACAACATGTGAAGTAATACATGTGAAGAGTTATACCAAGGTTTTGTCCCACTGGGTTTTTCCTTGTTAAATTTTTAATGGAGAAATTTTCTTAGATATATCAAGAAGAAAACTACATTTGAAGACCTACATCGGAAGCACTGTGTGTGAAGTACTGCATATGAAGTTTTATTGGACCGCACAAGGGGGAGTGTTGTAGGGCTTTAGCCCATGGATGTGCGTCCCAATATAGTAGCTGGGGCTTTCTTCCTATTGTATATAAAGGACTATATCTATGTAACACATACTGACTCTAATGAATGAAATCTTCTTCACTCTGTGTCTCTTTATCTTTCCCATCCACTGCAATAGAAAAGAAATTATTTTATCGTTGCTTATACAAATGAAATTAAGACCATTTGCTGTTGTTGGATCTATTATATCTGATGATGAGATTATAGTAGTGACTCTACTGATACTTCATTTACTTTTGCACCATTAACTACTTCTATTGCTTCTACTACTTTAAGTGTTATTATTAATGCTTCAAATAATTCTAGTCATCATATGACAACAAGAGCAAATGATGGTATCTTCAAACCAAGGGTATTTTTCTATACAAAGTACATTTTTCCAGCTGCATACTTGTCTCAATTTTTCAACACAACTCCAACATCCTATTCTTAATACAATACATGTCTGGTTAACTGCAATGAAACAAGAAAATGCTGCTCTTAAAGAACCTGGAACTTGGTCTTTAGAAACCGCCCCGGCTACGATGTGGTCGGACCACATACTCAAAGTATGTGGCCCCTTTTCTTATTTTGACACGTATATAAACTAAAAACCTGCCTATTAGAGCACTGCTCGGTCGAAATCTTAAGCGTTGCTATCTCAAGCTTGTTTGTCAAGTTTAGTTAATAAAAACTATATACTTGATTTCTAGTATAGTTATAGCTATGTCTCGGATTAGGATAGAAGTGTAGTTGAGCCTTAGACTTCACGGCGTTCACTAATTGAAGACGAAGACCTGCTGAGGGGAGCTTGGAGGAACTTCATCAAAAAAAGGTATGTGGAGACTAAAACTTATCTATCACTCAGAAGTTTATTCTATTCTATCTTCTAATGAGACTAAGTCGTATAACTATATCGACTTTTACATTATACACATTTGATATTTCGAGAAATGAGTTTATCTCGCTTATCTATTTCTCGAAATATGTGTTGGAAGCTTTTTGCTTTAACTATGTTCATCGTATTCTTTACGAGTTTAGTTGGAAACAATTTATTTGTTGGAAACTAAATATTAAGTCAAAAGATGATCATATGGAAATTGTCTTGAAACATCTTACATGATTTGTGTGAGACAATCATTTGATGTCGACTTGGAATATTTCGTATTGATCATTCGATCACTTGAAAATTACTTGAAGCTAATAGTTTGTGTGAGACAGCTATTGTCGTCTTCTAAGGATGTTTCAATGATTAAAATGGGCGTTTAGAAAAAATACCTATGTCTGGATACAGCATAGTATGCGTACATAGTATGCAAACTATTTTGGTATGATTCAGGTCTGGGAACCTTGTTTACATACCTAGTATGCGATCGGTTTTATCTGTAAAGTCCGGGAACCTTGTTTACATACCTAGTATGCGATCGGTTTTATCTGTAAAGTCCGCGAACCTTGTTTGCATACCTAGTATGCATACAGTTCTACTTGAGTTGGGTCTGGTACGGCTGTTTGCGTACTGGTTTGCAAAATACTGGACAGACCAAGTTCCAGATCTGCTGTTTGCGTACCTGTTTGCAAACACAGTGGGTTAAGTTCTAAAATCGATTATGTATGATTCTCATACTCATGAACTAAAACATTTATGAATTAAGGAATGCAATCTTTGCAAACCGTGGCTTAATGTTCATGAATTGATTCTTGTATTAGTACTTTGTACGATTACGAATCAATCCGATTTTGTTTCAATTTTTTCATATATATTTCTATGAGATAGTGAACAATTGAACAACTCTATTTGAAACACAATTAGATTCATTTGATTATCTTTCATGATTGATTGATCATCATATTTGATCTAGAAGTGTTAGATGAATGTGGTTAAGACAAGAGTGTTCATATGGCTAACTTCGGTTAACTATTATTGAGACAACTCAATATACACGTTTAAGTACGGTTACCCATATCTAAATGAAGGTACATTTCATTTGTGTGTAACAAGCTAATACCATCTAACGGTGGAGAGATATTGCTTTGATTTTAAGCAAACTTAGCTTGAATTTTAAATCAGGATTTCATCTAACGGTGAATACTGAATGCTTTGTTACTAAGCTATCTTAGCTTTGATTATAAGAAAACCCTGATTTGAAAGACTATATAAGGGAGAACTCACTGGAAAACCTAATCACAACACTTTCCAGTGTCCTAGTTGCGACTAGAGTCGATTCTCCTTTAACCTAGGTTTTTCCAAAACCATTATAGGTTAACGACTTGAAGACTTCGTTTGGGATTCGTGAAGCCAGATCCAACTATTTTCTCTGTAGTTATGTATTCTGATCTTACTTGTTCTATCGTATTGAGTACTATCTTCTCTAAGATTTGCTCGAGATTTATCTCCGATAGGTAAGATATAAAAAGTAATCATAAAGTTCTTCGTCTCAGACTTTATGGTTACGCAGTAAGTTCTTCTATTACCACATAGTTAAGTTATTGTGAGGTGATTGATATTTCTAGGCTTCTCTTCGGGATTATAAGACTGGATTATCAATTGGTTCATGTTCACCTTGATTTATCAAAAGACGGAAAAAAACTTCATAGGTACTTCTCAGATTTATCTATTAGAATAGACTTATCGGTGTGTGTTAGAGCATAGCTCGGTTGAACCCACCAAGCGTTGGTATGTCAAGTTTGGTTGTCATATTTTAGTGAACCAAAACTCATTTAAAGAGTCGCTTGATTATGTACTAGAGTCAACTTTGTATAGGTTAGCTTGAAAGTATTAGGATATGAGACATTACAAGTATTGCGAAGACTTGAAGAAGTGAAGAAGTAAGGAGCTATAACGACAACGTCATCCTTCCACTTTAGGTTAGTGATATTTGACTTGAACTGTTTTATTCCCTTACGTATCTTTCAAGTCGTGCATATTGAAAACATAACTGCGAAGCATGAATGATTACACTCTAGTTACACTTAGTATTGAGGAATACAATACGAAGTATAACGCTTATCTTTTGAACTTCGTATATAAGACATCGACATAATCGTTTGAATGCTATTGTGATTATGTATGGGTATGAGGTGAAGATTTCATCCTAGGAAACAATGTTTTACATTAGTTTAAAGGAAGTAAATTCATGAACTTGTTTCGTGAATCGAAAGAGAAATCGCTAGGCTTATTGGTATTGTGATTCATTGCATATCTTTTGAACTACCAATATATGTGATTAGTATAACTGCTCATGACTTTTTTATGTTCTTGGTAAAAATATTTACAAGGCCTGACTTTTGTATTGGTATGACTTTTATTAGTGAAACCGATCTTAAGTAATCACCTGAGATGGTATGACCGATTTAGTGTTTATTGGTATGACCAACTCTGGGCAAAGGGGAACCGATCCTATGAAGAGGTGCAACCGATCACAAAAGGGGAATCGATCCTTGTAAGAGGTGCAACACGTTTTTAGTAGATGGGGGAACCGATCCTATGAACATGTGCAACAAGTTTTTAGTGAAAGGGGAACCGATCCTATGGACATGTGCAGCAAATACAAGTAGTTACCATAAGTATGTGGGGAACCGATCCTAGTACCTAGTCAACCGAATTTTTGGAAAGATAGTGTGACTATGCACAATACTCAAATGGAGGTAGAACCGAAACTTGTTTTGGTAGAACCGTGAAACCCATGATTTGTGATTGGGTGTTCTTAATCAATCACATAGTTCTTGAAAGTCAGATGAACCAATTCTAAACTCGTTTGGAAGTATGGAAAATCGGTTTCAAGATTGTAAGTATGAAAGAGGACTTACAAAGTAAAGATGTCGACATACTTTGAACATGTGCAGTAACGCTTATCTTTTTATTGTTCAAAGATATTCCTTAATAGCTAAAGAAAAATCCTGGATCGAAAAATAAGTTGAGAATCTTTTAATTAAGCTTTTTAATTTTACTTTTGGAAAATGAAAATTGGTAATGTGCATTTTCTAATTGGAGATTTTCTAAGAGATTTTCGGTCAATGTTTGGACAAAGCATTTCGGGAATTATGGAAACCGAATCAAATATATTGCATATCTTGAGAATATTTTCGGTTTTGGAAATTCCTTGGTGTCCAAACTTCCTTGGTCTATAAATACCAAAGTTTGCATTTCTAGCAAACTAATCCTCGAGCCAACAAAACTACCTAGTTGTGTTGTTCTTGGTGGAGCCGCCTATTCGGAGAGGAAAGTAACCTAATTAGGCGAAATCTCTTACGTCCGCTCGGTTTAAAGACTTCTTTGGGATTAAGAAGCCCTATTAGTACCGTTGGTGGGAAACTAGATAATTGCGGTTTATTATTAGTTTTCGATTGATTTGATTGACTCACGATTGTTGAACTTTTATTGCACCTAGTTTGTTTATGCTTGAGAATCTTCTCTTCTGATATAAGATTCACTCAAACTAGATCGAAGTTTCGACGGGGATCTTTAGACTGTTTGTAGATCTAAAGACGTCTTGTGATAATCAATTGTTAACAGACTCCGTTCTGTTCGTGATCGATCACAAGAGATTCAAGTTGATTGTGTGCAGGTGTTTATTGAAGATCTAAGAAGACTTTGAAGATTTCTTATTTGGGTTCATAATCTTTGGTGTGCACAATACTTGTTTCAGTTAAAGAGGATCCAACTATAATCAGTTTATCCTTGTGGTATATTGGATTGATTAGTTGAGTAGATCGGCATCAATACGTTTCTTTGTGATTCAAAGTACCGATTGCAAAATCTAGACGATTACTTCGGTAATTGTTAGTAGATAGATCTAAGGACCTGATAAAGGATTTTATTGAGATAAACGGAAGAGCCTTGTGTCGAACTAACATCACTTGGTTGAAAAGAGTTGATACCAAACAGATTTGTTGTTCCTTTACTGTTTGGAATACGAACTAAAGGAATTGTTCCAAGTACGTGACATATTACAAGTTGGAGGCGTGGGAATACAGACGGAACTAGGTGAACTATAGGTTTAATTAGTTGTTTCGTCTCAACTATACGAAGTTGGTTTGATTTGTATAGAGGATTAATCCTGAGAGTATACAATTCTGGACAAGGTCCCGGGGTTTTTATGCATTTGCGGTTTCCTCGTTAACAAAATCTTGTTGTGTCTTTTACTTTTCTATTTCCGCAATTATAATTGTTTTTATTATAATTAGAAGTAAAATACACAAACGTTAATTCCTATTTACTTGATAGTAATCTTATTGTGTTTGGTTAAGTCTGAACCTCTTATCAAGTAAACATACTTCGTTGTTGTAATGTCTCGATCTCATATCCATAGACGATCACACGAAGTGTGAGTCGATTAGTTGTATTGTCTCGACTTAGTCCATAGATAATCACTTTCGGAGAAAGGACTTATAGGTGGAAAAGTTTTAGATTGAGGTATATTTGGGTACCCTCGTCTTTTCATTGTGAGACAGATTTGTTTATAAGTCTTCGACTTTGGGTCGTAGAAACTCTTAGTTGTGGGTGAGATCATCTAAGGGAATCAAGTGCGCAGAATCCGGCGTGGTTTTAGAGGCGTAAGGAATGCGACCGTACCTTAATTGGTGTGAGACTTGGTTAGATCTCAACTACATTCTAGTCCGAAGTTAACTTGTAGTAGGCTAGTGTCTGTAGCGGCTTAATACAGTATGGTGTTCAAAGCTGAACAAGGTCCGGGGTTTTCTGTATTTTCGGTTTCCTCGTTAACAAAATTTCTGGTGTATGTGTTATTTCTTTTCCGCATTATATTTGTTTATATAATTGAAATATCACAGGTTGTGCGTAGTTCAATCAATTGATAAATCCGACCTTTTTTTGTTGGATATAAATTGATTGACACTTGGGCATTGTTCTTTGGTACCGTCCAAGTATTTCTCATATCAATCAGGCTCATAGATTTCTATCTGTTTGATTTGCTGATTGATTTGAGATAAAGAGATATAACTCTTTGATATCTTTCTTGATAGAGCTCGCTTTATAAGATGGTGCTCTCGAAATAATATTGGAGTTAGTCCATATAGATTACCGAACGAATTATTGGGTGTGGTTTTTATACCCCCGCTTTTTCACTGCCCCCTCCAAATCCCCGCAAAAAATTCACTTTTTGAGAAAAAGTAGGAAGTTAACAAAAAAAATTAGTTAAATAATTGTGTAATAAAACTGTTTTGGACTTTATTTTCTACTTTATAATACGTGTCAAAAAAATAAAAAGGGCCACATACTTTGAGTATGTGGCCCGACCACATCGCAGCCGCACCGTTTAGAACCTCATGTCCATTTTAAAATTTAGTAGGTTGCAAATGGGTGTTTAAGATTAAGCATAATTTTGATGGTTTAATAGAGAGATACAAAGCTAGATTCGTAGTTAAAGGTTTTCATCAACTAGACGGGTTTGAATTTAATGACATATTCAGTCCTGTGGTGAAACCTGCAACAATAAGACTTGTTCTTTCTCTAGCTGTTAATTTTAATTGGAATATCAAACAACTTGATGTCAGCAATGCTTTCCTACATGGTGATTTAAAGAGACAGTTTACATGAAACAACCACCTAGTTTTGAGGATAAAGATCATCCAGATTATGTTTGCAGATTGCAAGCAGGCTCCTAGTATGAAAAACTAATGGATGCTTCGGTTGCAATTTATTTTATCCCATCTCAGGCTGATTCTTCATTATTTGTTCAAAAGCTTGGCTCTAAACTCATAGTTATTTTAGCATATGTAGATTATATAATCATCACATGCAACAGTTCAGCTCATTTTGACTCTATTGTCTCTTATTTGTGCACTAAGTTTTTAGTAAAAGATCTTGGTGCACTACACTACATTACTTCTTGGGGATAGAGGTCGAAAGAAACAACACAGATATTTTTCTCCACCAGACTAAATATGCTCTTGACTTGTTAGAAAACACTAATCTTGTGGGTATTAAGACATGATCTACAGTCTACACCATATTCTTCTTCAACTAGATTAAGTGTTGTTGATGGTGTTACTCTCTCTAATCCAACAGAGTGTAGATCTATAATTGGTTCTCTACAATACTTAACTAGGACAAGACCTGAGATCTGCTTTGCAGTTAATCAAATATGTCAATTCATGCATTCTCCTACTTCTATTCATCTAGTTGTAGCTAAAAGAGTTTCACAAAAGTAGTGGGTATTGCATTTTCTTTTGGGATAATCCAATTAGCTTTTCTGGTAAAAAGCAAGCAACAATCTCCAGATCAATCATAAAGCAATAAATTGGGCTTTAGCATTAACTGCAGCTGAGGTTATTTGGTTGTGATATTTGCTCAAAGATCTACATATTTCTCTACCTGCTTCATTAACAATTGCATGTGATAACAAAGGCTTTATAGCTTTACAAGGGGGTAGTCAAAAGAGATTTCTATGGACTTCCATAGATTTTTAGTTTGAGTGACAATCAGAGATTCTCTGAAAATCTAGAGACTTTTAATGATTCTCTGAGAGTATTTTAGAGAGTCTTTGTGACTTTTGGAGACAAACAAATGAGATTTGTAAAGAGTCTTTATGACTTGTTGAGACAAAAAATGTATAATATCTCTTGAAAAATTCAATATGTCTACCAAAAAAATTTTATCCATATTACAATGTTCATTAAAGTACACTGAATACCTAATGAAAATGAAAAAAAGAAAAAACTAATGAAATATGTGTCCATTTTCTTAATAAATCTCATCATAGTTGTCTTATGCCTAAATTTTCATTCTCTTTATTCCAATCGTCCCACACTTTATTTGCTATCCATGACATTCGTATGATAGTTTTTACTTTTTTTTTAATCATAATCATATAGTTCAGAGGTGGATAAAGGCATCACAAGATTACACGAAAGACAAAAAAATGGAACCCTCCATCATTCCGTTAACAGGGTTATCTCGGATATGATGTTTACCGAAATTCCCCACCTTTTTTTTATTATAAAATTCCCAAATTCTCAAGTATCCCAAAATATCACCTCTTGGGGAGAGACTTTTACCATGCCTATTTTTCAAAAAAAGTCTCTCCAAATCTCTGAAAATTACAAATCCATGGCTTTCAATTCTCTTTTGAATAACATGAGTGTTTGAGTGACTCTTACGAAATCATAATCCAATAACATGGAGTTTCGGAGAATTTAAATGACTAAAAAAAAGTATCTAACCAATAACAAGAGACATTGAGAGACTCTCCAAAAATCTCAATGGAATAACAATAGATTTGGAAACTCCCCAGAAATCATTTGAAATCTCATTTGACTACCTCCTTGTTAGCTTCAAATCATGTATTCCATAGCGGGATGAAACACACGTCTCTGAACTTTCACTTTGTCAGAGCGCTAGTTCAGTCAAAATCTTTGCAGGTTATCTATCTTTCAACTCTGGAACATATTGCAGATACTTTTACCAAAGGATTAGCAGCACCAAGATTCGAGTTTAAAGTCCAAACTGAAGGTTCTTACTCCTTCATATTGTCATATTGCAGGGGTTAGTAACACACTCTACACTCGTTTTCTTACTCTTTGTTTTGTCCATTCATTACAGCTAATAACAGCTGTTATATGTATTCCATTATTGGGATTATCACACGTGTATGGTCAGTGTGTGTCTACTCTTTTGTTTGTATGTATTTAATACAATGTACGGACTTCTTCTCTTGCAATGAAAGATTTTCGTCTCTCTTCATTTGTTACTAAGAACAAGCCCAACTTTCAAATGTATTCATAATACTAATCGTATTATTTATTGTCCATATATATAATTGCTCTGGATTTTCCCACTGATTGCATTGATCACATTGCCACAACTCCCCTCGAATCAAACTTTACTTAAACCCTTCTCCTTAGCCCATAATGCCACTGCCAACAGAGCTTTTGCTTCAGCCTGTTCAGGATTTACGTCAGTAGTTATTTCCCCCGCAGTCAATTACAATTTACTGCAAAATTACTGCATATTAGTCCCAATCCAAGCCCGTATAAAAGTCAGTGAGCATTTTGAAAATGTTGGAGAGCAATTCCAGGTGCTTTACAGCATTTTGCCAAGTTAGTTATTTGATTCAAGGTATTCAGAAAACGGGATAAGTACTCTTGTGGCTTACCAGGTTGTTCCGTTCAAGTGATACAAAGTATAAACACCATACTCGACACTCTCAGTTCAAGTGATACAAAGTACAAACACCATACTCGACACTCTCAACAAGGTAAAAAAACAGCAAAAAACTTTTTTTTTTTGTCAGACGTTTCTACACACCTGTATTTCACAAACTATTTATTCAGGAAGGGAACTGACCCAAAGAAACCAAATTGAATTAGCACAAAAAGGGGTAGAGTAGATTGTCGTGAATATCAACATTAAGTTACAGACTTTCGGTTTAGTTTAAAAGGAAAAAATAAAACCAAAAAAAAAAATCACTCATAGCCTTCTCCTGCTCAGATCTGGTCATTATGACCAGATCTGAGCAGGTTGATAATTGTTAGTTTTCTTTTTGTTGCTTTTTAGTTTAGATTTATTCGGCTTCTCACTCTTTTTCTCTGATTTTTCTTCTATGTTACCTTTCTCCCTTTTTCCTTTCGGAATCACAACTTCATCAATAGTCTAGGTTGATTATGAGTCGTTGAGATCATGATGGTGGTGACGGCAGTCTGATTTCTTTTTGGATTTCTACAGTCGATTTCATCACTTCTATTTTAGATGGAAGTATTCTTGGATGAGGTGGTGGCGATGTTTGGCAGATATGCTTAACCTTGATCATCCCTTTAATTTTGATGATTTCATTGGGGTATCTATTCTTATGTAGGGTAGATTTCATCATGGGGTTCTTGATAATGTTCTTGTGTTCCTGTTATTGGTGAAGTGATATTGTTCTTGCTTTGCTAATCCATAAATATTTTTTCATCTGTTTTCAGTCAATATCATTCCGAAATCACTAAGTCCTTCTTGCAAATGTACTTGTTTATGGCGAAGGAAAAGTGGCGACGATTTCGTAATGGTGGCTTGGTTGGGTAAAGATGATCTGCTTTCCACCGGTGGATTTTTGTGAGTGTGGATCTGGTGGAAGTGGAGGCACAATTAGAGTTTAGGTGATGGGAAGATTCCAGGCACCTTAGCTATTTTAAGGGTTTTTGTTTTGTCGGGCTTGTATGTAGGTTTTCCATTTGGGTCGTCATTTAGTTGACGGGTTTTCTTTCTATGTAATGTGGGTTTTTTATTTGGGTTGTCATTCGATTGACGGGTTTTATTTTTATGTAATGTGGGTTTTTCATTTGGGCTATCATTTAATTGATGGGTTTTCTTTTCATGTAATGTAAAAATTTGTACGAGGGTTTCTAATTGGGCTTATCTTGTACAAGGGTTACGCACAACTCCTTATTGTACGTAACAATCATATTATATAAACTTATGTTTCCCGTTCCCTGAACTGCAAGTGGATAGGCAAGAATTCTATTTTTTCACAAGTTCCAACAAAATAAACAACCTTCTTGAATATACGAAGTAGAGCTGTATGAGACACTACTAGTCTACTAGATAAAACTCTGCAAAGTTAAATTGGAACTCTTCTAGCTGGAAGTTTATCTGGAGAAGAGCCTATTTATGGATTTTTGTTATTGGGAAAGCTAAAACGGATTGGGGTTAGTCATGAAAATTTGACTTAGAGTCGACAGAGGGTGAAATAGACAAAGGAATAACCATAATCATTTTTGACCTCTATCATCTTCTCTTGGTCTTCATTACCAGCTTCATCGGAATCATCTCTTTGTCTCCCGAACACTAATCAATTCTCTCACCAAAATTTCTTTTCTAAATTTTTCATTACATTATTTATTCATCTTTATTCCAAAAAAATAAGTTGAGAATTTTCTCACAGAATTTTCTAGCAAACGACTAGAAAGAAAAAGCCCAAAAGATGATGATAGTCATAGAATCTTTTGGACATTCCTTCCTCCCATCAAATCCAAATGTTGATCTGATAATCTAAAGACTTAAAGGCTTAGACAAATAAATCTTCCACGTTGAAGGGTGAGGAAACCCTCGCTTCCTATTGGCCGAAATAAATCTTTTTTGAGTTTTGCGAAACGAGTGTTTTGGTGAGGACACTTGGCAACGTATAATTGGTTTAAACCTTGGCTCTGCTATGCCCGAAAAATAAGTTTGGAACTCTCTCCCGAAAACTAATTAAGTTTGGAAATAATCTGAAAAGACGAGGGTACCCAAATACACCACAATCTTTTATTTTGATCACAACCTATACAAGACCCACTGTGTATAAACCTCTTGGAGCAACAATCACTCAAGGAATATTTCAACACAATGTCCACTTGAAATAGGGTTAGTCCGGACTGGCCTAACACGTGAATAATTATATCATACAAGTGGAGAAATCCAATACACTTTGTGTGATCGTCTATGGATGAAATCGAGACAATACTACAACAAGGTGTTCATTGGATAACCGAAACCTTATAAGATAAATATCAAGTGCCTAGTTAACGTACAAGTGTAATTACTTTAATTATAATATAAAAACAATTATAATGCGGAAATAAAGTAAAGCACACACCCGAATTTTGTTAACGAGGAAAACTACAATCTTGTAGAAAAACCCCGGGACCTAGTCCAGATTTGAATACTCAATGAATTAAGACGCTACAAAAAGTAAACCTGCAACTTCGTGTAGACAGTACTAAGTAAACTAAAATCCTAGTTACTCAGCTTCAGCAGTATTCTTGATTTGATAATATCTAGCAGAACCGAAGTTCTCAATAGATATTTAATACCCAATATCCTAGCAGAACAGACGTTCTCTTTAGGAATAGATCTAGTATATCTTCTTAATGATTCGCAACAACTTCTTCTTCAAATCTTCAATCTTCGATTTAATCTTCAAAGTAACAACCTGCAAAAGTCGACTTGATTCCTTATTGATTTGTCACACAGAACGGAGTCTGTTAACAATGGCAAATCAATGAATCTATCTTACGGATCTAGAAAAACTTAGATCCGTAGAAACGTTAAATCCTTGATCTAGTTTGAGTGAGCCTTATATCAGAAGATAAGGTTCTCAAGAATAAACAAGCTAGGTGCAATCAAAGATTCAACAACCGTTAGTCAATCAAATCAATAATCGAAAACTAAAATAACAATGCAATCATCTAGTTTCCCACCAACGGTACACACTAGAGCTTCTCAATCCCAAACAAGACTTTAAACTAAGCGGTTGTAAGAGATTTCTCCTAATTAGGTTACTCTCCTCTCCGAATAGGCGGCTACACCAGTAACAATACAACCGAGGAAGTTTGCTGTCACGAAGGATTAGTTTGCTAGAAAGGCAAACTTCGTGTATTTATAGACAAGGAATTTTGGACACCAAGGAATTATCAAAACCGAAAATATTCTCAAGACATTCATAAAAGCACAGATTCGATTTTCATAATTCTTGGAAATGCTCTGTCCAAAAATAACGATCGAAATCTCTCGGAAAATCTAATTAGTAAATGCACATTACTAATTCTGTAATTTCCCTACAAAATGAAATTAATAACCTTAATTAAAAGATTCTTTAACTTACTTATGTTTCGATCCTGGGATTCTCTTCCCTTAGTCGTTAAGGAATATCTTTGAACAATTATAGAAATAAACATTCACAGCACGTGTTCAAAGTTTGTCGACATCTTAACTTTGTAAGTTCTCTTTTACACTTACAACCTTGAAACCGATTTGCCACACTTCCAAACAAGTTTAGAATTGGTTCATCTGACTTTCAAGAACTATGTGATTGATTAAACCAACATTCAATCACAATCATGGGTTTACGGTTGTACCAAAAAAAGTTTCGGTTCTACCTCTATTTGAGTACTGTGCATAGTCACACTAGCTTCCCAAAAGTTCGGTTGACTAGGTACTAGGATCGGTTCCTCACATATATATGGTATCTAACTTATATGTGTTGCACATGTCCATAGGATCGGTTCCCCTTTCTGCTATAAACCTTGTTGCACCCCTATACAAGGATCGGTTCCATTTGATGTACTGCACCCCTTACTAGGATCGGTTCCCTTTCCCTTACTAGGATCGGTTCCTTTTCCCTTACAAGGTAAGACATACAAACTCCGATCATACCACATGTGATTACTTAAGATCGTTTTTACTAATAAAAGTTATACCAATACATAAGTCAGGCCTTTATGAACAGTTCTACCAAGAACACAACAAGTTGTGAGCGGTTATACTCTATCACACATATTGGTTGTTCATAAGATATGCAATGAATAACAATACCAATAACACCTGCCAATTTCCTTTTCGGTTCACAAACAAGTTTATGAACTTAATTACTTCCTTAGAACACATGTAACCATTGTTCCCTAGGATGAAATCATCACCTCATACCCATACATAATCACAATAGCATTCAAATGATTATGGCGAACTCTTATCTACAAAGTTTAATGGTTAAGAAATAAACCTCGTATTGTATTCTTTAAAACTATGCTATATAGAGTTCAAATATGCTTCGCAATTATGTTTTCAATATGCACGACTTGAAAGATACGTTAGGGAATGAAACAGTTCAATTCAAATGTTACTAACCTCAAGTGGAAAGATGATTGTTGTCGTTGTAGCTCCTTGCTTCTTCACATCTTCAAGTGTTCGCAATACTTGTAATGTATCGTATCCTAATACTTTCAACCTAACCTACACGAAGTTTAACTCTAGTACATAATCAAGCGACTCTTAACATGAGTTTTGATTCACTAAAATATGACAACCAAACTTGACATACCAACGCTTGGTGGGTTCAACCGAGCCATGCTCTAACAATCTCCTCCTTTGTCAATTTTAGCGACAAAACTCTTACATCATATGGATAAATAAATTACAATAATTCATTACAATCCGCTTGATTCCTGATTCAACAGCACAGTGAAACTGCTTACATTCAATCCTCGAAAATGTCGTTGTTGACATTATAATAACAAAGCTATTACTCCCCCTAAGGAAGATATGTAGATATTCAATCCGCACATCTTTGTTATACCAAACATATGACATGTTACTCCCCCTTAGTCTGTGCTTTCACTCTTTCGTTAGATAAAAACATTTAAGTACCAATGTTCTTTTCCCTAGCGATGCCAATCAATATAAATATCAATGCCAGCATCACCTATTTACTCCATATATTTCTCCCCCTTTTTGTCACAAAAATTACAAAGAAACGAAAAAATAAAGGACAACACGAAAAGAATCTTATAAATCTCAGAATAGACTTGTAAACATGTAGAGTTAGGCACGATGGTTCCACACATCATGTTCTGATAACCAATATCAAAACCGAAACTACAAGTAGTCTTATTTTGATATATTACCAAGGAAACAATTGCCCGAAACAATTTTTCCAATTTAGTTTAGCAAACCAAAAACAACTAAGCATATTAGTCCCTTTGCTAAACCGATTGTTCAAAAACAACCGCTTAATTCGATAAGACCAAAATAAAGATAAACTCCATTTTTCTCATTAGGTTCTAATTATCCATAAACTTAGACCTTTCAATTTTAAACAAGACAAGTACTAGGTTAGTTAAGTAGCATTTCTTGTTTAGGCATTCTATTAGACTTGAATAACCGAAACCTCACTTCGATAAGTCTAACTAAGATCGGAATTAACTTAGTTTATCTTATCCGGAATCGAATTGGACTAAACAACTCATCCCGTACACATATTATTTTGTTAAGCCATAAATAATTCATACAAACCAAAATAAATCAACTTGCATAATTATTCACCTCAACCAGAAGCAATTGAAACAACATAGACATTATAAGCATCGTAATTTTGTAAGCCTAAACGATTGATACCATACAAAAGCAAGATAACAATAGTTTTTCTTAACAGAAACCAATTGAATCACACATCCACATGCACATCATGGAATAAACATCAATTGAACCGAAATTTTGTTAAGCAAAAGCAACAAATATATGCAATAAAATCATGCTTTTCTTAAACAGGGAAATGATTAACTAACAAATTTGTTACCTCAAATTTTCGCATCCTCTTTTCCTCATTGTTCTTCTCATCCTTTCGCAGAGACATAAGATCAGCAAAAGCAACCTTTTCCAGAGAAAGGTTAAAGTGGTTTTAACTATTACGTGCCAATAGTAATAAGCTAATACCAAAGACTCATATGTATACTATATACACAACTTATGAGAAATAAATTGATAATAGTATAATTGTGACTCACATATGGGATTAATTGTCATCATGCATTTATGATTATTTGATTAAGCAACTCAACAAGTTAGATATGAAATCCGCTAAATCAAAAGTCACAAAATCATAAAAAGGTAACCGATTATGAGACCTATCTCATATAACAATGACAACACGGAGATACATTCATTTGTTCAAGAACGTTTAACACAATATTCTGAATTTCATGAGTATTGAAACTTATCATTCGAGTGTCATCATTGTGACTATCTTTTGATACCATCCTGGTTGTCTTTAGAGAAGACTTTGGACTCCATTTAGAAATGGGTTTTGCAGAAGCAGCCTTGTTCTTCCTATTATTTCTTCCTGAAATCCAAGATGAATCTCTTGAGGAAACATTAGGGTAACTGAAATGTTGAAAACTCTGAGAGTTAGCCTTTCTCCAATTTGGAACATCAGATCTGGTCTTTACAAAGTTATCTCTCCTTTTGTAGTTTGAGCGATTCTGAGAAAACTTTGTAGAAGCCTGATAAGCAAACTTTGAACTATCATTACAATAATTCTTTTGTTCATTTTTAGGACAATGATGTCCTGATTTAGCATTATTGAGTTCAGCTAATTTTGTGGAAACACGTGCATCTATGGCTTTTTCATTCCTTTTACGAAATATGCATCCTCTTTCCAAGTGTCCTTTATTTCCACAATAAGAGCAATGCTTAGTAACATACGAACCATGGGGTTTAGTGTTACCTTGTTGTGGATTTTCTTACATTGGAGTTTGACGGAATTTACGTTTTCCATCCTTTGCTGAAGATGAAGGTGCTACAGATTTTTCTTTGGAAGAGCAATCTTTTGTGGCAACTTTTGAAGCAATTTCTTCAGCAGAGTCTTTAGGCTTTACAAACTTTGTCTCCTGTTTAGCATTCAATGTTTGTTTACCTTTGTAGCCCAATCCTCGAGTGTCACGAGGAACTCTATTTGACTTCAACATTGAGTCAAGTTGTTTTGTGCTACTATCGAACTTTTTCAAGTCCGTTTTAGAATCATATTCTCTTTCTTCAACATTTTTATTTTTTCAAGAGCATCATCTAGATCAACCTTAAGTTTATCAATTTGAACTTTATAATCTAAAGAAATTTCAGATTCGGTAGAATTACTTACCTTAGTGTTTTTTAGATTCTCCAACTCCGTATGTAGTTTCCTTTCTCGATCATGACCTTCTTCGATCTGCTCTCTGTAACTTATCATGCATTCAGGATAATTACCAGCACCAATGATCTCAATATCGTTCTTTAATTCATCAAGTTCCTTTTTTCAATCTTTCATTCTCTCCACGAAGATCACAGTCGAGTGCCTTTGGTTTTGGGGCTTCTCGATCATCAACTTTTTGTTTTCTATATTTTTCCGAGACTTCACCATTGCTTACACGTTTTATATCCTTATATAGAATATCAAGTTCCCTTTTAAGTTTTTCATTCTCTTTGCAGAGTTTATCACATTCAAGTGTTTTTGACTCTAAAGTTACTTCAATATCCTTTCCAGATGTGCATTCAGCAGTTGCATGGAAATCTTTGTTCTCTTGAACCTCGGAACAATTAGAACTATTAGAATTATGTTGTTCTTTATTTTCTACACACTTCTGTGTTTTTTGAGAAGGAGAATAATTCATTTTCTTTGGTCTTAATAACTTTCTAAATTGTCGTGCAGTCGTATCAACACTGTAATTCTCAGTTTTTGTTTCCGAAAAACAAGTCTTGGTTTCAGCTTTGAGGGTAATACCCTCTTCATTCTTGAATTGATATTCAAGGTAAAAGATCTTTAATTTACCAACTAGAGCACTTCTAGATAGTGTGGAAAGATCATTAGCTTCCATGATGGCATGCTTTTTAGATTCGTATCTTGGTGGTAAAGACCTTAGAATTTTTCACACAATATCTTTATCTGAAATAGTTTTTCCTAAAGCATAAGAAGCATTCACTATTTCAGAAAGTTTTTTTATCAAACTCATCAAAGGTATCGTCTTCATTCATACGAAGATTTTCCCATCTAGAAGATAGGGTTAGAAGCCTAGCTTCTTTTTTTCAGAGGCATTCCCTTCAAATACGATATTAAGAATATCCCACACCTCCTTTGATGTTTTACACTTGGTTACATGATGATGGAGGTCTCAAGTTACAACATGTATAATGGCGTTTAATCCATAAGAATTTTGCTTCGAAAGCAGTTTTTCTTCATTACTGAATTCTTTCAATTCCTTTAGTCTAAACTCAGTGGTTGAGTTGTCGACCAGTATTTTTGGGTGTACATACTCATCAATAACTAAAACGCAAGTGTTAAAGTCATGAGCTTGAAGAAAAGACTACATAGCCATTTTCCACCATAGATAGTTTGAGCCATCAAACCCTGGAGGTATGTTAACCGAATCAATTATCATTTGATTCACAACTTTATAGGTTGGATCACACCAAACACATATTGTTAGATCTTTTCGTGTTTGCCTGCTCTGATACCAATTGAAAAGACGAGGGTACCCAAACAAACCACAATCTTTTATTTGATCACAACCTATACAAGACCCACTGTGTATAAACCTCTTGGAGCAACAATCACTCAAGGAATATTTCAACACAATGTCCACTTGAAATAGGGTTAGTCCGGACTGGCCTAACACGTGAATAATTATATCAGACAACTAGAGAAATCCAATACACTTTGTGTGATCATCTATGGATGAAATCGAGACAATACTACAACAAGGTGTTCATTGGATAACCGAAACCTTATAAGATAAATATCAAGTGCCTAGTTAGCGTACAAGTGTAATTACTTTAATTATAATATAAAAACAATTATAATGCGGAAATAAAGTAAAGCACACACCCGAATTTTGTTAACGAGGAAAACTACAATCTTGTAGAAAAACCCCAGGACCTAGTCCAGATTTGAATACTCAATGAATTAAGACGCTACAAAAAGTAAACCTGCAACTTCGTGTAGACACTACTAAGTAAACTAAAATCCTAGTTACTCAGCTTCAGCAGTATTCTTGATTTGATAATATCTAGCAGAAATGAAGTTCTTAATAGATATTTAATACCCAATATCCTAGCAGAACAGACGTTCTCTTTAGGAGTAGATCTAGTATATCTTCTTAATGATTCACAACAACTTCTTCTTCAAATCTTCAATCTTCGATTTAATCTTCAAAGTAACAACCTGCAAAAGTCGACTTGATTCCTTATTGATTTGTCACACAGAACGGAGTCTGTTAACAATGGCAAATCAATGAATCTATCTTACGGATCTAGAAAAACTTAGATCCGTAGAAACGTTAAATCCTTGATCTAGTTTGAGTGAGCCTTATATCAGAAGATAAGGTTCTCAAGAATAAACAAGCTAGGTGCAATCAAAGATTCAACAACCGTTAGTCAATCAAATCAATAATCGAAAACTAAAATAACAATGCAATCATCTAGTTTCCCACCAACGGTACACACTAGAGCTTCTCAATCCCAAACAAGACTTTAAACTGAGCGGCCGTAAGAGATTTCTCCTAATTAGGTTACTCTCCTCTCCGAATAGGCGGCTACACCAGTAACAACACAACCGAGGAAGTTTGCTGTCACGAAGGATTAGTTTGCTAGAAAGGCAAACTTCGTGTATTTATAGACAAGGAAGTTTGGACACCAAGGAATTTCCAAAACTGAAAATATTCTCAAGACATTCATAAAAGCACATATTCGATTTTCATAATTCTTGGAAATGCTCTGTCCAAAAATAACGATCGAAATCTCTCGGAAAATCTAATTAGTAAATACACATTACTAATCCTGTAATTTCCCTACAAAATGAAATTAATAACCTTAATTAAAAGATTCTTAACTTACTTATGTTTCGATCCTGGGATTCTCTTCCCTTAGCCGTTAAGGAATATCTTTGAACAATTATAGAAATAAACATTCACAAAGACGTGTTCAAAGTTTGTCGACATCTTAACTTTGTAAGTTCTCTTTCACACTTACAACCTTGAAACCGATTTGCCACACTTCCAAACAAGTTTAGAATTGGTTCATCGACTTTCAAGAACTATGTGATTGATCAAACCAACATTCAATCACAATCATGGGTTTACGGTTCTGCCAAAACAAGTTTCGGTTCTACCTCCATGTGAGTACTGTGCATAGTCACACTAGCTTCCCAAAAGTTCGGTTGACTAGGTATTAGGATTGGTTCCTCACATATATATGGTATCTAACTTATATGTGTTGCACATGTCCATATGATCGGTTCCCCTTTCTGCTATAAACCTTGTTGCACCCCATACAAGGATCGGTTCCCTTGATGTACTGCATCCCTTACTAGGATCGGTTCCCTTTCCCTTACAAGGATCGGTTACCTTTCCCTTACAAGGTCATACATACAAAATCCGATCATACCACAGGTGATTACTTAAGATCGGTTTTACTAATAAAATTTATACCAATACATAAGTCAGGCCTTTGTGAACAGTTCTACCAAGAACACAACAAGTTGTGAGCGGTTATACTCTATCACACATATTGGTTATTCATAAGATATGCAATGAATAACAAAACCAATAACACCTGTCAATTTCCTTTTCGGTTCACAAACAAGTTTATGAATTTACTTCCTTAGAACACATGTAAACATTGTTCCTAGGATGAAATCCTCACCTCATACCCATACATAATCACAATAGCATTCAAATGATTATGGCGATGTCTTATCTACAAAGTTTAATGGTTAAGAAATAAACCTCGTATTGTATTCCTTAATACTATGTCTATCTAGAGTTCAAATATGCTTCGCAGTTATGTTTTCAATATGCACGACTTGAAAGATACGTTAGGGAATGAAACGATTCAAGTCAAATATCACTAACCTTAAGTGGAAGGATGATTGTTGTCGTTGTAGCTCCTTTCTTCTTCATATCTTCAAGTCTTCGCAATACTTGTAATGTCTCATATCCTAATACTTTCAAGCTAACCTATATGAAGTTTAACTCTAGTACATAATCAAGCGACTCTTAACATGAGTTTTGATTCACTAAAATATGACAACCAAACTTGACATACCAACGCTTGGTGGGTTCAACCGAGCCATGCTCTAGCATAATCAACATTTCCTTATGTGACTAAGTTTTGGCGCAAAGAATTTTCGTTTCCTTATGTGATCTAACTGGGTTTCCTATCATGGAACAAATACCAAAGTTAACCGGATTTGCAAATCCATTTTCGTGCAAGTATATATGAAAGAAACCTTTAATAGACCATTTTCTCCTGTGAAGGAATCGTTCTCAGATCCTATCTTGAACCGTGCTCAGTTTCAAAGGTATTTTCAATTTTTTCATATTTTTAATTTTTTTCAAATTTTGGTCTTTTGAAATTTAATTGATTCGCTATTACAATTTTTCATTTTTTTTTAGCTTTTAATTATGGTTTCTCTCACTTTCGAGCTTGCATTTACTTCATACCAATTACGGAAATTAGGCATGTATTTATCAAGGTTCCAATGGTTCTCTATTTCCTACGCGGTTCAGATGTAATAATATCTCGCTAAAACAAGCTCCCCACTGCAGCACACCGTTAAACAAGGTTCCGATGGGTGCTACAGGTCCACTGGATGTTTACAAGAGTTAAGTTTTGAGGAGAATATGGACAGGGAAGAAGAAGAAGATGATGATGCCATCGTTCTTTCATCAAAAGAGGTAATCAGTGTTAGTGCATGTTTTTCGTTAAAAGTAATATTCTTATGTACTAAACGTGGTAATGTGTTAAAGATACGTAGACCCTAGTTAGCAACTCGGGGTACGGACTACGGAGGGGAGTTAGGAACGGTATACGTACGGGAATTATACAGATTCGGGTAGATCGGATTTGGTCAAAAATTCGGTCAATGGTTTGTTGTGAGGCAGTAGTTCGGAACGACATACGTACGTGTATAATTCGTTTTTGAGATATGAGTTTGGGAATGAAAATTCGGCTTACATCAAATTAATAGAAATTATATTTTGAAGGTTATATAGAATTAAAAGAATGATTTAAACCAATATTATTGTGTTATATATATAATACATTAAAATTAGACAATGCTCAATGGTTAGAGCCTTAATTAGCAAAACAATCCCCGAATTACTAACTAGGCCGTAGACATAAAGAAAATGGTCGGTTAGGCATTCATAAAAACTTTTGAACAAGGTATTAATGGCCACGTGAATATGACGATTTTTTTCCATAAAATTATAGCGCAAAGATGAAGACACACACAAGTTATATTGTACCTACCAGTCAAAAACGGAAAACCTATCTAGAATACAAAACATTTGGCTAACTTAGCCTAGATAAAGAGTGGTTAAGATTTTTCAAGGGAAAAGATAAATCTACGATCGTGGTTTGTTCACCTTTAATGTTAGTATAAAATTTTCATTAATTGGTGTTGTCTTATTAGTTGCTCATAATAAATAGTTTATTAATTTTTTATTTATCTTAATTAATCTAATAAATACATATTCCATTAATTGCTTAAATGTTATTATAAGTGTTTTATTAATTGGTGTCTAATTAATTGCTTATGATCAATGATTTATTAAATTTTTATTTCTCTTGATTAATCTAATAAATACATAATTTCATTAATAAATAATTTTACTAAAAATTATATCAATGGAAACTATTATTGGTTGTTTCTCATAAATGATGGTTGTCATTGGGAATAGAAATGCATGTAACAACCATAATTTTATTACTCTATTAATAGTTATATAAATACATTTTTATGAACTAATACTTAGATTTGCTAACAATTATATAAATGGCCATAGCGGTGGTTGTGGTGGAGTTGATGAGCAGTGGAGATGACAAAAACGTTATGGTGTTATGGACAGTGGTGGCGGAAATTGTTTCGGTAGCAAGAGTGGTGGTGGATGGTGTTGTGGGGGTGGTAACTATATTGGTGAACAACGGTGGCCGGTGAAAAACAAAATGCACTCATGTCCTTCAACTATACTAGCAGGTATTTGATTAATCTTTTTCTGTTTTTACAAATCGAGTTAGTTGCATAATCTTAAATCACTGTCGCTTTTTTGCTTGCTCCCAGGTCATGTTTTTTTTTTTTTACTTTTCTTATTTTTATATGACTTGGAACCTCAATCAAAACAAATGACTAAAAAGAAATATTATGGTTATTTCATCGAACATGGTACGGTTTTATTTTGGATGTTCCACCGGGCTTTCGACAAGCACAGTTGGGAGACGATGGGTTTTTTCCCAATTCTTTAACGGATTATGTTATTTTCATGAAGTTCACTTCCCCGAACATGTATTTTACATGGTCGCTTTATTCTTTATATTCTCAAACTTTGATCACATTGATAAATATTTTATCTCAACTTTGTTGTTATGGATTTTTAAAATTTTAGTCTTTTGCGGATCAGTGACAATGATACCGTGGTTTTATAAACAGTACTATTATAAATGATAGAACGAATATTTCTCTATACGTGATGTTAATTTTTCAGGTAACGAGCATAAAATATTCCTTTAATTTATACATGATTTTATAAGGCATTTCACACAAAAATATTCCTTACTAAATGTTTTAACATTATTTTTATTTAATGATGGATAACAGAGTTTACTGTTATCAGGTTAAGTGGTTAACCATGTAGGATCAGAATATCGCAACACCAAGACCCTTGCGAAATCCATAAACGACACACTGCGAAGATATCGCAGATTGGTAATAAAAATGACGCAACGGATGACGACAACTTGAACACGAGAAAGATGTGAAGACCTAGCGAGATTTAGGAGTGTTGCGAGATTTAACATTTGAATACTTGCGAGAGTGTCGCAAGTCAGATCCGAAAATAAAGGACAGCTTAGCTGTCATCCTCTATGTAATGTCCTATATAAAGAGCCGAATAGGCTTAAGAAGAGGGAGAGATCTTTTTAAAGTGGAGAGAAAGTTTAGAGGAGAGAGAAAGTCTATAGTAGCAATTATATTCTTGATTTCATTTCCTTCTTGTAAAATTTCTAACTAAATTAATAAAGAGATTGATTGTTGATCTTAAAGATGTATTGAATATCATGAATTCTTGTGAGGTGTGTATTGTAGGATTTCCTGCAATTACAATGGCGCTAGAAACAAGGATTGAATATTGATATTGTGATTGGAAAGAATTTGGAATAGTAGAAAAAGAATTTCATGTAATTTTCAACAATTCACTAAGATTGAAAAATGGCTAGAAGAAGACATGCATCAAAACAACCAACAACTGTTAGAAGGAGTATGAGACTTGCCGGAGAAGGGAGAGACGAAATAGAGGAATCTTCAAGAATGAACACAAGGAACAATGGAGAAAATCGAGTTCGACCGCCAATTCAACGTACACTAATACAAAATAGAACTGTGGATTATGACAGAGTGAGTGTACATACTTGGCGATCCGATTCTGTAGATGAAATGGGAGAAGAGCAGCAATTAGGAGGCAATGGACAAGAAGAGAGAGACCAAGAAGTAATTGGAGGAATAATTCATGGAATTGAAGAGATTGCAGCGTTAGAGGCATTGAGGCAAACAATACATGAAGAAAGGCGGTTAGAAGCAGAAGAACGTGCGAATCTGACAAGGAAAAATCATGAATTGAGGATAGAAAACATGAGATTACAAAATATAAGGTCAAGAAGCACTACAAGATCAAGTTCAAGATCAGTTAGAGAAGAAATAAGACAAAATCTGCCTATAGAAAATGCTAATGAAGAAACTCGAGAGGGAATACAAAATCCAGGTGAAGAACGTCGCGAAGGAAGAGAAATAATAGAAGATCGTTATATCCAACGTGCTGAAACTCTTCAAAACGGGCAAAATGATAGAAATCAGGGAAATAGACACCGTCAGGGGCGAAATAATCAAGATGGCGAAGAAAATCAGGATGAAGGAAGGAGAATATTACATGGGAGAGAAATACAAATAAATGAACGAGTAATTGAAGATGAAATTGAAAGACACTATACTAAACAAGCACATCTAGCTCGCGAGAGGGAAAGACTAAGAGCAGAAGTGGAAGAACAAGAACTACAAGAGGCAATTCGACAGAACAATCATGATAATCGAGAAAGGAGGCGTGAGCGAAATCGCAATAATGTTAATATCAATGAAGAATATGATAGAATACAAAGGAGAACTGAAAGGCGGCAAAGAGGAGAAAATGAGAGATATAACGGTGTACGAATTCATGAAAGAAGTGAAAGAGAAGATCGCAGACAAAGACGAGAAGAAAATGATGAACAAGAAAGTCAAACAGACATGAACGCAGAAGAAGAGAGGCGGAGTTAAAAAGACCAATGAATCCAAATTCTGGTATAAATGAACAAATTTTGAGAGAGTTAGCGGAAATGAGAGGAATGATAAATAATAAAAGAGAAGGAGGTAAGAGACAACTGGATGAAGCCATAGAGGAAGCTGCGAAAACTCCATTCACACAAGAAGTACAATCAGGAGGAATACCCCCAAAGTGCAATTTACCCGCATTAACCAAAGATTTTTGATGGAACAACTTGTGCAGTACAACACATCAAAGCTTATGTGAGATGTATGCTACAATGGGAGAACCATGATGCAATATTGTGCAAATATTTTGCATCAAGTTTAACAGGAGAGGCCTTAAAATGGTTTGAAGGTTTGCCAAAGAATACTATAACATCTTTCAACCATTTGCAAGCTATATTTTTAAGGGCGTATATAAGTAACAATTCCTCGCGACCTGGCATTGAAGATGTATTTGGGTTAAAACAAAGGGTTGGCGAAAGCTTGAAGCATCTAACCGTGAGGTGGAAGACAATATGTAGTGATATGGCTGGTCGTGTGGATGAAAGATGTCTCATTCTGTCATTCATTAACGCTATGTCGCAACTAATCTGTTATACATTCAAATTTTCAGAATCAAGAATACGATCACAATGACTGAGTTGCGAGAACTTCAGGAGGAGTATATTGCTCTTGAGGAAAAGCAAAATGAGATGGAATCATACCCCATTGCGAACACAAGTTCAAAAGCAGCGAGTGCAAGCTTGTTACCCAAATTGATAAATACAGTGGCGAGCACCTCGCAAGGGAAACAAGAGAGGATAATGGGTGATAATCAGCAAAAGCTAGTAGCTATGGGGAGTCATGATCAAGAAGAATTCGAGAGAGAGAGAAACTTCTATAGCCGTGGTGGAAATAACAAAATCCAAAGACTTGATCAGCCGCAAGAAACTTATGGAGGTCAGAGGCAAAACTATCACAGAGGACAGCGAAATCACAAGATAATATGGGAAGAAATCAAAATGCCACCTTTGAATGCTAGTGTGGAGAAGATATGTGAAGCTATAATCCTAATGGAAAACATACCCGCACCATGGAACATGGGGAGTGAACCACCTCCAAGCTACAAAAGTAATGAATTTTGCTCTTATCATCATTTCCATGGACATACAACAAATGACTGCAGAAACATAAAGAGAATCATTCCCAGGATGATAGATCAGGGAAAATTAAACCAGTTTCTAGTAGGACAAACGCAAACTCAAGCATTACCACCTCCTCCAGATATTCGCAAGGCAAACACAGCAAAAGAAAGAGAAACATTTGTGATTGAAGTTGGCGCAAAGGCAAAGAATCTGTTTTGTAACTCTATCGTAAACTCATACAAGACAATTGAAGATTTTCACGATAACACTCTCAGCAGGGTTTTCGCAAGAGATGCCGATAATAGAGAAGTAATGAACATTGCGAAGATATCGCCACTCGAAGAATGGCAAAAGCAGACTATCTCTTTTACCGCAGAAGAAGTACCTGAGGGTGGAGAAATGCACGACAACCCATTAGTGGTAAGATTGGAGATTAACCCAAAACCTAACGAGGATGAAGATGATGAAGCCGAGAATTCATGGGCAATTAATGAATTTTGATCGATCTTGGAAGTTCCGTGAATATTCTTTTTTATCATACTTATAAAACTCTGGGAGGAAAAGATGAAGATCTAATACCTTCAACTTACAAAATCTATGGTTTTAACGGTACTGCAAATAAGCCAAAAGGAGAAGCTCATATGCGAATTCCACTAAAAGGATTATCCTCTGAAATTTTATTCTGTGTAGTTGATGTGGAATCACCATACAACGCATTGATTGGACGACCTTGGTTACATGAGATTTTAGGTGTGGCATCGACTTTCCATCAATGTATCAAGTTCCCTCATCCCACTGGTATTGGCATCATAAAAGGAGATTGGATTGAAGGAAAGAAGTGTTATGAAATTGATATAGAATCTTGCGAAGAAAGAGCTGCGAAGAAGAAGAATTGGAAACACAACATCAAAGGAAAAAAAAGGTGAAAGATTGATGGTAGATGTAATAGAACAGAGAGAAGAAGAAATGCTGCGAAACCAATATATGATGAAGATAAGAAGTGGCGAAGGCTTCGCAACAGACAAGAAAATGACAGAAAAATTCGAAAATGCAGAGGCAGAAAGTAGCAGAAGTAGGAGACTTAAAGAATGAATGTACTTGTTGACTGCCGAAGTAGAAATTTGGAGGTGAAAGAAAAATGTATGATTGGTTTGATCTTAAAAAAAAAAAAAAAATTATGAAAATTTTTCTTATGAATAAAAGAGATGAGATTGCGAAAGAGAGCTGATATGCAGAAGAAGAAAATATATCTTATGAATGATAAAGATGAGATTGCGAAATTACAAAAGAATTTATATGCAGAAGAATCAAAAAAATAATCAGACAGAGGCGAACCAACTATGGCGTACACCCTAGTTCGCGAAATCAAAATTTCGCAAGAGGCAAATGTAAGACCTAAAGTGCGTCATAGAAGGGGGTACCTATTGCATGGTTCAGGGAAAAGGTTACACCGCCCTTGGAACCTGAGTCATGGAGATTTGGGGTCAATAAAGCCCATCCAGGAGAGGTACCTTTGATTTTCAATCTAAGCTTATGACTTAGATTGGACGACCGAGGGTCTCTTCTAAGGATTCAGCATTTGATCAAGGCGCCGAGGTACACGGTTGAGCCAAGAGTGCCTGGGGAATTTGAAGTGTCTCGGCCATTCTTGGCAAGTCTTGGCTTATGCTGCACTCGGCCAGAAAAAAACTCCACTTAGGGTGCAGTCTCGTAACCATAATCCCTATAGGCAAAAGGTATAAGAGGCTGCGAAAACAACTGGTTGTTGTTAAGACCGGATGGGAGGAGCTAGCCTTGTATGGCAGAAGTACGCCTCCTTGAAGGGGAAACCAGGGGGGAAGATAAGGGAGGCACCTTCCATTAGGGGAGCGATAAGTGTCTTAAGACGCAAATGTCATGAGGCTTTATTTTCGCAAGGAAATTTAGGCTTGTCATATTTGTGCGACAATCCTGAAGAGGCAATAATACAAAAGACAAAGATAAGACGAGATCAATGGGTCAGTACATGAAAGTGTAAGGACGTCCTGCGATTTCGTCGTAAGACGGCAATGTCATGGGGCTTTATCTTCGCAAGAATTTTTAGGCCTGTCATATTGTCGCAACAAAAATTTCAAAGAAAAGAGTTAAGGCAAGATCAATGGGTTTTTGCATGCAAATGCAAAGACGTCCTGCGATTTTGTCGCAATGACAAGAGGTGGCGCAATAAGACCTTTAACTAGGAAGGAAAAATAAGACCACATAAGAGAAAAAGAAAAAAGGAAATCTTGGAAGAAACCAAGATTTCCTTACTTGCGAAAATTCAGCAGCAAGAGCTGCGATATTGAGGCATGAATACATATCATTGTTCGAAAGTAACTTGCTCAATCTTTCATTTGAATGCAAATAACAGAGGCAAGTATGGGAATGTATAGAATAAAAACATGTTATTTGTCTTCATATGATAGATTTACGCACTCATAAAATGAAAGGTTGATAATATATTGATTAATTATATTGCAAAAAAGAATTGCTCATTTAACATGTGCAGAAAGGAACAACAAAGGTAGAGCTAACAAAGGTAGAGCTTGTATTTGAAGACCCAAGAAATTCGCAGCAAAAGAGTACAAAAATAGAAGATTAAAAGAATGAATGTACAGACATTACAAAAAGAGAAGGAAGAAAATATAACTATTTCTCGTTTGATTCTTCTTCTTCTTCATCATCTTCGTCAGATCCATCTACTTCTTCATCTCCATCAGATTCCTCTTCTTCGCTAGCATCGCTATCAGAGATATCCAGAGAAGGCACATTCTTGGGGATTTCTTCAAGAAGGCAAGGATATGCGGAATGAGGGATACTATTGTCGTCGCAAACCATCTTAATAGTCTGATTGCGAAAGAGAGTAGCATCATTCTTAAAATTCGCGACAGTAATCTGTAGTTGCCTCTTCAATCTAGAATATTTATCATCCCGAGAAGAAAGGTTCTTTGCGAGTTGCTCCTTCGTAGGATCGTAATATCGCAACAAACAAGGTTCGCGGGATTAATAAACGACTTGACATCGCGAAGGAGTCGCAGGAGCTAAAATAAACAGCGCAATGAATAACGACGGGCAAAACATAAAGAAGACGTGAGACTGGCGAGGTTAAGAAGTGTCGCGAGTGAATGTTTGTGCATGCGACACTTCGCGAGACATTCCGAAAATAAAGGGTAGCTTATTTGTCATCCACTATGTATTACCCTATATAAAGGGCTAAATGAGTCTGTAAAGAGGGAGATCTTTTTGGAATGGTTAAGCAAGTCAATAGGAGAGAGAAAGTTTAAAGAGTGTTTTAATTTCTAAGTGTAATTCTATTATCCTGTGTAAACATTTCATGGACTCAATCAATAAATATTCTTGATCTTACATCTTTCAATGGATTAATTAAGCAAAATTGAGTAAGGGGTGTAGTGTGGGAAAACCCTACTACATATGCGCTAGAAACGAGGGAAAGAGCGAGAGATTGACGTAGAAATTGGAAGGAATTTGGATTAACGAGAGAAAAGATTTGGAGAAGATACTCAAGAATTCATTGGAAAAGAAAAATGGCTAGAAGAAGAAATGTACAAGGGCAACCAACGATTGTAAGAAGAAGTGGGAGACTTCTTTGGAGAAAGGAGGAATGAAACGGGAGAATCGTCAAGGATGAATATGAGAAACGATGGAGAAGATCAAAACCAACCACCGATCTCCCCGGTAGCAAACGCGGTTGTGGATTATGATAGAGTAAGTGTACATACTTGGAGGTCGATTACGAAGACGAGAGAGAAGAGGAGCGGCGGGTGGTGAACAATGGACAAGGAGAGCAAGGAATGAATGGAGAAAACGAAGAAATCGCAGACATTAGAAAGATTGAGACAAACAATACACGAAGAGAGACGGCTAGAGGCGAGGAACGAGCAAACTTGACAAGACAGAATCATGAATTGAGGATGGAAAATATGAGGTTGCAAAATAGGAGATCTAGAAGTAGCGTGAGATCAAGTTCAAGATCGAATAGGGAAGAAAGAAGGAGAGTTTTACCAATAGAAAGTGCGAGGAAGAAACACAAAATCAGTATAGAGCATGGCGAGAGAAGAGGGGAAATAGAAGATCGTTATATTCCTCGGCCAGAAAATCTTCAAAATGAGCGGAATAGGGAAAATCAAGGAAACATGCAACTCCAAGAACCGAATGACCAGATTCTTTGAAGGAGAATAATCTTGCATGGGAGAGAAGAAGCTGAGAAGAAACCGAGAGATCGAGGATGACATTGAGAGACACTACATTGAACAAGCGCGGCTAGCTCGCGAGAGAGAAAGGATAAGAGAAGAAATGGAAAATCAAGAGATGGAAGAGGCAATCCGGCAGAATAACCATGACAACAGCGAAAGAAGGAGGGAACAAAATCGTACCAATAGAAATATTAATGAAGAATATGAGAGGGTGCGAGATGAGAGCCGAGAGACAGACCAAGAGGAGAGAGAACAACCGATATAATGGCGTGCGGGTGTGAAAGAAACGAAGAAGAGCGTCGCGAGGGAAAGAAAGAGGAGAAAATAACGAGCGGGAAGGTCAAAATAGGCACGAGCGAAGAAGGAGAGAAGCGAGAGTTAAAAAAAGACCGGTAGAATCAAACTCGAGGCAAATGAACAAATCTTAAGAGAAGCCATTTGAAATGAGAGGATTCTTGAATAGTAGAAGGGAAGGAGGAAGGAGACAATTAGACGAAGCCATCGCGAGAAGCTGCGAAGAATCCCTTCACGTTAGAAGTATGAGATGGGAGGAATACCTCCTAAGTGCAATCTACTGCGTTAACCAACATCTTTGATGGAACAACACATGCGGTACAACATATCAAGGCTTATATGAGATGTATGTTGCGGTGGGAGAATCATGATGCTATACTATGCAAATATTTCGCATCAAGCCTAATAGGAGAAGCACTAAAATGGTTTGAAGGTCTGCCAAGGAACACAATCACATCATTTAACCATTTACAAGCCACATTCAGGAGCATACATAAGTAACAACTCTTCGCGACCGGGTATTGAAGATGTATTCGGGTTGAAACAAAGGGTTGGCGAGAGCTTAAGGCGATTGACAATAAGATGGAGGACCATGTGTAGCGAAATGGCGGGACGAGTTGAGGAAAGATATCTCATTCTCTCATTTGTGAATGCTCTCTTTGCGACTAACTTGTTATACATTCAAATTTTAGAATCAAAAATACAATCACGATGGCGGAACTGCGAGAGTTACGGGAAGAATATATTGCCTTAGAAGAAAGACGAGAATGAAATGAATTCTTATCCGATCGCGAACACAAGCTCGAATCTTTGCGAACGCAAGCTTGTTGCCTCAATTCATAAATACGGTGGCGAGCACTTCGCAAGGACAACAAGCAAGGAAAGGCGATGAGGGACAAGCGAGAAGATAGTAGCCATGGGAAGCCACGATCAAGAGGAATTTGAACGAGAAAGGAACTATTACAACCGTAATGACAATAATAAGATTCGAGAGGCTAGATCATGTGCAAGAAACATACGGTGGACGAAGGCAAAATAACCGTGGAGGGCGAGAGAAGTCGCGAGAATAGTATGGGAAGAGATTAAGATGCCTCCACTGAATGCTAGTGTGGAAAAGATGCGGGAAGCTATACTTGTGATGGAAAATGTACCGGCACCTTGGAATGTGGGAATGGAACCACCGCCGGGCGATAGAAGTCATGAGTTTTGTTCTTACCATCGTTTCCATGGGCATCAAACAAACGATTGTAGAAACATAAAGAGAATTATTCTTAGGATGATTGATCGGGAAGCTAAATCACTTTCTAAAGGGAGAAGAAACAGGCCGAGACTTTACCACCACCACCAGAGATGCATAGAAGCAGTGTCGGCAAAAGGAAAGGAAACATTTGTTATAGAAGTTGGAACAAAAGCTAAAAATTTGAATTGCAACTCTATCGTGCACTCTATCGCACAATCGAAGATTTTCATGACAACGTGCTCGGTAGAGTCTTTGCGAGAGATGCTAATGATAAAGAAATAATGAGCACTGGCGAGAATGACTTGATTAGAAAAGTGGCGGTGAAGACCATTTCTTTCTCTGCGAGATGAAGTGCCAAAAGGAAGAGAAACACATGATAGCCGTTGGTTGTGAAACTAGAGATTAACCGAAACCGAGTTGATGGAGAAGATGATGAGGCGAAGCTTTTGGGCGATCAACTAGAATCTTAATCGACAGGAAGTTCGGTGAATATTCTCTTCTACCATACTTACAAGACGATGGGAGGAAAAGATGAGGATTTGATCCCCTCTACATACAAGATATATGGCTTTAATGGCACTTTGCAAACAAACCAAAGGGAGAGGTTCGCATGAGAATACCTCTACAAGGATTATCAAGCTGATATTTTATTCTGTGTGGTTGACGTGGAATCTCCATACAATGCGCTGATTGGGAGGCCATGGCTTCATGAAATCTTGGGAGTCGCATCAACATATCATCAATGTATAAAATTTCCACATCCAAATGGCATTGGTATTATACAGGGAGATTGGAAGGAGTCGCAACAATGTCATGAAGTAGATGTAGAAAGCTGCGAAGAAAGAAATGCCAAAAGAAAAGGTTGGAAACAACATGTGAGAGATGAGCAGAGAAAGGAAAAATTGATGGTGGATGCCATAGAAGTAAGGACTGAACATACCTCGCGAGGTGAGTGCCTAGAGACGAGGCGAATATTATGGTAATAATGAAGCAAAGGATATGAGGAACAAAAGGCATAAGAAGTGAAGAATCAACAAAAAGTAATGAAGTAATGATGTGCGAGAATCTCGCAGACCAAGAGTATATGGGAATTCAGTCAAGAAAGAAAAATGAAAATACAACAAATGAAACGAGAATTTGCGAATACTTCGTAAACAAATGTCGACAAATAATGAAACATGAATGATTGAATGATATAACAAATATGAATGAGTAAAAGAATGGGACGAACCTTTATGGCGTACACCTAGTTCGCGAATAACATTTCGTAAGAGGCAAATGTAAGACCTAAAGTGCGTCATATAAGGGGTATCTCTCAACATGGCTCGGGGGAAGGTTACACCGCTCTGAAGCTGAGTCATGAAAATTTGGGGCCCATGAAAGCCTATCCGGAGAGATACCTTGGATTCCCAACTATATAAGGTTATACCCTGGTTGGGCGACCGAGGGTCTCTTCAAGGAGTCGGTGTATGCTCAAGGCGCCGAGGTACACGGTTGAGCGAGTGCCGGGATGGATGAACCTACCCTGGCCATTCTTGGCAAGTCTTGGCATATGTTGCACTCGCCGAAGAAAACTCCACTTAGGGTGCAGTCTCGTAACCATAAACCATATAGGTATAAGGGATAAGAGGCTGCGAAAACAAACTGGTTGTTGTTAAGACCAGGATGGGAGGAGCTAGTCTTGTATGGCCGATGTTTCGCCTCCTTGAAGGGGGCGGGGGAGATGATAAGGCGACGCTCTCCATTAGGGGAGTGTCAAAACAGACGCAAATGTCATAAGGCTATGTTTTCGCAAGAAAATTTAGGCTCGTCATATTTGTGCAATGATCTGCGGAGAGGCAATAATACTAACGCGAGGGTAAGGCGAGATCAATGGGTCTTTACACGAAAGTGTACGGACGTCTGCGATTTCGTCGCACGGCCGGCAATGTCATGGGGCTTTATGTTCGCAAGGATATATAGGCCTGTCATATTGTCGCAACTAAAACATCTGCAGAGGCAAAAATACTTGGAAAATGATAAGGCAAGATCAATGGGTCTTTACATGCAAGTGTAAAGACGTCCTGCTATTTTGTCGCAATAAAAGGTGGCGAGGAAGACCTCTAATTAGGGAGGTCTAACTCGGAAGACCACACAAAAATGATAAGGCAGGGTCAATGGGCCCTTACTTGAAAATGTAAGGGCGGCTTGCGACCTTGTCGCAATGAGAAGAGATAAAATACATTTATGAAGATAAGGCAAGGCAAGTAAAATTCTTGATTTATGAAGATACCTGCGACCTCGTCGCAACAATACATTTCAATAACAATAAAATTATTATTCAACCATATACATGATGACAACTAAAATCTTCCATCTGAAGATAAATAACAGAGGCAAGTATGGGAATGGAAAAGATGGAATATTGTTATTCATCTTCTGATGAAAGAGTTATACATCAATAATGTTAGCCAATTATATTACAAGGAAGAACTACCAAAAAAGGGGGAGTGAAGATTGAATTCGGGGGAAAAATCCAAGAAATACACTATAATAAGGATACGAAATGTACGAGATATTACAAGCGAGAGAAAGAAAACAAAAAGAGTTATCTCTTTGGTGATTCTTCTTCTTCATCGATTCTTGATCCTATTATTCTCATCGCCAGAATTTTCTTCTTCGCCAGCCTCGCTATCAGAAACGTCTGAGACAGGCAGATTCTCAGGAACCTTTTCAAGGAGCCAGGGATATGAATGAAGAGGGATATTGTGGTCCTTACAAACATACTCCATGGCTCCATTGCGAAAACGAACTGACATCATTATTAAAGTTCTCCATTTTGTCGTTAGAAATTGTTTCTTCAACTTGGAATATTTATTTCGCGAAGGAGAGATTCTTTGCGATTTGTTCTTTTCGGTTTCGAGTTCTTCAATTCTCATTTGGAAAATTCTGGCGAGTTGTTCTTTTCGATTCAAGCTCTCTAATTCTAACACGAAGCCTCTTCTCGGATTACGCAAATAAGAAACAACAAGTTAACAATTTACAAGCAATACTACGAAGTAAGAAGCGATAAGGTATAATAAGTAACCTTCTCTATCGGATATCATATCTTTAATCAAGGAAGTATGCTCGGCATGAAGACTAACATCAACACCTAGGTTATTCTGGCATTATCTAAAACCTTCGCAGCCCGGGCGAATTCATCATCACTACTAATAACGAGAAGAGAACGAACTTGCTCTTCTCATTTGCTTAAGCATGGTATTACGATGAAGGAGTTCATCTCGTTCAACTTGCACACCAAGAAGAGATTTGTGGAATTACTGCTAATGCACTGTGCACCTCTGTTAGTAATGCGATCGTTCTCATCTATGAGATCACTAATTTTCTTCCTTAAAGTCTTGATTTTCTTCTCGGAATCAAGGTACATTCGTTTAAAGCGATTAGTTAAATTTAAACTAGATCTGTGTTCGATCTCCAAGAGATGATATTTGGATTGAAGATCCTTTAATGAAAGGAGGTTAGTTTTATTGGAGGAACTACTTAGAGATTGATTGAGGTGAGCGAGAAGAAGATCATTATCCATAGGTTCGGGAAATGTATGGAGAAGAATAGCCTCATCGGAGAGATTATATACATCTGCGAAGGTAATAAGTTAGGCAGCAATATGCAACCGATAAAATAGAAATGATAAAAGGAAGTAAAATCTTATACCATAAAGTTGTTGATTAGCGTTCTGAAGAGTGGACACCCTATCCCTTTGGGAGTCAAGTTCGGTATTTAACTTTTGAATTCTCTCGTCTTTATCGTGAGATGACGCGACTTCAATTTCTAATTCTCGAATCTTCTTGTTCAATTGTGAATTCTTCTTTTCAAGATTGTTGCGTCTTCTCTCGAGATCGAGGCAACTACAAAAGAAGTTCTTCCAACCTATAAAAGAAGATAGAAAAATCATTAATATATATATATTTAAAAATTTAAAATTAACGAGGGAAATATGATTTGCATACGTACCAAAGATCCAAGTGCATTCAAGAAGTCGGGAGACACAATTCTAGAGGCTCCATTGAAAGAATTATTGCCCTCTAATAAAGTAGCATTACACACGTTTGCGAGAGCCCCCAAAGAGAAGCTAGGGGAGCATCTCCCATTCCTTGGAAAGAGTCGAGAAGATGCTAGATAAGCGATCCATAGAAGAAGCGGGTCGACGGAATCTTCTTGGCGAGAGAAGGATTCGAGTCATGGTTATCCTCGTCGGAAGATTCGGAGCTTGAGCTAAGGCGAGAAGAAGATTGGACCTTTCGCTTCTTAGTTAATGGAGCGAGAAGATTTACCCTTGCGAGCAGCAGGTTTACCCTTACTTTTAATCTTCGCGGCTCTGACTTCTTGACTGAAACCTTCGCATACGGTTAAAGATAAGAAACAGAGGCAACAATATTGTTTCAAATAACAAAGGAAATGTTTCTTACTTCACTCGTAAGCGATCGAAGTATCGTCGAGTACTCTCCAACGGATTATCCTTATAGCTTCTTCTCAATTTGGCGATCGAAAAATTCCACAAACTCGGCAAATATAAAAAGAAAGTTGCGAGGGCAAGATTTAAAGTGGAAAACATACCTCTTTTGCCTTATCAGGCCATTTGAATTCCCAAGGATGATATCTGCGAGATTCGCGGGGAAGAATATGCGAACCCGCGATATAAGGGCCATTTAAAATCAAGGGTACAACCCACCACTTCTCATCTTTGGAGTGGCGAGGAGAAGTATTATTGCCGGGTGCCAATCAATATCTTGCATGAGTAATTTATCCTCGGGGACATTATCCTTCTTTTTGAGGCGAATGCCCCCGAGATTTCACATTCCTCATCTTTATCTTGAATAATTTTCAAAAAAGTTCTCTACAGTGTATTTCTCAGCAGCTATTTCCAAGTCTGCGAAATTGGGGTTTCTAACAGTATTAGGGTATAAAGATCCTTTGCCGGCACCACGGTTCGCGAACTCAAGCATTAGGCGAATGCAATCACCACAAAATTGATAAACGGCCCGAGAGAATTTTTCATGGGCCAAGATTTCATAAAATAAGGGCATCTCGGGATTGTATAAGGGAATGGGAAGTCCGAGAAGGTGACCTAGCGAGACTATAATTTTTGATCATCACATTGATGATCGAAAACAACTTTGCGAAAGGATAGATGAAGGTTCTTGATCGGGAATGGTTGATAGAGTAAAACCCTTTTCGAGCAACTTCGTTGAACTTCATCAAAAGAAGCTTTGTATGCACGACTAATGGAAGCCATTATCGGTATGGGAATGGATGGGATGTTAAAGGTTAGGATCGGCGCTAGAAAGGACGAAGAAAAGATTTGCGGTAGCGGGAGCGCAAATTGCGGAAGGAGAGAGTCAAAGAAAAGTTGCGAGAGAGAAACTAAAGAATGAAAAGGAGGGGAAAAGAAAACTATATATAGGGAAAAAGATCCTCGAGAAAAACGAGGTCATTTAATGCGAAGAGACATGAATGGTCAAGAATAAGCGGTTGAAAGAGACGTGTCAAGAAAAGACATTAATAATCAAAATCCGTGTAAAAGTACAAAGCTGAAAGAGATAAAGATAAGCGATCGCGGAAACAATATTGTAAAAATCTCATGATACTCTTCCCCTCGCGGGAGAAATATGAGGAGAGATAAGAGACGATACTTCGTATATATCTCAAAGAAGCTTCGGAACTTTGCAAAAGAATAGAGGCAAGTACGTACTTTTCAAGGAAAGTATTCTTTTGCTCGTTCCTTCATCAACAAAAATCAAAGATCGCTACCACAATAGATTTTTCCTTAAAGATCGCTTGTCAAGCAATATTCAAGGAAAAAGAGGCAAGATGTAGGATCGTAATATCGCAACAAACAAGGTTCGCGGGATTAATAAACAGCGACATCGCGAAGGAGTCGCATGAGCTAAAATAAACGACGCAATGAATAACGACAGGCAAAACATAAAGAAGACGTGAGACCTGGCGAGGGTTAAGAAGTGTCGCGAGAGTGAATGTTTGTGCATCTGCGACACTTCGCGAGACATTCCCGAAAATAAAGGGTAGCTTAGCTGTCATCCACTATGTATTACCCTATATAAAGGGCTAAATGAGTCTGTAAAAAGGGGAGATCTTTTTGGAATTGTTGAGCAAGTCAATAGGAGAGAGAAAGTTTAAAGAGTGTTTTAATTCCTAAGTGTAATTCTATTATCCTGTGTAAACATTTCATGGACTCAATCAATAAATATTCTTGATCTTACATCTTTCAAGGGATTAAATAAGCAAAATTGAGTAAGGGGTGTAGTGTGGGAAAACCCGCTACTACACCTTCTCAGACTCAAGTTCTTCAATTCTTTTACTAAATCTCTCTTCAGCTTATGCGAACATGTGACAATGAATCAGCAACTCAATGACAATTTTATGAAAGACGAACAATTAAATAAAGAAGAACAATTAACAACCTTCTCTGTCAGAGATCTTATCCCTAACCAAGGTCGTATGATCAGCTTGAAGACTAACATTAACACCTAAATTATTCCTGGCATCATCTAGAACTTTCGCAGCCCAAGCGAATTCATCGTCATTATTTATGAGAAGAAGGGAGCGAATTTGATTCTCTCTTTCGTTAAGTATAGCACTTTTGCGGATAGATTCATCTCGTTCAATTTGAACTTCAAGAAGAGTCTTTTGGAATTTCGCTAATGCTTGAGCACCTTGTCTAGCGATGCGATCTTTATCATCTATGAGATCACTGATTTTGGTTCTTAAAGTATTAATTTTCTCTTTAGAATTAAGATAAAGACGCTTAAATTGGTTAGCTAAGCCTAAACTAGATCTATGATCAATTTCTAAGAGGCGAAATTTGGATTGAAGTTCATTTAGAGGAAGAGATTTAATCTTGTCATTGGAAAAGCTATTCAAAGAATTATTGAGGTGATCAAGAAGGGCATTGTTATCCATAGGGTCAGGGAATGAGTGAAGAAGAATGGCTTCGTCAGAAAGGTTATAGACGTCTGCGAAAATGATAAATCAGATGAGGGAAGATAATGAGAGAACAAAACAAAGGAAAAGATAAAAGTCTCATACCATAAAGTTGTTGGTTGGCACTTTGAAGACTAGATATCTTATTCTTCTGAGTGGAAGAATCAACTTCTAATTGCTTAGTCTTCTCGCGAAGAGTAGTAGCTTCAGTTTCCAGTTCTTCATTTTTCTCGCGAAGAGTAGTAGCTTCAACTTCCAGTTCTTCATTTTCTTGCGAAGTTGAAGATTCTTCTTTTCAAGAATACTGCGCCTTTTCTCAAGATCTGAGGTAACAACAAAGGAAGCTCTCCCGATCTGTAAAGGAAAGTGAAGAAATTATCAAGATATAACTTAAAATCAAAATTATGAAGAAATAGGGGAACGAAGACATACCAAGGCACCAAGCGAATTTAAAAAGCTGGGAGTCACTGATCTGGAAACCCCATGAAGAGAATCATCACCCTCTAGCAAAGGAGCATCGCAGATACTCGCGAGAGCTTTACATGTACTAGAAAGACGATCATCCCCAATCCATTGCATGGAGTCAGAGAAGATGCTGGACAGTTGTGCCATAGAAGATTCAGTTGGAAAATCCTCCCTTGCGAGAGAAGTATCAATGTCATCATTATCTTCATCATCAGAGCTTTCACTGGACTAAATCTTTCGTTTCTTTGAAGGTGGGGCAGTATACTTCTCCCTGCGAAGAGAACCTTTACCCTTGCCTTTGGTCTTCGCAACCTTAGAGCTTTCTTCTTCTTCAACAACTTCAACACCAACCTTCGCACACGAATGAAGATAAGAAACAGAGGCAACAATATTGTTAAAAATAATAAAGAAAAGTATTTCTTACTTCATCCGTGATCGAACGGAGTGCCGCTAGGGTACTTGCCTTAGCATTTCTTTTGTAGCTTTTTCTCAACTTGATAATCTAAAAATTTCACAAGATTAATAGGTATAAAAAGGAGTGAAGATTATAAACTGAGCGAAATTTAGGAAGTATACCTCTTTTTCTTTCTCAGGCCAGTTAAAAACCCAAGGTTGATAATTGGCGAGATTCGCAGGGAGCACGTTTGAACCTGAAATATAAGGTCCTTTCAAAACTAGCGGAAAGACGCACCATCTGCCGTCTTTAGAGTGACGAGGAACATTGTTCTTGCCAGAATGCCATTCGATATCCTGCATAAGTATTTTATCGCTGGCGACATTTTCTCTTCTCTTCAAGCAAGCACCCCAGCGAGTTCTATCATTCTTCATATTTATTACTTCATAGTTTTCGAAGAAGCTTTCCACTGTATATTTTTCGGCAAATATCTCTAAGTCATCGAATTTAGGATCTCTGACTTCTTTTGGGTAAAGAGACCCTTTACCAGCACCACGGTTGGCAAACTCAAGCATTAAGAGGATACAATCTCCACTCAATTGGTATATAGCTCGCGAGAATTTCGCATGAGCAAGAATTTCATAAAATAAGGGAAGATCAGGATCATAGAGAGGAATGGGAAGGCCAGCGAGAATTTGGCCTAGCGAAATTATGATTTCCTTATTATCACAATGATGATCAAGCAAACAGATTTAGCGAAAGAATGGATTTAGATTCTTGATTGGGAATGGTGGTTAATACGAAACCTTTCTCTTGAAATATTTGAACTTTGTCCAGAGAAGTTTCATATTTACGACCAACCTGGAGGCATTTTGAGTATGGGAATGAAGATAAAATCGAAGATCAAGAGAAGTAGAAAGAAGAAGATTTACAAAGAGAAGCGGAAGTTACGGAGAGAGGTTAAAGAAAAGTTGCGAGAGAAAATAAGAAAGAAATTAAAAAGAAGAAGAGAGGAATAAGAAAAGTATATATAGAGAGCAGAATTCTCGAAAAGATAAACACATTTAATGCGAAGAGTAGACATGAACGGTTGAGAAATAGCAGTTGAAAAAGACGTGTCAAGAAATGGATGGAGGAAGAGATACATGTAATAAATTCTGCGTAAAAGTACAGAATCATGTCAATACAGGAAAATATGAAAAAATGAACAGCTGCGGAATTTTGAAAGTACTAGTTCTCATGACATTCTCTCCTTCGCAGAGAAGACATGAGAAGAGGCAAGATGTAGGATCAGAATATCGCAACACCAAGACCCTTGCGAAATCCATAAACGACACACTGCGAAGATATTGCAGATTGGTAATAAAAATGACGCAACGGATGACGACAGCTTGAACACGAGAAAGATGTGAAGACCTAGCGAGATTTAGGAGTGTTGCGAGATTTAACATTTGAGTACTTGCGAGAGTGTCGCAAGTCAGATCCGAAAATAAAGGACAGCTTAGATGTCATCCACTATGTAATGTCCTATATAAAGAGCCGAACAGGCTTAAGAAGAGGGAGAGATCTTTTTAGAGTGGAGAGAAAGTTTAGAGGAGAGAGAAAGTATAGAGTAGCAATTATATTCTTGATTTCATTTCCTTCTTGTAAAATTTCTAACTGAATTAATAAAGAGATTGATTGTTGATCTTAAAGATATATTGAATATCATGAATTCTTGTGAGGTGTGTATTGTAGGATTTCCTGCAATTACAAACCATTTGACTGACTAGCTAACCATGGTTTCATCATTTTTATGCAGCGAATAACCTCACATTTGGAAGGTCAAGACCGTAGAATATATATGAGCTTTAAGGAACTGGAGATCTTATTGTATTATTGAATTCGTACGAACATAAAATGTGATATTTATTGTTGAGTCCATACTGGGTTTTAATTTTTTGGACAATTCTTAAAGGGGAAAAAGTCAACAAGGATCTAAACATTTTTAAGGCCTACCCAACTATCCAGGACGGATGAACTCAGCCGACGTAATTTTTTTAATAACTACCATAGTTCAATGTTGTGGTTTTGCACGGTCATTAAAATAATGGAAATTCAAAAGTGCAATATTATTTCAAATGACCCGTAAGATACCTTTGTAAACCAAAAAACACATAACCTTTTTTTTGTTTGGGAAACAAAGTGTGAAAATTAATTATGATAAATTCGTGACTTGAGGATACAACTTCAACATATTTGGGAAGATGTGAAAGTGTCAAACATACTAGAAATAAATCATATATGGGCACATGAGAAAGGATTTGTAGACTTAAGACCGGAAATATCAATCAATTTTTTCTTTACTTTTGATAAGGAGGGCAACACCACAAATAATAAGTATTAATTCTAATATTGGAACACTGGAAAATATCAAATAAAAATTATGCCCGTGTCGTTACGACATGGGTTAAGCCCTAGTATATATACATAGTAGGGGTGTAAGGCTATTATGGTTCGTATTCAACTAAACAATGGGAGGAGCATCAGATTTTGGAAAGATCGGAGGGTATAAAACATATGCTCGGAGGAAAAATATCCAAGATTGTTTAGTTTGAGTTTGAATAAGGAGGCTATTGTTGGTGTTTTTCACAATTCTAATAGTTGGCAACTGCAATTTAGACGAGCACTTGATCCAGCTAAAAGCAATGATTTTCTTGAGTTGAGACAAAACTTGTGAAGCATTTAGTTTAAACTTCGAGGCTGAAGAAGTGTTCGAGGGGTAAGCATTTAGTATTCGCTTCAGGTGGACTGTAACTAAGGACCTATGCGACAGTAACTTGATAATGTTTTTAAACAACTCCCTCCTAAAATTTGCTGCAAAGAAACTTCTTTCATCTTTCGACATCAAGTCACAGTTGTTAGCTATGAAGGAATTTATTGTGGATTTAAGAGGGAGTAATGATTTTTGTCCAAAGGTATTTACGCAATAGTTTAGTAATTGTGGAAGTAACAAAATGTATAGTCGAGTTACTGGAGGTAGATTGAAACCCCACGAAGAAGAGTCGATAGTTTTGGTTAAACAAACTATACTTACTCGTATAGCTTAACCCAAACATTAATCAAAGCTTACCTAAACGTCGGGTCAATCTTCTAGCCTAGAATTTTCCTAATCTAACATAATTTTCTAATTAAAAATGGATAACTTTAATGCCATTAAGGGGCCATGGCCGGGGCTGTAAGCCCCCGGCTAATTTTACTCGACCAGCAAAGCACCGAGGCTGCAGGTTTTAACAAACTTATAGGTTTAATCAACGGATCACGACTAATTTTAATGTAGGGATTACAATTGTGCCCGTGCTACCCACATAATAGGAAAAAGATTAAAAAAAAAAACGGAAACCAAATTCAATTTGGAATTCATGACGTGACAATATTTGGCTGAGGCTACTTGGCAACATATGATTGGTTTAAAAATTACAAACTCAAAAGGAAAACCTAACTTACCGTGTTTGGAATTTTATGGAAGTCCAAATTCAAGAGTACAAATTTGTTCACACTCCTCTAACGAGTGTATATTTCACATATTCTTCAGATTGGTTGATTATCTAACTGATGGCCCCATTACCCTCCATGTTTAGAATCTCGACCCTCGTTACATAACTCCCTAAATTAAATCAATGGTATAGATTGAAATGTTACGTGCACACTCGTTATGGAGTGTGCACGAATTCGGACTCCAAATTCAATTTGGAAATCGAGTACCTACCATATTAGGACTCTTTTTTCCAAATTAATATATAAAGGTGAAAAAAAATCCACATATTTCACACATATTTTCGGCTTGTAGCTCAGCTGGTTTCATGCGCTCCAGAAGATCCCAGGTTCGAGTCCCAGATGGCGCAATATTACAGAGTTTGACATGGACGGTAGAGTTAGCTTGCCCCCATTGCGACGACATTAGCCACACTACCCGCTTCGGCTCCCTCGGCTTTGTTCCTCATGAGGCTCGCTGGTAGGCTAGCACGGCAACCTGTTCAACTAGTGTAGTAGTACGTTGCTTGGAGCTTAGCTTGTTAGGCTTCCTATTAGTTAATTATGTAATAATATTAATAACAAAAAATCAAAGGAAAAAATAAACAAACTATGCACATATTCTCCACCTATTTAATGTATTTGCCCCGCCATACCAAATCAAAAATACATCGCCACGGGGAGGGGCGAAGCCCGAGCACACCAAATCAGAAATGCATCACCACAGGACGGGGCGAAGCCCGCGCACACCAAATCAAAAATGCACCGTCACGGGACGGGGGCAAGTCCCGCGCACACCAAATCAAAAGTGCACCGCCACGGGGCGGGGCGAAGCATTGCGCACACCAAATCAAAAGTGTACCGCCACGGGGCGGAGCGAAACCCCGCACACACCAAATCAAAAATACACCGCCAAGCGGCGTGGTAAAGCTCCGCGCACACCAAGTTAAAAGAAAAAAAGATGCGCGGTGCGTAGCACAGGCACAAATACAATTTTCCTCCTTAAAGGCCTTGACAAAATAAGCTCTCACGTTGAACGATGATGAAACCCTCACTTCTTATTGGCCGAAATAGGCCTTTTCTAATGTAGAAGCTCTGGTGAGGACACTTGGCATAATTCTATTAGTCAAAATATTAAAAATTAGGTTACACTTTGTTTACATCAAATATTTAACCGTCTGTTAGTAACGCCGTCGACAAAAGAGAAGGTGGACAATACTTCCGTCAGAATTTTAACCTAATTAATTTTCTTACACCGTATTTACACCAAATATTTAACTGTATGTTAGTAACACCGTCTAAGGTGGACAATACGTCCGTCAAACCACTAATAATTTTTCCTATACAAAAATTTGCTATAAAAATCTTTAGGAGTTGTTATTGAGCCGAAAGAAAGTTTGCTTGGAAACCAGGGATGATTAAGAGAGTCGAATGAAGAGATTAGCAAGCCTATAAGAGTCTGTGGAAGATCAAACAAGTTTTCTGCCATCAATGTGGGGATAAATCAATCAGATTAATGGTTGTTTGTGAGAATTTGTAAATTTTAAGAAACGAATACCTGCACTGAGTTGGTGATTAATTTGGTCGCTCTTATAGGTGCTTCTGAGTTCAAGTCAACAAGCCAAACACTGATTCCATCAAGTTCAGCAAGCTGAGTTATTCCTGAACTCATCTTCTTCCCTCCACCACTTACTCCAACAAATTTGACCTTCACCATCTTCAATTACCAATTATTCTAGCTTATTCGAACAAGAAGAGTACCTACAGTGTTTTTCAAATCAACAACTCGAAACGCATTTTAGTTGTTTGTTAAAATGCCTGAATGACCAGATTAACTGCAGCTTTTGTTTTTCACTGAACAAAGCAGTTACTGGCGGTTAACAATGGTACGTTGGCTGTTTACCAATAGCTAGAAAGGGTTTTTAGCAAATTTGGGTTTGTCTCCAATTTTAATTTTTAAATTGTGTATGTTTGTCTCGGTTGCAGGAGTTTACCAATTCTGTCTTAATGTAAACTCACTGGCAACCTTCAATGTGTTAATATGGTGCAGGATACCTGTTTGGTGATTGAGTGTTTTGCTTCCAATAGCAGTGGTAATCATGCTCTTATATGGTACGAGAGATAATATGCTATTTTCCATTCACCTGCGGTACAACTATTTTAGCTTTACAACATTTGGTTTATTTGTCCGCAAATTGGAGTTGTTTATACCCTTCGCAATGGCGCTTGAGCTTTCAAACAGTTGTCATATAGCACCACCAATAAGTGACAAAATGTTGTCACCAAATGGTAGTTGTGATTGCAGAACTACGTACCATTCATCATGATCCTAGCACGCGACATCTAGATTGTTAGCCTGCGCTCATTCAACTTGATAGAATCCTAGCACGCGACATCTAGATTGTTAGCCTGCGCTCATTCAACTTGATAGCCTAGCACGCGACATCTAGATTGTTAGCAGTTGTCTGTCATGGCGATTGTTGAGTTTAAATTTTAAAGTTCAAACTTGATGTGTTTTTGATAGGGACGAAGGAAATCCATTATCTCATCAAGTGCTGACAATCTTGAAACTCAGGATTAAAGTCGGCTTAGAAGGGTAACCACTAACTATCTAAGTTACAAATATTGTAATCTTCTTTGTAACGTTGATTTAAGTGAACCCAGAGCATTCCCTGTTGAAAGAATAGATATCAAAGGTAGTGGGCAGAACAAACCTACAAACATAGACTTGAGTTGAGCAAGGTTCAAAATTTTATTCTTTATTTGGTTGTTACTACGTTGATCTTCATTCTGTCGAAATAATATCTGCTTATGGGCGCAATGGAGTGAGGGTGTTCATTGTTTTTCTTGCAGGGAGAAAAGGTAGCCATATTTTCCTTAACGTCCTTTAGATATGTGTAGGATGTGCATTTTCTCTTCATGCCTATTTTCTCTCACTTTTTGATTGATACCCAATTACAAGCTGGAGAAGATCGAGTCTGTTACACACTGTAGCAACACTGGCTGAGCCCCCAGAAAGTGACCCACCAATGCACTGCTGAAAGTGAAAAGCTCACCTCTTTAAGACCAAAAGGTATGTACATTGGCAATTTTCCGAGTTGAGAATATATTTATTGTCCAACAAATATGAAGATATTGGTTCATCTAATATTTGTGCAAATTCCTTGGCCCGGAATAAATTATGGTTAGTATGAAACAATCAAGAGTGTTACGATTTAAGTTTCCAGCTAGGTTTAACCGCTAATGTACTACCATAATATACAATTCAAATTAGAATTAGAATTTATAAGAGGACTTTAAGCTTGATTTCAGGTTTGTATATTTGGATATGGTTCGGAAAAGTGTAACCTTAAAGAGTCTACGTTGGTTAGTCAACCAAAAAAAGATTGTGGGAATATGAAATAAGAGAGACAACTATGTACATTGTAGAGCTCTTCCGCAAGCAAAATCTCATTGCAACTTTTTTCTTTTCATTAGGCAGTAAAACTATGGAAGATGATCTGGATGATCGCTACTACTCGAATTGGGATGCTAATGCAATGGTCAAGGCAGCTAGTTGTGTTCGTTTATCCATCTCGGAGCTAGCACTCTGCTGTCTTGCTGGTACTAATTCAATCTTCACAGGTGAGAAATTTTGGCGACTCCCACCAATGAATTCGACGCGTAACAAATTAACAAGAAGCGGCCGCCTCATAGTCATAGTTCATGTGATAATTTAACACCAAATTGTCAGGAGGCATGGGCAGACTGGTGCCTGAAGTCCTCTACGTGGGGACTACAGTTGTGGTCCTAAAATTGGCTTTTCAGGGCACACCTATCTTTTAGTATTCCCGTTAGTGCTTTTCTTGAATTGTTGTTCTACAGGGTGTTCATCGTATAGTGGTTTATGTTCCTGAATTAAGTTAATAATCTATTCTATGTATGATGTATCTAGCTCATGGATGAAGGTGAAGGAAATTGAAGGTTCCCTAAAAGCTTTGGTACACCTCTTCTGGATGAAGATTCCCTAAAAGCTTTGGTCCGGCTTCCGAGGCTAACACAGGTACCATTCAGTTTGAGTTACTTCAGTGTGGATAGATCTTGAGTTGCGTCTTGACCAGATACATGAAAGATTTTATTGCACATGCTACAAGTGGGTCAAAAGTGGTCATCGCGCTCTTAATTTTGGAACTACGATTATTTACAAGTTGTAATGGATCATGAACTGTGCAACATGGTAGCGCTCTTTAACTTCTTCTTTTTTCTCGGTTTAACAGGGAAAAACTCACACTTCTGTTATGATTTGAAAAATCAATATCTCTGAATATGTACCTAATTAGTCTGTTAATTGGACTGTATTAGTAGTATCTGTACAAAATCAAAGAAGACTGATAAACAAGAGAAGTGGGTGTTGGTGGATATCAGCAGCCAAACACCTAAAATATGATGGTAATTCTATATTCAGTAAAGAATGTTGGCTGATGCTAATGGAGCTTATACTGAGGTACGCATATCATTTCTTGAATCAGTTTGATGTGTTTTGAATTTTGGGTATTGTTCTTTGAGGTTGATGGTGATTACTTTGTAGACCCATAGAGTCATAGACCATAGTTGATCTAGAGATGAGTACTACTTCGCTCAATTACAGGAAGTGCTTATAAGAACATTGTTTTTTACTATTAAACTATAATTTCTGTTACTAATTTATGTCGCTTTTTTCTGTAACTTCTTGATGGACATTGAAGGGTTCAAGAGATTTGGTTTGAAGGAGCGAATGTGCAAATTATGTCATACTATTTCCGAGATGGGTTTTCCGTTGTTAAAGAACTACAAGGTTCTATCAATTTTCTTGGATGCTGGCCCTGAGGTTAGATGGGTTGGAGATGATAAAAGATTGCTGGGAGTACATGTTGGTCGACGGTCAATTAATTGCACTTCAAATTCAAGGGTGCAGCATCGTCAGGTAATTTCCGTACTTCTCTTTGGGAGAAATTCGATTATCCCATGGTTAGACCGTCCTGTTGTGCACATGTTGATTGTATTTTGATTTTCATCAATGGTAGCTGCTCTTGCTGTTCCGAATCCCGATATGATTGCAACTAGGATCACTATTTTGGTTTTTATTACTGGATTTACTATTAAGATTTTATTTAAATTTGTTTGTGTTGTTGTGTGGTAATAGTAAATGGATTAAAATGAGTGATGATTATCTTATATGGATGGTGATGTTGGTGTAGATGGTGTTGTTGCAGTCAATCAAGCTGGTGTATTGTAGTTTGGAGGTGGGGGTGGTGTTCTGTTCCTGAAGGTGGAAATCAAAGGGAAGTTATTAGTCATATGAAAGGTAGAATATGGCATGTGTGGTGCATATGCATGATTTTAACTCACTTTTGGATGTGAAACGTTAGATTTGGGTTGGGAATCAATGTGTATGTTGGGATTTGGGAACCCGAGAGAGTTTGAATAATAGTTTGAGGGGTACACACAAAAGAGCCCAATTTTATTTTATGGTTTTGTTGACTTGATAATCCATGTTGGGCAGTTGATATCTAAAGACTTAAAGGCCTAGACAAAAAAAGCTCCCACGTTTAACGGTGAGGAAATCCTCGCTTCTTATCGGTTGAAATAAGGCTATAATTGGGGGCCCTAAAAAATAATTGGGGGCCTCACCAGTTGGTCTCCAAATAGCATTTTGGGTTACCCTTATCCCAATTTTTCGAAATGGCTAAACTACTCCAAACCATTAGTGTTAATTGAGTTGATTAGTTAAGTTAGATTAGTTGTTAATTACTCCCTCTGTTCTTTTTTAATAGGCTGGTTTTGTTTTTTGAGAAAATTAAGGAAATTAAGAGAGCTAATCATTGAAAGTGGTCCTCATGATACTTGTCAATAAAAGAAGTGAAGTGAAATGGTCCCCATGACACTTGTCGTGAAAAAGAAGTAAAGTGAAATGGTGGCATGACACTTGTCATCAAAAGAAGTTAAGAGAAAAATGGTCCCAGAAAAATAAAGTAACATTTGACTTTCCCAATTAGGAAACCAGCCTATTTTTTTGTAACATTTATTTATAGAAACCAGCCTATTATTTAAGAACGGAGGGAGTAGTTAAGTTAGATAAAATCAGTTTTAGGGGAAAAATTTAGATAATAGAAAAATTGTGTTTTTTGTGTTGGATAGAGAGGAAGAAAGTGAGTTTTGGGGGAAAATTTGAAATGAGTGATTGTAGTGGAGGAAATGATGTAGGTGAAGATTCAAACAACATACGTGATTATGTTGATGGTGAGATTGTCTCATCTAATCCTATGGATTGGATGTTTGATGAAGAGATGTTAATAGAGGAAGCCATGAATATTGGTGCAAATGAAGATCCCATTGCTCAAAATGAAGGAACCAACCCTCAAAATGAGGACCCCAAGCTCAAAACAATCAGGTAAACTTCCTATACTCTTCAAATCGCATGAATGGTGCTCCAAGTGGTCGATTGATGGTCACTATGAAGCAACTCAGTGTGAGAGTCGTTTGGTCGGGTGTATAATAAACTGACAACCCTTAAGAGTCGTTAGTTATTTGTCACATTCATAAACGATTCTCGTCTGCAGTATGAAAAATCGTCATCCAGGTTCGAAAACATTGACGACTCTAATGTGCAGTTATGAAAAATCGTCAATCATTTTTGAAAAAATTGACGACTCCCTTTTTAAGGTCATCTAGAGTCGTTTGCTAAATATATTTATAACCCAACGACTCAAATACCTTTTACTCTCTGGAGCTATCACTCTAAGGGTCGTTGTTGAGCATTACTATAAACGGACGACCCTCTCATTTAAAATGAGAGTCGTTGTTACATACGTCTCTATTATTGACGACTCATTTTTTTTTTTTTTTTAATAATTTCTGATTTCATAGCAACATTTCATTGAATCCTAAAAGTCATACATCTTTCATAGGGTTAAACCCAATACATGATAACGATGGACTTCTACACTCAATCATAAAGCATGTAATTATACACGGTTCCATGGAAGATAAAGTAGCAATCGTATAACTCAAACTTTTTCCCACGAAGTACCTCGTAGTATGCATACGCCTTCTTCATCTGAAAACGCAAACGCAAACATACTTAGTTAGTATCGATCAAAGCTTTGGATACTCTTGTTTAAATACTTACTCTTATAGTACCCATCATATTCGGAAAGGCTTCCCTATGGCCGTAAATTCTCTTTTCAAAACATCACACTCGAATTTTATCTCTTTGAAGCATTCCTTGACTTGTTTCAAAGACCTTGAGTTGTGATTTCCGTCCAACGCCACAAAAACGATGAATACGCGGTTCCACCAAGCATCCGATGTTTCATCAATGTCTTTGTCTAGAGTTTCAAAGTGGTTTGTGACTGTTTTCCAATCTCTTGTAATGGCACAGTTCTCTTCGGAAGTGTAGGGATTCATTGTGTTTCTCTTTTTTTTTTCCTATTGGATGATGAATAAATGAGAAGGAGAAGAGAAGGTTGATAATTATGGTGTTGGTAATGAAGAGGTGAGATATGGGTCTGTATTTATAGAATTCAACGAGCCAACTGCCTCAACCACATTTGGTAGAGTTCAATTCCCTAATAAATGCTGGTAGTATCTTGGGTCGTTAATATGTTACATTTACAACTAAACGACTCTTAGAGTATCTATATTAGGTCGTCAGGTTGGACATATAGAAATGAACGACTCTAGTAGAAAACTTGTCAGAATGTGTATATATATATGTTAGTCCGGAGTCGTTAGTTTTTGTTTGGAGTCGTCAAATGAATTTAATGTGTCGGCAATAAACTTTTTAGAAGATTGACGACACTTGTATAATGCTCATATTTGTGTCACAAAGGTCGTTAATCTGCACAATATTGGTTGACGATTCTTTACGGTGTCGGCAACCTGCAAAAGATTGTTTGACGACCCTTGTTTGGAATATTTATGGTTGAACTAGTATTATTGAATTGAAGAGTCGTCATTTTGGCATATAATATCTGGACGACCCTCTGGCGATGGTTTTGTGATTTGGTTTTTTAGTTGGTAGTACGACAAAGCTCCCAGCCAGTACCCGTATCTACCATGGGTCCGGATACCTCCCAACACTATATGACTGATTTGGTACGTTTACCTTAACCGAATCGGTATATTTATATATTCAAATAATTTTATTAGTGATCACATGGTTGTCTAATGTAATTGTTTGCTCAATGTAGACATGGAAAACCAAGAATGACATTAAGGAATGGCTTATCCCTAAGGAAAAAGAGAAGATGTGTGTGGTTGTTCAAAGTAGACACGTCGATTGTAACAAGATGGAAATGGTATGCGAGAGAGCGGGTAAGAAGGGAGAAAGTCACAAAGGCAAGAATTACAAGTATGAGAAGAAGACGACTAGGGTCTGAGACAAAATCGAAGAAGTGTGAATGCCCGTTCAGGATTGTTTTCAAAAGACATCATGAAGCCGATGTATTCCGATTGTATAGTATTCCCAACGGTCGTCACAACCATGATCCACCCATAAGTTTATATGGACACACTGCATATGCCCGGTTGAAACCACATCAGATGGATAGAGTTAGGCAGATGAAGGGATTTAGACCACTTAAGATCCTAAATGAAATAAGGACGGAAGATAAGGATAACTTGTCGACCATTTCCACAATCAACGCCGCCAAAGCAACGATTAAGAGAACCGTATGGAATGGTAGGTTGATTATGCAACAATCAGAGTGGTTAGCGGAAACACTAAACTATGCCATGCAAACTAAGGTTGGTCCGGATGAGAAAGTGACTCATATTTTTCTTGCACATCCAAGGATGGTGGATTTGGCTCAGTGTTTTTACTAGGTTCTCTTTATAGATTGCACCTATAAGACAAACAAGAATAACATGCCGATGATGAACGTGGTAAGACATACTTCGGATAAAAATTCATTCACCGTTGCATGGTGCTTTATGGAAAAAGAAGAAATAGAGGACTATGTTTGGGCGTTGGAACAAGTGAGGTTGATTTACCGTGGAGAATAGACGCCGAAAGTTATATTTACGGATAGGGATTTTGCAATTATGAGTGCCGCTCGTCAAGTCTTTCCACTTGCTCAACAATTTCTTTGTACGTGGCACATCCAAACCAATCTTTTTTCTAATTGAAAGAATCAAATCCAAAAGATCCATACTAAGAAGGGTAATCAACGTTCTAAGGAGGAAGATGAGCGTTTAAGTAAACTTTCCAAAGAAGAGCGTGCGGAAGAGAAAAAGAAAGAAAAGGAAAAATATGATGAAGAGGGGGATCTATGGAAAGTTTTTTGCGAATATTGGGACTATTTAGCTCATTCGAAAACAGAGGTTAAGTACTATGCTAACTTGAAGAAGTTTATTGATGTTTGAGCACGGATCATAAGAAGGTGGTTGAGTATTGCCTGAATACATGGTTGAATCCTTGGAAGGAGAAGTTTGTTTATGCATGGACCAATAAATACAAGCACTTCAAAAATGAGTCTACAAGTCTTGCAGAGGCGTCTCATGGGCGTTTGAAGAAAATTTTGGATCAAAATAGGGGTGGGGTGGTTACGGTACAAGAAGCAATTCACGAGCACGCAGAGGATGACGTAAGAAAAATAGTCACGCAGATGGAGTTGATTAAAGACCGTTTTTTGATGCAACACATAAAGGACAAAGCTTTGTTACGGTTGGTATCAAACCAAGTATCATGGTGGGCAATTAACTATATGATGGATCATCTTAAAGATTTTAGAGCTAAAGCGGAGGCCGGAAAGGTGATGTAGACGAAGTGTAATTGTACAACCGATGTTTGGCTCGGACTCCCTTGTAAGCATAAACTTGGTGGGTACAAAGATTACATTCCTCTTGAAGATATCGATCCATTCTGGAAGCAACTTTCATTCATCCCAAAGCCCACGGGTTTATCCGATGAAGAATTTGTTGACTTGGAGATTGGCAATTACATCAACGAAAAATACCAAAAAATAAATTGTGCAGGAAGACACATTCTAGTTGCTAACTTGTGGCCGGCCGCCCGTAAGAGCTTGGGGTTTTAAGAAGAGCCAATCAAACAAAACCCACCCGGAAGACCAACAACTAAAATGTCATTTAGAGAAACTGTTAACAATGACAAGGGTTGCGATAGAGACCGATCACGGCATGAGCATGTCCAGGCGGAATATGATGAGTACGAAAAGTCTTTCATTCCTACGAAACGAGGTCGGTCGAAAGAGCAAGAAAATGAAGATATGGATATTGTTGAGTATGCGGTCGATACCCAGCAAAGCCAAACAAGTGGTATGGTGACGATAAGAGGAATAAAGGGTAATCTAAAGACACCGAGGGATTCGCAAGGAAGACCGCATCGTGTTGCTTACAATTTATACAAAGAGTATACCAACCAACTTCCATACGTCATCTTAGGTCACCTTATATCCACCGACGACGTTGATGGGATGGGAATTGTGGTTACCATGTTGCAACGGAACAATTAGGGCATTTCGACAAGGCCGACGAACTTAAGCTCACCCAAGTCGAATATGCAAGGAAATAAATGGCGGAAATACTAGTTGAGGAAAAATAACTGTATTTGACAATGCTCATGGAAGGAGATGAAAAAGAGAGGGAATTGAAGTTTAGGGAGTTGGTTTCAAACGTGAAATGGAGGAAGGGGTCGAAGAAGTCCGGTTATAAGTTTTGGATGCAAATGCCTTCGGTGGTCAACTTTTAGCGGACACATTCACTTGTGTGGTAATTGTATTCAACAAAGGCTTCCGGAGCATCTTGTATGTACGTACCCTCAAGAAGAACTAGGTGCGACGCGTCGATAAATAAAAGAAGAATTTTAATGGCACATGTCAACAATAACCATTATATAGGTTTGAAGATTTCCAAAGAATGTCCTTTACAACGGGTGATCTATGGTGATTGGGGAGACTACACCAAGGAGTGGACAAACCAGTACGAGTATGGAATGAACATGTGGAATGCTTTGGAAGGAACACCAAGTACAATGCTTTAACACGTTGACATGTGCGACTAAATGTGGAATGCTTTGGAAGGAACACCTTCTTCTCCACCACCTTGATCATCACCATCTCCCTTTTGTGCACGTTCTTGTGCTAGTTGGCTAGCTGTTCTCCTTGTCCTCTTATATTGCTTTTCCAGATCAGCGAACATTTTCTTTGCTTGTGGATTTTCAATGTGTTAGCAGCACTCGGCGTACATCCGACTTTGCTCGGGTTGTATCACTTCTCCTTTGTCGGCTTTGCAACAATATGACTTCATAAAAATCTTCACTCGTTCCCTCTATTTGCATTCAAATACCGATTAATATTAACATAATTAAAATTGTATGTAAATGATTAACACAATTCGAAAAATAAGTACTTACCACAAGCTTAAGAATGGAAGAGTCATCTCTAGTGTCGGCTGTAGAAGCAGCGGAAGATGCTTTGTTGCTCCTCCTACCCATAGTCTGATCAATCCTTGTCACTCGACCGTGGGAGAAGCCTTCATACCATGGCATGTAATCATCGGTTACCTCATGACCTTCATGAGAAAACTCCCACCAAGAGATATGTACCCTACTAGTAGGCAAATGCCTATTATTCCAATGCTCAGTCACAGGCTCAGGTTCATAAGCAACAACCAACGCCCTTTTGTCTGCCTTGCATTTCTTTAACTTATATTTAAATGGTGGTACATAATCCTCATCAGGTGAATCTTGAATATACCCAAGCTGACGCATTACTCTATGCGGATTGTACATTGAGTATCCATAAGGGTAAAAAAGAGGGCCATGGTAATATGCAAGATCTTGCAATTCTCCTACTCGACTTTCCTTGTAGGGATCAAAGGTTACCTCTTTGGCTGTCATGTTGTCCAATTTTTGGCGCATGGCTAGCAACTTCACCTTTTGCGCTTCCTCCTTATCCCGAGCTCCAGTGTACTTGTATCGGGTTCCTCTTGGTTTAGTATTGTTCCATGTTGGCTGCAATTGGATGTCTTCATCGACTTTGATCAGTGAGGGGAAATGCTCGTAAATCCACACCTAAAACAGCATCAAAACAATAAAAATAATGTTAAATCTAAAAAAATAGAACAACAAATATTACGAACAAAGAACTTATTTGATAACTCAATTACCTGAAGTAAAGCCAAATTCCCGTTCATTTGAGAAGTTCTTTCTCGGGATGCCTTTGCTAGCTGAGCGTTCAAATGTGCTACTATGGCAGTTCCCCACGAATACTTAATTACTCACCTTATCCAAGGGATCCAAAAGTTGAAGAAGGTTGACGCTAACTCTGTTTCCTTTGCTATCGGGAAATATAACCGAAGCAAGGACATACAACAAGTATGCGGCTGCCGTCGCCACGAACTTCAAAATCGAGAGTAGTTCATTGTCTCAGTCCTTCGCAAGTGACCCGCATACATCTTTCTAATCTCAACAAGTTTAAACTCTTTCTTTGGGTACTTCTTTTCATCCCATCCAAACAACTTCTCCGTCAATTCATAATTTTTTTTCCAATCCAGGTTTTTCTTGAACTTGTCTTCCGTGGATTTTCCCTCAACATGCAATCCTAGCATCTGTTCTGCGTCTTCGGGAATCAATGCCATCTCGCCAAATGGGAATTGGAATGTATCGACTTCGCCATAAAACCTCTCAGTAAAACATGATACTGCAGCCTTATCATATGCAATCATGGAGTTTTGAACGGCAGCGTACAAACCTGAGTTTTCAACAATAGCTCTAACTCTGGGACATTTACCTTTTAGGGGCCATTTTTTTATTTTTGCATACGAAGATTGGTGTCTAAAAAGACGTGTGGCATTCTTATGATCCTACGAAAGACAAACAAATATAATTAAAACATAAGAAATTAAATATCAACAAATCATATGAAAGGCAAAGTTGAGATTCTTACAATTGTCTCATTGATGGTACGGGCCCACGAGCTATCATATCCGAATAGAACCTTGCCGCCATCTTTAGGTTCACCTCTGGCTTTCCCACCGGGTAGATGAGTAAGCTGCAAACGCATGGGTGGAATGTGTCGCGCGCTTGGTTTAATTGGGCCTTTCTTCTTCGGCTCTGGCTGTGGTTGCGCAACATCCTCCTCATCCTCCTGAATATCCTCCTCCTCCTCCTCCTCATCATCATCATCATCACTGCTACTACCATCATTTACTTCCTTACCATTTCCATCATTACCATTATCCTCATCATCCTCTTTATCACTGCCACCACCACCATTTCCATCCTCATCCTCATCATTACCTTGATCCCCCTCTTCCTCAATCTCTGCCACCTCATCACCACCATTACCACCATTCCCTCCATCACCACCATTACCTTGATCACCATCATCCTCCTCATCATAAGCAGCATATTGACCTACTAAATGAATTTCTTCATGTTCCGCGACCTCTTCTTCTTCATCGCTTGGGGTTGTAGATATAACAGCAGATGTTGAAGATGACGATATAGAGGATTCAACACATGGTTCTTTGGGTTTGCGGATAATTAAGGCTACCTCACTCGGTGTTTTTCCTCGTAATAGACCCGTATTTAGGTATTTTTGGTTCCGGGGAGGTCTGGATGAGGAGTTACCAAGACATTCTTATCCTTTTTATTCTTGTTACTGAAAGGCCAACAACAAAAATATTTAAGAGTCGCCAAAAAAAAAAAAAAAACCAAAAACAGACGACTCTAACAAAAAACAAACGACTCCTTGTATATGCTTAACGATTCAAGATAATTTATTTAACGACTCTTCCTATTTTTAAGATAGAAGAACAAATATGTGTGGTGTAGAGTCGTTCAATTCTATAATTGGTCGTCCAAAAAAATCGTTAACTAATTCAAATTATGTGGACGACTGTTTCATTTATTGGGACAGAGCGGTGGTTTGAAAAAAAAAAAGGAGTCGTTCATTAAAAAAAAGGGTCGTCGGAATATATCACACAGGGGTCGTTTTCACCGAAACTATTGGTTAACGATTCTAACCTAAAAAAAATTACTACGGCAGGAATCTTTTTCTCTGCAACCCTAATGGTTGACGATTTCTCCAAAGTCCAACATGCAGATCAAATATCGTTAAACAAATATGAAAAATCGTTAAGCAAAGATGAAAAATCGTTAGACATTCAAACGGGATGATTAACGACTCCCATTCTGAGAAACCAATTTCTACGATTCAAACCCTAATTTTCAGCAGAACATCAAATGCAACTAAAACCCAAGTTAGAGTTGGGTGTTTTAAAGGACATACCTTCTAATTGGAGCCATTTGTTTGTCCGGAGGTTTTGATTTCACCCTTGTACTCGAATACTCCTTCGCCGCTTTAACGGTATCAACGAGATTGTGAATTTCATTGGCTAGTCTCGCAGTCTGCTTAGTACATGCCATGTTTGTAGAAGAAGTTAATCGTCGATTAAAGTTTTCGCATCGACGATTTCGACGATGAATCGGATGATTTTTTTTCTTCAAAATGGTCGTTAATGGAGGAACTGATAGAGGGAGGGGGAGAGGAGAAGAAGAAGTGTTCGGTGATAAAATGAAATGGGGCCTAGGTTTAGTCTTAATAGGATTTTAGGGTAAATTTTAGGGGAAGGGTATAATGGTACTTTCATGTTCATTTTGGAAGCCCCTTATAATTTTTGGTGTGGGTATAAATTTTGTGAGGCCCCCAATTATTTTTTAGGGCCCCCAATTAATCCTTGCTTTTTAAAGATTACAAACCTAAAATGAAAAATTAACTTACCGTATTTGGAATGTTTGGAATTTTACTGAAATTGGAATGTTTGGAATTTTATGAAAGTCTGAAATTCAATTTGGAAGTCTAGTACTATTATGACTCTATTTTCCAAACTAATACATGAAAAGAAGAAAAACTACATATTATTTTTTATAAAAATAAAAAGAAAAAATAAAAAAAATTCATACATATTTCTTTTTTTTTTATATATATTTTTTTTAATGCACTGCGCACACCCGTTGCGTAATCTAGTTAGAATTTAAATGTTGAAACGACAATCAAAAGAAACTTTAGTTGACACGTCTTCAAGTGCGGCAACTTGCAACACTATTGTTTTAATTAAAGAAACGAGAGTCCAGCCGCAACTTGCGACAATCAAAGACTCATGTTGTTATTATTAAGGTGAGCTAATAATATTTTGTTACTTGGTAAATGATGTAAGAACTATGATTTAAAAAAAAAAAAGTCCCATCCTAATCCATTATCATCAGTGAGTTTCTTGCCATTAGTGTTTGATGAAAGGTTTATGCGTTTATTAGAATATTTTATGTTTGCACCCAAATAATTTTGGTGTGACTGACCAGAAGTCAGTTTTCCCCCTATAAAAAAAATCTATTTATGTTGGTCTTGTCTTTTTTCTCGAAATATCAAAATTCATTCCAGGAGTGATGAGAAAGCACAAGAAAAACACGAAGTACAATAATCACAATAGTTGAGCGATGGGATTACATGTTGTCTTTAAATTTTCCCATCTACACATAAAATCATCAAAAGTAAAGATCCTAATCTCTTTATACATAGAAGACCATGTGTATAGAGTTGCTTTAATGTTAATGAGCAATTTCTCATAAGTAATTGATTCACTTCTAAACACCTTGTTGTTCCTTTCGGTCCATATGACAGACCATATCGCGAATGGTAGGCATTACTTGATGAAGATCGACGGTTTCAAGCTAAATTTAAGTTTCCAATCCATCAAAACTTGGATCACTATATTGGGAGGAGACCAAGTTGAATCAAGCAAACTTAAAAAATGCTGCCATAAATCAGCCGCGACTTTGCAACTAATAAAAAGATTGTTTGCTGACTCATCCTCGTTGTTGTTGCAAAACCTACATTTACCATTTTCAAATTCCATTCCTCTTTTTTTTTTCTTCAGATTTTCTAATATAGGAAGACTATTAATGGCAGCTGCCCACACTACAAAAGAAACTGTGCGTATTGAATCTACTGTCGGAAGACTATTTATGTTGGTCTTGTCAACGTCATTCTGTGCGTCTTGAATCTTGATGTCTATGTTCTGTATTATGGAGTACATTTTAGTTTAGTACATATCTACTGTGCACATACGCGGGGAAGAAAGTCAAACTTGAAAATCCATTTTATTCTATTTTCTTCATCAATGATTTTAGTTGAGGCCAGTGATGTATTATGATCAGTCGTTGAGAGACACCCCATAAATGACATGTTTCTCAGCTACTCAGCTCAGGTATACTTTCTCCTAACAATTTTTTTTTCTTTGAAATAAGAAACAATAAAATAAAATAATCCTAAACAAAATCATAGGAGTACTTCTGTTTTAATGACGAGGAAATACAAAGAGATACGTATGAGTGAAGCCAACGTCAAAATTAATTAGCTGAGCATCGATGGTATGCGAGACCAATAAATGAAGAAATATTTTGTATTTGGGTCGTGAATTTGTCAATCCATGTGCTCGGGTCGTTTGACCATTACGAAAAATAATGTTCAAGTAAGTTAACAATTTCAGAGACATGATCAATTCTCAGCTGAAACTTGCAAGGCCGGTGAAAGACGTGTTTGGTAATTGTAAGCCGGTAAATGAAGACATTTGAAATATGTTTCCCGTGAACACATACTATTATTTTCTTAAATCTAGCTTTCCTACTAAAGTAATCAACGTTCTTCATGTGGGATGTTTTTCCCCTTAAGTAACTTAATTACTTTGCTAACGTTGAATTCTAAATTCTTCTCTTAGAATTAATACAATTCTACTGAATATATATGAAACTCTTTCAGTACTCAGACTTGAGGTACGTACCCTGGCCATAGCCGAACCGCCCAATTACGGCAACGTTCTAAACCTTACTATCCAAATTTTGATGAGAACATGCATGATGTGTCGTACTTTTGTAAAAAAATAAAAAATAAAAAAAAAATAATAATAAAATTAAGAACAAAGACCTATCAAGTCACACCTCTCTCTCTCTTCTTCTTCTCCTCTCTCCCAGGCGATTTCCGGCGACCAAAACTCAAACTCTGGCAACCTCTAACTGCTCAGATCTACTCCGTTTGGAGTGGATCAGCGATCACTTTTTCCTTTTAGTTTTATCAAGTTATTTCATAGATTAGCTAGGTTTTTAATGTTTTTAGGTTTAGTTTTGGGATCTATTCCCCCTTGCCAGAGGCGGCAAGTTGTCTCCATCTTCATGGTGGTTCTTTCTATGCTTTTATAGCATCTTCTATCGACTTTCATGGTCGTTCTTTGTTAATGTTCATAGGGTTCAAGATCATCGTTGATGAACTCCGTGCGTAGGAATCTTCATCGGTATATTCAAGACTCAAAGCAAATCACTCCTATTTTGGAGTATCTCTTTCTCAAGAAGAAGAAAATCAACAAAAATGGTGGACTTGTGATCCGAAAACCATTTCTCCTCCGATTCAATCGGTTCTTACATACATTTTTCTAGTCTTTTTAGGTGTTCTTTCTCTTTTCTTGCTAGAATACTTGGTTATGTACTAGTATTGTATGGTGTTTCTCTATTACTCTATCTTGATGTCTTGAAACTCTTTGTAAACTTAACATTGAATTATTAATGAAGAGTTGATCTTTTAGCAAAAAAATAAAAATAAAATAAAATAAAAATAAAAATAAAATTTTGAATCTATCATCTTTTGTTTGGAAGAAGTGATAGCAGTCTAGAGCCGGTTCAAATTGTTTGAGTCAAGTTGGAGTATAACTAAGACAATAAAATGGCAAAACAAGCGACATTAATTAATTAATACATCAAATTTCTTAATGGACATAAAATTTACCATTAATTATCATCAGAAGCACTAATTTCTTCTACTAACTCTTCTAGTACTTAAAACTCTCTTGAGTTCATCTGGTTTACAAGGCAGAGCGAGGACTCCACCTTGTTCGAACCCGAATTCTCGTTCAGCTTTCTCTAACAGTTTCAAGAATGCAGGATTATTTAGACAATCCAATTCAACGATAAACCTCTTAGCTTCATTTCCTTCTGTTGCAAATACCGCAAACTGCCCCTTTTTCACATCGGCTGGTAACTCCAAGGTGTTCATTTTCTTGTCTTCGATGAACCTGTTGTACTTGTAAACATCGCGCTTTTTAATTAGCAGCAGCTTTTCGATCATTACCTTAAGCATCACCATTGCGCTCTTTTTCTCGCTCTTGTGCGTATATACTAGCTAACTTACAGTTTACTCAAACTTTGAACTCGGAATTGATACTGAATTAGAAGGCTAAAGATCAGAATGAGACTAGGACGTATCGAGTAAAATGTGTGAGAGGGATATGTGTTCAGCATATGCATATGTTGGATATATATAGAGGAGATATTATGATTAGTATGTTAGGATTATATGTGTGTGTTAAATTTCGTCCCTCTACGTACCATTTAATGTCATTAATGCTGCTGTTTGTTTTAGCAATATGTAGGGTATATAATGCTGTTGTACGGGTTCTCTACGGATCACGCGGAGAAACAAAGGTCATCCATTGCCTATTTCCTCGATCCATCATTTTTCCCACTTGCATTTAAGTCTCTTTCTTGTAAATTTTTGGAAAAATAGCCAAAACACCCCAATTTGGGAGACATGATTGCGAAAATGCCCCGGATTTTAAAAAAAAGTTAAAATGCCCAAATCCGTTAACTTTTCCATCCAAGCCAGTTAAATAGTGAATTTGGCACACATGTGAAAAAAAGACAATAATAACCCTTCAAGGTTAAGGGTTTTAGGGTTCAGGGTTAAGGGTTTAGGGTTCAGGGGTGGTGGTTGCGGTGGTGGTTGTGGTGGTGGTGGCGACGACAGTGGTGGTGGTTCTGGTGGTGGCAGCGACGGTGGTGGTTCTAGTAGTGGTGTGGCACTGATGGTGGCGGTGGTGGTGGTGGCGGCGGTGGAGGTGGTGGCGGTGGTGGTTCTGGCGATGGCGGCGCCGTTGGTGGTGTAGGTGGAGGTAGCGATGATGGAGACAGTGGTGGTGGAGGCATTGGCGGCGGTGGTGGTGAAGGTGGCGGTTGTGGCAGCGGTGGAGGTGATGGTTAAGGTGGTGGTGGTGGCGAAAATATGACACGTGTCGTAATATTAAGGGTTTGTTATTTTATTAGAAAAATGTCAATTTAATAAAAATTGGGGTTAAAAATGACTTTTCTTCACATGTGGGAATTCACATGTGTGCAAAATTAACCATTTAACTAGCTTGGATAGAAAAACTAACAGATTGGGGTATTTTAACTTTTTTTCAAAACCTGAGACATTTTCACAAACGACACCCCCAAATTGGGGCATTTCAACTCTTTGCCCTAAATTTTTTCGTTTTCATAATCAACCGCAAAGAACACTATTTTACTGAGGAAGAGCATGATCTTGTTTGCTACAATGTTTCACTCTTCAAAAATGATTGACCCACCTAGAGAAATTTTTCGGTGGGCGATGTAATGGTTAGCTAATACCGTCATTAACAATCGACCACACTGAACTTGCATGGATTTGGTAGCTAATTTTTTCATAGTTTGAAGTAAAAAAAAAAAATTGTTGAATTCATTAAAACGGAAGCATATTTTATGGCATTCAACCATTGACTGTACATAATTTTTATATAAGACCCATCATTTTAAAAAGTTTGACTATACATGACTTTTATATAAGACCCATCATTTTAAAAAGTTTCACCGTATTCTTATATGTAGAGCTTTAGATTGTGTTAAGTGCCTAACCTAAAAGTCTACATTTAGACTAATCAAATTGGTCCGTTGTTAGTCTTTCCCTCCTTAAATGATTCAGTTATAGGTTAAAAGTTTTTATGGACAGGAGCATTTAGATTGAATGTGATTTGATTTCATAGTTTCATGTGAAGCAGCTGAGAAGAGAGGACTAATATCTAATGCCGTATACCACACCACATGGGGTGGTGTCATTACACCCTGGATAGACAAACTGACTAGATATGATATGTCACCTAAAGGTACAGATTTGAGTTGAGTCCTTTGCATTGTCCTTTAGATTTTTCTTTTCCTAAAACAATTCTTCGTAAGTTGGTGATTATTCTTCTTGTTTTTACAACTTACCATAATCTGGAATATCTTGTGTTTAATTTTGTGATTTATGTTTTTCTGGATCTATACCGTATGTGCATCGGATTCAACTAGGAAATTGCCGCTAGTGGCTTGCAAGTTGCAAGGTAAACCGCTCCTTTGCTTGTACGTGTAATTGAATAGTAATTTGCAACTACTGCAAAAAAAAATAATTTCGGCACTCTTCAAAATACTGCCGACTTCCTCTTAGATGTAACTAATTCTTGCTAAACCTAGGTGCTATAATTTCCGTGGCCATAGGCATTCCGAACCCAAAGGCCGCATATATTTCGATAGTAGGTTGAACTTTCAAGGTATTAAAGTCTCTGTCTTTGAAGATTTTTCTTCTGTTTAAAGTTCAAAGTTCAAACTTGGGGTGGCAACCGGTACTGCATTTTTGTCTGTACGGATAAAGCAGTAATATCTAAGCTTTTATACTAATCGTCAAATACATCGGTGCCTTTGGATCAAATCCATTTGAGTGAAGATTATGAACTATGTCTAACATTTAGCTAAGAAACCTCCATCATGGTTCTCCAATCTCCGTGCTACCCAAGGTTATCCAAATTCTTGCCTTACCCAGTCGGCAAATTGCGGAATTCGTGACACATGTTTTGAGAAAACAAAGCCTTATCAGTACATGTACCACATATTAAAAGCATGCCGGTGACTGACAATTAATTGAGAGACATGAGATGTACTGTCATAGCTTAGGAGCTAGACTTGTAGAATTAGAAGATTGACTACACCAGAACCAGCGACGGAACCCGGATTTTATGTCCGGGTGGGCTAATTTATTTTTTTTCCAACTCCTGCATCATTAGCTTCATCGCCTTCTATATCTTGTACTCATTCAACATTATTCTTTCCACTGTCAACCCTGTGAGAATTAGGCACTGCTTCAATTGGCACAAAATTATCAATATTAGATGATAAAGAAGAAGAAATACTTTTCGATGGTAAGAAAAATGAATCTATTCTTCTTTTTTTAATCACTGAACGTTTGGCTCATTATAGCCTGAAAATTCAAAGATATACACCCATTACCCATTACAATTCCCTGGTCTCAATTGAAAATTCAAAGTTAACGTTAATTCCAAAAAAAAAAAAAATAAGAACTGAAAACGAATAAAATTTAGTTGAAAAAGAATACCATGTTCCCAACCGAAAATTCAAAGCTAACCCTAATTCCCGTAACAAAATAAGAACCGAAAATAAATACAATTCTATTGAGAATGGAAGACCACCTAGCATGGCTCTTGTAGCAATGATCATGATCCAATTACAAATATCAATTCAATTCTCAGGTCATATAAATGAAAAAAAATCAAATTTTACACCAAAATAAAGTAAACCCAAGAGTAATTACCTTTACTCAAAGATTCAAAGAATACATGAACTTAAAGATGACAATCAGATAGTGATATTGGCTTGTGGTTGGGAGAAAATTAACCGGCGCCAACAATCAACACAGAGCTTGGGTGTTTGAGATTCCAAGTTTAACCTATCAACTTGAAAGAAACGAAAGATTAAAGAAAAAAAAAACTTGTTTTCTTTGCTGTTTGTACAGGGAGGGAGTTAATTAACGTGACTTGCAGTTGCAGTATAATGACTCACGTTTCAACTCGTTGGCTAAATATAATTTTGACCTGGGCTATTTTTTTTTCCCTTACAATTACGCTAGCAATAATGGACTTCTACCATATGCGGGGGCTACAGCCTAGGTAAGCCACCCCGATACCGTTCACAGTCTAGAGCGAAGCATTATCGCATAAGCGAGTTACGTTGTCTCGATGTCGAAAAAATAAATAAAAATAAAAAAACGGTTCTTGTCTTTGCCGTTGCATCATACTTTTACAGTTATGCATTTGTATTTTTAATGGTCAGGGACTTTTAGATGGAATTTGATTTGATTTCATAGTTTCATGTGAAGCCTAGAGGTGAGGACTAAAATCTTTATGCCGTAGCTCGCCTGGATGGTGTCAACCGTTACAACCAGATGGACAGACAATATTTTCCTTGAAATGGAGCTTAGAAGTCACCTAACATACAAATATTTCCCGCATCTTTCAAAGAATTGCCAAGTTCCTATCTAATATCGATAATGTTTGATTGTCAGTGCCACAGATTCTTAAGCCTTGGCGCAGTCACATTTCTGAAACAAAATTTCCTTTGGGTTCTCTTACTCGGTAATTGCTACTCATGATTGACATTGGTTCCCTCTCGGGACTTTTATTATTCCATTTCCTCCCAACAACCTTAAATTACACTAATGTGTACCGGAAATAATTGAGGGACACAAACTTTTACCTCGTAGCATTGGAGATAAGAAGCATCTGCAGACTGATCAAACCAAAATGGACCAATATCGCGGAAACAAATAATGTTGTCTCAATGTAGTCCAGGAAAAATATGGGGTTCCCTTTAGTACGCATTTGTACTATATTATACATATTCAAGTACCTGGTATGCATAAGCAGGTTAAAAGTTTTCAAGGACAAAACCTTTTTCTTCCAGGCATTTTTAGGGGCGACCCCAAAAGAATTAGGGGCGACACAAATGGACAAAAAAGGTCACTCAAGCGTAAATCTAAGCTACCCCTTATCCCCGATTTTTCGAAATGGCTAATATGCCCTTTTATAATCGGTAGCAAACATAACAATCGGTAGTTAATCAATAATCGGTAGTATATATATACCTTGTTGGTTACCGATTAATGTGTACATATTTCGGCTAATATGCCCTATTATAATCGGTAACCAACACCCCAATCGGTAGTTAAAAAATAATCGATAACAACTATAAACTCAGTAGTTACCGATTAATGTGTGGATATTTCGGCTAATCGGTAGCAAAAACCATAATCGGTAGTTTTAAATAATAATCGGAAGTATTATCCGATTATGTTTGTGTATTATTGTGAGATAACACACTCCCGATTGTAGCCATAACCATCTGGTTCGTGTTTCGGATGTAGCCATAATCGGAAGATAAATAGATTACACAACCTTCCGATTATAGGTTGCCCCAAATGAGTTTTTTCTACAATCCTTCATGTAATGAATTTTGTAATCTACCATAATCGGTAGGATTGATTACTTATAACCTTCCGATTATTGGTTGCCCCAAAATTAGTTTTTTCTAAAATCCTTCATGTAATGAATTTTGAAATCTACCATAATCGGTAGGATTGATTACTTATAACCTTAGATTATAGGTTGCCCCAAAATTAGTTTTTCTAAAATCCTTCATGTAATGAATTTTGAAATCTACCATAATCGGTAGGATTGATTACTTATAACCTTCCGATTATAGGTTGCCCCAAAATGAGTTTTTTCTAAAATCTTTCATGTAATGAATTTTGTAATCTACCATAATCGGTAGGATTGATTACTTATAACCTTAGATTATAGGTTGCCCCAAAATGAGTTATTTCTAAAATCTTTCATGTAATGAATTTTGTAATCTACCATAATCGGTAGGATTGATTACTTATAACCTTCCGATTATAGGTTGCCCCAAAATAAGTTTTTTCTAAAATCCTTCACGTAATGAATTTTGAAATTACTTATAACCTTCCGATTATAGGTTGCCCCAAAATGAGTTTTTTCTAAAATCATTCATGTAATGAATTTTGTAATCTACCATAATCGGTAGGATTGATTACTTATAACCTTCCGATTATAGGTTGCCCCAAAATTATTTTTTTTCTAAATCCTTCATGTAATGAATTTTGAAATCTATCATAATCGGTAGGATTGATTACTTATAACCTTCCGATTATAGGTTGCCCCAAAATGAATTTTTGTCGAAATTTCAATTTTTTCGAATTTGGGAATTAGAATAATCGGTAGGTTAAAGAAGTTATTTATGAACTTCACCTATCTACTGATTGCTAACGACCACAACATTGAGAATACTCATAATCGGTAGATAATACCACTACCTTAGCTACCGATTGTATAAGGCTATTATGGTAATCTCCGCAAATTTGGACATCCCATAACCTTGTCTATGAGTTGGGAATAAAAAAGTCGCCCTTAATTCTTTTGGGGTCGCCCCTAAAAATGCCGGGTTTTTCTTATACCTTTTAAGTATGCATAAGACTTGTGTTTACGGAGTATAAATGAATAGATTGTAAGAATATTTCTGCATAGAAATATCTTGTTGGGCCATATGATATCTTTGGTTAATTTAGAATATGGCTAAACATGTTGGTTACAAATATTGGGGTCCTTTCATATTCCCTCTTCCTTGATGGACGGTCGAGATTAAATGAAAAATCTAAATCCTATGAACCTTGGTCCTCCTTCTACCTATAAAAGGAACTCTATAACCATCTTAATTGGGTTCATGAATTTTTATTATTTCATTACACAAAAGGTCAAGAAGGAGAAACTAAGAGTTTCTCAAGGTATTTCATTTTACGGGTCTTCTTCTTTGGACATCTTGGATTCAACCAAATGGCATCGGGTATCCTTCCTAACACAACTATGCTCATGATGTGATTATCATGTTTGTTCAAAGATCCTTTAAATATATAATATAATTTCTTATATTTGGCATCTAGAGCACAGTTTTAGAACTCCATGATTTTCCTTGATGATTGTATGCAAATGTTGTGATGATTTGAATCCATCACCATGTCTGTTTTGATTTCTAATAATCATGTTTATGTTTATATACCATGAATCTCTAAGATATAATGAAAATATTATCATATGAATAATGATTTATATATCTTTGTTTTGTACGGTCTCTTGAAATGGAAATACACATTCATATGTATGCTTCATGACATGTATGATTGATTTGTGGTGTTTGACTTATTTGACAATAACATGATTTTGTGTGATCTCTGGGTTAACATGATTCAATATGATGATATGATGTGATTTGTTTAAGATCAATAACATGTTCTATTTGATTCATGTGAAAAGTCAAAACACCGTTTTGATAGTCATAACGTATGCTAGGAGGGTTAAACGGTACTCATTGTGAAATTTAATTTTCATTTTTCGATTAAATAACGTATGGGCTCTTGTAATGTTAAGTAAATTTTTTTTTTTTTGGGCGTGACCCACATAGGGTTAAACGGTATTATTTGTTTTCAAAGGTCGGACATGAGATGTTCGTCGACCATGAAGAAATTTTTGGAAGTGTCTGTTTTGACTTCCACTTATTAATTAATAATAAAACTTGGGCTATTAATTTTTGAAACGTTTATTATTAAATTTTGAAACGTCTATCATTAATTTTTTGAAATGTTTATTATTAATTTTTGAAACGTCTATTATTAATTTTGAAACGTCTATCATTAATTTTTGAAACGTCTATTATTAATTTTCGAAACGTTTATTATTAATTTTTGAAACGTTTATTATTAATTTTTTGAAAATTTGAAGTGTCCCTTTGACTTCCACATGTTGACTTTGACCGTTTGACCATTGACTTTGAATGCTTGCTTTTGGTTGCAAATGTGATCTAATGTGTACATGTTTATCATATAACCTTCATGAATAGAATAGGTTTATAGTTAAAACCAAATTATATGAAGCCTAAGAATTATGAAGTGGTTTTACTTACGGAAGAAAAATGAACCGATTAATATGCTTCCGCTTTATTGATTACATTAATGCACAATTTTAGGCCGATTTTCTATCGAATGATTTTATAATGAAACCATTTTTCACACTATTATATTTGAGTGTGCATTATGATATGGTTTGTGTGCTTGTGCGTTATGGTATGGTTTCTCTCACATTATTGTTTTTTCTTTAAATTTTATGAGATTATACTTGAAATTATTATGGGACTCTTTAGTTATCACCACATTGATGCTAGAGTGTTATATCTCAATATAATCATAATATTATTATAAGCATGTATTTTCAAACTTAGTAAAGTGTAGGTTTTGTAGTTATTGACATCATGTGATAATGACATTATTTTAATTGATTGGCTATCACCACAGTGATGTCAAATCACTTTTGGCCATGATCACAATTTTTTCAAATGCTTGTAATATTGATTTTCTTAAATATATTAGAACGGGGAATTTACCTAAAGGAAATTGGAGTTCACATATTTAAGAAAACACGACTGATATGATTGTTGATCATACAATATGGATATGAACTGATTTGAATCTTGAGGGTGTCTTGTGTCATTATGTTTCACTTTTCTCCCAATGTTGATGATAATTTCAATTGTACGTATAAAGTTATTGTGCTTAAGATTCTTAGGTCATAAATTCTTTAGTTATCACCACAGTGATACTAGAGTGTTTTATCTTAGCAATAATAATAATTTTATTGTAAGCACGAATACGCCAAGCCGTAAAGGCAAGGTTTAGTAGTTATTATGGCATTATTTGAGTTGTTTGGCTATCACCACAGTGATGTCAAATAATTTTCAGTCATAATCATTATCATGTCAAGTGCTTATAATATCGTTTTGCTTAAATGTATTAGAACAACAATTACCCACAGGTAATTGGAGTTCACATGTTTAAGATAATAATGAAGTGTACAATATCTGATCATACATTATGGTAATTAAAAAATCGGCACATGATTTTAAGTTATTTCTTAAAATTGCATAAAATAAAATTTACATAAATTAACTCATTATCGAGTTGAGTAACCTATTACGATTTTTTGATATTTTTATGAATATTTTTGTTATGTTGGCAAAACTTATTGCATCCTCTATGGAAATTGAGGTTTAATTTTTTGATAAATTTCTCCATATTTGTGAAAATGATATTCATTGAGTATTTAACACCTTTCATATTAATTCTCCTATATCCGTTATTTATCATGATCTTTAAGCTTGTATCAGATTTAAATGAGTGATGCATCAAAGAATTTCCTTCAACGAAATTTCATTATTGAATTATAATTATAATCTTGCTTAATGCTCAATTCGGTTTATAGTTCAATGCGTTTGGATATTTTTCAATTAAAGAGAGTTGATATTTGGGGTTACTCATAATTGTTTATAATCGACTAAATTTATGATCAGATCAAGTATGTACATATCATTGAATGGGACCACGCGATGTCACAAGAAAAGTTAGTGTGATATTTGCATTTGTACATGTTTCTTTGGATTGTTTAGTTATCACCACGGTGATACTAAACTCTTATCTTGTAAGTGTTGTATATTTTGAGTCCTTTGAGTTTGATTTAACGATTAGAACAATCTTGCTCACAAGTAGTTTTGGTTCACAAATTTAAACAAGCATCAAGGTTATCTAAATGTTTCATATACATGTGAAATAATAGCCACCCACAGGTGACTACAACTCACATTATATTATTTTCAAAATATTTAGAATTATTGGAGTTTGTTAATACATTTTAGTACGTGAGTTGCCCACAGGTGATTCTAGTTGTGGTATTGAACAAACATAATGTTGTGTGTATGATAAGGTAAAATATGTACTAATGTTTTTCATGTCTCACATTGTTCCTTGATAAGGTTTTATCCACGGGAGAATCTTATTGAAGGTATGAAACTATTGTAAGCTTAATTGTCATTTATCTCTAATATAAATTTCGACTTTTTGTTCTTATTAATTGTTGATTATGATTATTTTGTAGACTTTTAATGGTCCATTTTTTGGAAGATAAAATTGTTTATCACCACGATGATTTTCGCGCGTTACTGTGTACATTTATCAATTGCATTACGAATCTCAATCCGTGGATGTTTTCTTGAACATTCATTATTGAAATTGAGAGGAAATTATAGAGAAAGCGAAAATCATAAAGTCTGATAAAGGTGGCGAATATTGTGAAAGGTACGACAAAACAGGATAATATCCTAAATCTTTTACGTAGTATCTCCAAAATTTTGGATTTGTTGCTCAATACACAAGGCCAACTTATCCTTGGCATAATGGTGTATAACAAAAGGCAAAATCACCTTTAAGTTATGGTTGTTCAGTTGGAGGTGAAGGCTTACATTCCAAAGAATGAAAATTGGATTTGGAAACTATTATTGGTTCATTGGTTTTCCTAAATGATCCAAATGGTATTCTTTAACGTTCTAACCGTAGTATGAGACTTATTGAAACCGAAAATATAAATTCGTTAATTATGGAATAATCAGTGGGAGTACGTGGATATATCTGTTCAAGAAATCATGATAATGATCCCTTTATTTAAGATTTCTGAGATATTGTGAATCTTCTCATTATCGGAATTTTAGATAATGAAAGACCACAAATTACTGATCCAATACTCCGTAATATAACTCTTTGTCAATAAAGAAATTTTTATGATAACAACATGAACTAAAGCATTAAGAAGATCTCAACGAGAGATTGTAAGAAAGTTATTCATGTTGTTTTGATTTTCTTACAAGAATTTATTACATTTTGATATGCAATGGCAAAGACTAGGTTTTTGGCTCACAAATATTATGTGTAATAATTTTGATTAATGGATTGATGCTATGTGAGAAAAATCATTGGTTGAAAGTCAAGTCTCGGATATTGTTTAATTGCTCGAAAGACACAAATCGGTTGTATGAAAGTGGGTTTTTCGACCTAATACGATTTGTAATAGCAATTTTAAACGGTATAAAGCAAGACTTATTTCCAAAGATTTTACTCGAAATGACGCATTGATTATAAATAAGTTTTCTCTCGTGTCAAAGAAAGACTTATTCAGAATTATCATAGTATTATTAATAGCTCAGTATGACCTAAGAGTTGCATTAATTAAATGTGAAAATAGCCTTTATTAATGATAAATTTAGTCTACAAATTTTAAAAATCAAAGTATGAAATTTAAGCACCTCCCATAATGGTATGTGAAATTCAAGATCGGTGGGAGAAATTCATACTCTTGGTGTTTCATGTTAAGAGTTACTACCTACGAGTAGTAGTGATCTTGACTTTATGCATATCTTTATATTTTTTGAAATAAAGGATGTCAGTAAAGCTTACCATGTGATAGTAATATCATATGGATTACTAAAGCTCTCATATAAGGCATATATCGAATATTCAAGGAATTTTGAGGTAATACCATATTTATGATTTTATTTCATGTTGGATAGAAGATATAAATTTAATCTTCATTACGTCTTAATTCGATATGAAACTTATAACAAGTTGTTAATATGTTAACTAATTGCCTAAAGAATTGAAAAGAACAAATTACAGGAAAGCTATCAAGAATTTTGAGATATTATTTTAACTTATGTCTTATAATTAGTTAGCAAACCCAACAAGAGTTGATTGGGTTTTCAAACTTCAATTTTTGTGGATGTATGGATTCTATAAAGGAAGAATCCATTAATACTAGTCCCACAATTGAGTTTGAATATTTATGACTGTGATACTTAGAGACTTAAGGTTTGTCTCTACATTCTTTGAAATTTCTTGTCTTAGCTTATGACATTAAAGCACGATATGATACAAAAGGAACAAAACACATGAACCTTGAGTATATATGCGTGAATTAGGAAATTCAGAAACAATAGTTGTTCATTTACCGCTTAAGCACAATTGCATTCGGAGATGCACTTAATGAACAATTGCCTTTTAAGACCTCTTAAGAAAAGATTAAAATCTTAGGTCTGTGGGAGTAATTGATTATTGAATTCGGCTAATTTATGTGCTTATTTTTGAAAACTAATTGAGCTCTTAATAATGTAATTCGAATTTATTTACGTATCCATATTTAGTATACACTTATGTGAATGGATGAATGTTAACAGAAATTGTCTTTCTTTTGAAAACATAACTGGACCATTATGATATCCCCATTTAAGGCCTGATTAAGTAAGTTGCTTGTGTTGTGGTACATGGAAGGGAACATGTTGATAACAGGACAATGTGCCACCGCCATGACTCGCATACGTGATTTGCTTGGTTAAGGTATTACGTTTAACCATTAAAATTGTTTAGCAATTATGCGCGCTTATGTTTTTCTATAATTAACCGTTAAGTAAGTTATCACATGGACCAGTGGGAGAATGTAAGAATATTTCTGCATAGAAATATCTTGTTGGGCCATATGATATCTTTGGTTAATTTAGAATATGGCTAAACATGTTGGTTACAAATATTGGGGTCCTTTCATATTCCCTCTTCCTTGATGGACGGTCGAGATTAAATGAAAAATCTAAATCCTATGAACCTTGGTCCTCCTTCTACCTATAAAAGGAACTCTATAACCATCAGAATTGGGTTCATGAATTTTTATTATTTCATTACACAAAAGGTCAAGAAGGAGAAACTAAGAGTTTCTCAAGGTATTTCATTTTACGGGTCTTCTTGCTGGACATCTTGGATTCAACCAAATGGCATCAGGTATCCTTCCTAACACAACTATGCTCATGATGTGATTATCATGTTTGTTCAAAGATCCTTTAAATATATAATATAATTTCTTATATAGATGGCAACTTGTATCTGGAATTTGATTTTAATGCATCGTCTCATCACTATTTATTCTGTGCAGTGCACAGACAAACTTACGAGGTTACATATAACGGGCGTTCTGTAAGTTTCTCGTGAATATCTAAAGACAAGAATAATATCGGGTGTTAACTGTCAAGTATTACAACCTGTACAGACAACCTTTTCTTGAAATTGATTTGACAAATTGTCGTTTTGATTTATCGTTAATTAAGTTTTTGAGCTACTTAAAAGTTTCTGCATTTTGTTTATAATTGTTGATTTAATAGATGATTGGTTCTCCAAGGCTACAAATGCTCTCCATCTCTTCATTTTCTTCTCAAGTTGTTAATTGAGGATGCCTTTCTCTTGTGCTCATAACTGATCAACAGCGACGGAAATGGTAGTCCTCGAAACATTTCCTAGTGATCGTGCGATGCAAAATAAGCTTGTGTCTCACTAAGCACTGCAGTTTACATATGGAATAGAATGAGTACTTGTAGCATCAATTTCTACTAAGGACTCTTGAATTCAATTTCTACCCTCACGGACTCAAGATGCGAAATCCGCAAAGGGAAATATGTCCTATTGTACTTTTACAGCATGATTAAAAGTGTACTGGGTGATTGAGAGATAATTGAGGGACATAAATTGTACTGTGACAGAAGAATTGCAAACCCACTAAACCAAGATCCGATCAGTGTCGCATAAACAAAAGTAGGTTGTCTCTATGTCAGAATGATGCATGGGGTTCCTTTGTTGTGATTGCCTCAGGGTATGTAATTGGTAGCATTCAGTAAATGAATATCCAGTAACAAACATGGGTGCGAAAACAGGACACGAATTCAAAGTAACAAAATGAGAACAAATCTTAAGTTCGTAAAAGAAAAATTAAAAAAATCCTACGAGCGCTAGATATTAAAATTAGTTCCCCAGTGGGACATTTAGTTATTCAATTTCTTCCCTTACAGACACCTCAAGGGAAATCTTGTCAGTACTTTTACCTCATGATTCAAAAGTGTACTATGTGATTGAGAAATTATTGAGCGACACAAACTGTACTGTGTCGTAGAATTGCAAGGAAGAAGCATCTGCAGATTGATCAAACCAAAAGGTACGTACCATTATTACAAAAACATAATAACGTTGTCTCAATATCATCCAGAAAAACGGGGTACGTTCCCATCTCCAAGTTATTTAAAATACAGGCATCTTTGATGAAATTTGATTTGATTTCACAGGTTCATGAGAAGCATTATAGAAAAGAAGCATTTGCAGATTGATCAAACCAAAATGGACCATGATCCAGAAAACAAATAGCGTTGTCTCAATTTCGTCCAGAAAAACGATGGGATTCCCTGTCTCTTGTAGCATCGTATGCATTTGTACTATCCATGTTATGCATATGCAGGGATATGGAATTTTATTTGATTTCAAAGGTTCAGCATGTGAAGCTTTATAGAAAGGAAGCATCTGTAGATTGATCAAACCAAAATGGACCATTGTCTGTCGCAAAAACAAATGACGTTGCCTCAATGTCGTCCAGAAAAAAAGATGCGTTGCCTTTTTCTTATAATACAAGCCTCTAACCCGGTGCTTACGCACCGGATGTATAACAGTGGAAGTTTATTTGCAGCCTCCGAATCTTATTTTGTGTCGTGTAATTCTAAGTAATATCAGAGAAGGAAGCATGATGCTCACCTTCTAAGAACTCCAATAATATTAGCTTCCCCAACCGTTAAACGACCACGTTGAAAGAGAACTACCAACGATGTGACCCTTAACTTCCGTGAGTGAACAGTTGTGTCCCTTTCAACTCATTGTTTTGAAGACCAATAGTAACAACAAACTTTTATGTTGAAATGTACTGCTCTCTATCATCTTAACAAAATTTGTTGCTAAGACCACTGCATGAAACATTTCACTATAATAAAATCAAAGTATATTTAACAATTATTTGTGAGCGTGATGGTGTTCATAAGGCGAAAAAAATGACTCCACTGGCATTGACACTTGCATTATTTATAGACTTCTACTTCTAGTGCAGTTAAAAATACGATCAATCCTTAATTACTTTGATATAATTGTGATTAATAAGGTTCATCAATTTAAGTCGAGAAAGAAACGTCTCACCCATGAAGTTTGTCATTGAAACTCTCTACAACCGTGTACAATTGATGTTCTTTTTAAGTTCTGTAAACGTAAGCTCCATTTACTGAATCTGTAGCCTGCACATTTTATCATAACGATGGTGTTGCAACTATTATTAGTTTTTTCCGTGAGCACTACCAAACTCTGAAAACCACCTTGTTAGATTGGAGACCCCCTTAAAGTTTCTCTTTTCCTTCTTTCCCCTTTCTTCTTTTCTCTGCGATTTCATTCCCTCTTGGCCGTTGCTTCCACGTTCGATTTCTTGTCGTCCTGATTACAATTTGTACACATTTTTCTTTTTTAATGTATCTCATTTTCCAAAGAAAAACTAAACAATTAAAACAATGGTCATTCAATACGTAAGTATCTTCTATTGCGTTACCTTGTGAGTTGTGATTGTCGACCGTTGATTAAATGCTGGATTTCCATAGAAGTTTTTCTTTCACTTGGTTAGTAGTCACGCGACGTGTTTGAAAATAAGTGAACTCCACTCGTCAACTTGTTTCTTTCCCTTTTGCAAGCAGCGGGTACGGACTGCAACTGTCATCCTACATCCCTTCGCATCCTACACCCTCTTTCTCCTTGTTACCAACTGGTCTTTGAAAGGCATCTAAGGTCCTGGTACATAGGAGAGTTTGGGACAGTAATGCTATGGTGCGCGAAAAACAAAAAAAAAAAAATATTGAAGAAAGAAGGCCATGAATTCATTTCAGATTGGTGTGTATTTTAGAACTCTAATCATCCCATGGGTACAGCCTTCAGTGGTTACTTCCTATAATGACTTCTGCATCTTTTCTTGGATAATCTCTCTTACTGAAATAGGATTTACAATTAATTTCTGTTGTTGCTACTATTATATAGAGAAAATGGGTCATTTGTCCAAAAAAATTTAAAACACGGTTCAAATGGACAAGTAAAAAAAAGTACGGGTGAAATAGCCAAAAAAAAAAAGGATGAAGCTGGATTCATCCTGGCTTATACTTAAAAAATAGCAAGGATGAAAGCTGGATGCATCCTTGTGCAAAATAAAAATAAGAAAAAAATATTTGAAAATGGACGAGGATGAAACTGGTTACATCCCGCCTATTTTTAAATTTTTGTCCATTTAAACAGTATCTTTTTAATTTTTGGCTATTTAAACAGTATCAAAACCTAAGTGTCTTTTTCACCCAGGAATTGTTGATTTTGGTCTTTTTGACCAATTTTGTGTATTATATATTAGCTCTTCCTTCTTTCAATATGTAAATATAAATGGTAAGTCGGGGTGATATATATATGCACATATATTTCCTGGTTCCAACAATTCTCAATCTCATTGGCATCAGATAAGCTTTGCCATTCTGGTGGGTGTCCCGAGTCTCCCGACTCATAACACGCTGTTCAAGTATTGTGACAATCTGGGATCTCTAAAACCTGTCTACTCTTGCCATGTCAAAACATTTCTGGTAACAGGTTATTCTCATTGATATTGGTTATAGACTGAAAAACTTCTGGATACATAATGGAAATCCCAATTGCTTCTTTCCAAATGAGATCTTAACGATGCCTATTATTATCATTTTCTTTGAAAATATTGAGTTCTTTTTCCAGATTTGTCTCCTAATATCGGAGGGGCATAAAAAGATTGCGGTGAAGAGCTCAAATCTTAATATCAATAGATGGTGAACTGATGAATGTCTTTCTAAAAGAGGTTTTCGTGAAGATATTTTATTGAGGCAGATGAAGGTAAATCCCCTATCTCCTATATTTGTAGTGTCGAAAAGTAACCAAGAGGAGATGCGTCGTTTGGCCTTTGGAGAACTTGGAAACCGAAATGCTTCATTAAATTGTTATTTCAAACTAATTAGTGCCGGTTAGGATTTCCTTTAGAAAGCAACGTTCGGAATGAAGATACATCTTTTGGGATGTGTTGGCAATGATGACATGTCTTATCGAAGTCAAAAAATGAAATCTGAAAAGGTATTTTTTGCTTTCATGGTCAAAAAACGTTTAAACTTGTATCTTTTCATATTCATCTTAACTTGAAAAGTGTCTCTTTGTATACACGAGATGAGTCTCTTCATTTTGCAAGTGGAAAGGAGTTACTTGTTGGCAATATTATAGTAGTCTCGAAGGTCCGGATTGATCTCCAAAATAGTATAAAACAACCATTGGTGCGAATTAATTTGTATACGCTGTTTAACAAAGGGACACTGCTTCACAAAAAAAAAAAAAAAACAACAACTAAGGGACACTTCTTCGCTCCTATTTGTTCACCCAAAGAGTGTCATATCTAGTCTGTTATGATTATGCAACTGTCCGTTAGTGCCTATTAGGGTGAAAAGGTGTGTTATGACATGGTAATGACATGTACATTTATGCTGACATGGCTTCACTACATAGCAGAATGATTGTGGTTACGCCATGTGGCGTTTTTGGGGTCCCTTATTATAAAGAAAGATTATGCATTCGTACTCTGCATATGCAAGATGCATATGCCGGCTATAAATCTTAACGGACAGAACCTTTTCGAAGGAATTTGATTTGATTTCGTAGGTTCATGTGAAGCTCAGCGGGAGAGGGCATATTATGTTGTATGTCACATGGATGGCGCCCATGACAACCTGGTAAAATGAAATGTTGGTAATTTATCTACTTAGAAGAGTGTGAAAACAGGACACGAATGCAGATCGTATTGTATGAATTGGAACCATGCATGGGACATTTGCATGTGTACGTACCCTAACAATCATATAGTTACATCCACAGAATGAATGAACTGTCCGCATTAATCTACCGTCTACAAAGGTAACCGAAGTAGCATATTAACTTCGCAAAACATGGAGATTTAAAACAATAACCACAACCAGAAATGTCTATAATTTAGTTAACAAGCTTCGCTCGTGGGTTCTCCTGTTCTCCATGCCAGCAAAAACTTTAATTTTGTTCCTGCAAAGTACTCTTCTATTATTGAGCTTCTTCCCTTGCGCACACTCCACATACTGGGGAATCCGTGAAGCATGCATGTCCCAGGATAATAAATCTCATCGGTACTTTTACCGCATAGGACATATGTACCCGGGAATTTCAAAATGATTAAGAGACACAAATAGTACTGTGTCGTAGCATAGGACATATGTGTAGATCAATTAAACCAACAAGGATCATAGATTCATAGTAGCGAAAAAAACAACGTTGTCTCTATGTCGTCCATTAAAAAAAAAAAATAGGAGAAAAAAAAATGATATATGACTTGGCATTCATATGCATATGCGAGTTACCGAGACCTAGGGCATATGTGCTAAAGGAAAGAACCTTGTACATGCGTCATGTGAAGCTCAGAGAGGAGAGAACCAGCAAAAGTACATCCTAGAGTACTCTATGGCAGTTTAAGTCGTGAGACAAATTTTAGGTCATACTATAAAAGTAGGAATCATCGATGGGTTTAGGTCATAATGTAAAGTGAAAAATACTATAACTGTAGTTGTAGGAAATCCCACACTACACCCCTCACTAGAATTTGTTTAATTAACACATTGGAAGATGATTAATTATATACTTTCATTGATAATCTTCTCGAAATGTTTACAAGGATAGATATATCAGATCTAAAGAAATTACAATCACTCTAGATTTTCTCTCTCCTTATGACTTGCTTAACAATTCAAAAAGAACTCTCCTCACAACAGACTAATTCAACCCTTTATATAGGGTAATACACAAAGTGGATAACAAACTAAGTTTGTCCTTTATTTTCGGGAATAACTCGCGAAGTGTCGCGAGTGTTATAAACGCTTTTCCTTGCGACACTCCTAAATCTTGCCAAGTCTTCATACTTTTCTCACGTTATGGCTTTCGTCATCTATTGCGTCATTTATATTTCTTGCCTGCGACGCCTTCGCAATGTAGTCGTTTATTATTCTCGCAAAGTATTGATGTCGTGATATTCTGTCCCTACATCTTGCCTCTTCTCATGTCTTCTCTGCGAAGAAGAGAATGTCATGAGAACCAATATTTTTTTTTAAAAATGCCGCAGCTGCTCATCTTTATCTCGCGATTATTCATTCTTACTCGTTTTATTTATGTACGGAATTTATTACTGGTGTTTCTTCTTCCACTCTTTTCTTGACACGTCTCTTTCAACCGCTTATTCTTGACCATTCACGTCCCATCTCGCATTAAATGCATTTCTTTCCTCGAGGATTCTCTTATCTATATATAGTTTTCTCGTTTTTCTCTTTTATTTTCTTTCTGCAACTTTCCTTCAGCTTCTTTCCTCTATAATTTGCGTTCCTGCTACTGCAAATCCTTTTTTCCTTCCCTTGATTTTTGCTTCCCCCTTCATTCCCATACTACTCTAACAATGGCTTCGCTTGGTCGTACATACGCATCCCTTTTCAATGATGTTCAAAAGAAGTTACAAGAAAAGGGTTTCACTTTATCAACCATTCCTGATCAAGAATCTTCATCTATACTTTCTGCAAAATTGTTTTCTGATCATCAATGTGATGATCATAAAATCATAATCTCGCTAGGTCAACTCCTCTATATAATCCCGAGATACCATTATTCTATGAAATCCTTGCTCATAAAAAGTTCTCGCGAGCTGTTTATCAGTTGAGTGGCGACTGCATCCGTTTAATGCTTGAATTCGCTAACCTGGCGTGATTGGTAAAGGATCTTTATATCCTGCTACTTGTTAGAGATCCTAGATTTGTAAATTTGGAGATAATTGCTTTGAGAAGTATCTTTGTAGAAAGTTTCTTTGCGAATTATGCAAGTAATAAACATGAGAAATGATAAATCTCACTGGGGCGCTCGACTGAAGAAAAAAGATAATGTTGATGCTGATAAACTGCTCATGCAAGATATTGATTGGCATTCGGGCAATAATAGTACTCCTCGTCATTCCAAGGATGAGAAATGGTGGGTTGTTCCTTTATTTTTGAGTGGACCTTACATCGCAGGTTCACATGTTCTTCCTGCACACCTCGCGAATTACCATCCTTGGGAGTTTAAGTGGTCTGAGAAGGCAAAAGAGGTATATTTCCTTTTTTTCAATTTCGCTTTGCGTCATTTTCTTCCTTTTTTACTTATTAAACCTTTCAAAAAATTTTAGATTGCCAGAATGAGAAAGAAGTATAAGGAAGATCCAAAGGCGAGTACCCTGGCAATACTAGATCACTCACGGATGAAGTAAGAAACATTTTCTTTTGTTATTTTAAACAATATTGTTGCCTATGTTTCTTATCTTCATACGTGTGCGAAGGTTGATTTTGAAGAAGCTGAAGCTGCTAAGGTTAAAGGCAAGGGTAAAATCATTTCTCGCAAGAATAAATCTTCTGGTCCATCTTCTAAAAAACGGAAACTCCAATCTCCTTCTCATTCTAATTCCCAAACCAGCGAGAAGACTGACGAAGATGAAAATGAGATTGGTACTTCTTTTGCGAAGGAAAATCATTCAGTCACCTCTGCTATGGCGCAGTTATCTGGTATCTTCTCCGATTCTATGCAAGGATTAGGCGAGGATAATTTAACTTCAACCTGTAAAGCTCTCGCGAATATTTGCGATGCCCCGCTATTAGAGGATAATGAATCTTTTCGCAGAGTTTCCCGAACATTGACTTCCAGCCATTTGAATGCTCTCAATGCTTTGGTATATTCATATTCCTTTGCTTCTCTGTAACTTCTATTATAAGCTTTATCTTAACAATTTCTTTATTTTCCTTTCTGATCCGGGAGAGCTTCCTTTGTTGTTGCCTCAGATCTCGAGAAAAGACGCGACAACCTCGAAAAGAAAAATCTCCAACTTAAAGAGAAGATCCGAGAACTAGAAACTGAGATTGCGGTGTCTCGCAATAAAGATGAAAGAATTCAACAATTGGAAACTTTATCTGCTTCTCAGAAGACTAAGATGTCTACTCTTCAAAGTGCAAACCAAAGAACTTTATGGTATAAAACTTTTACTCTTCAAATCGTCTTTACTTTGTCGCCTACTATTCTTTGCCGATTTATTATTTTCGCAGACATATATAATCTCTTTGAAGAAGCCATTCTTCTCCATTCATTTCCCGAGCCTTTGGATAATGATGTTCTTCTCACCCATCTCAACGAGTCTTTAAGTAACTCGTCAAACAAAATTGATTCTCTTTCATTAAATGAACTTCGAACCAAATGTCGCCTCTTAGAGATTGAACATAGAGCTAGTTTAGGTTTAGCCAACCGATTTAAACAAATGTATCTTGATTCCCATAGAAAAATCGAGCTTCAAAGGAAGAAAATTAGTGGCCTTATAGATGAGAAAGACCGTCTTTGCTAATAAGGGTGCACGGGCATTAGCAACATTTCAAAAATCTCTTCTCGAAGTACAAATTGAACGAGATGAATCCCTTCGTCGAGAATGCCATACTTATGGAGCGAGAAGAGCAAGTTCGTTCGCTTCTTGTTATAAATAATGATGATGAGTTCGCTTGGGCTGCAAAGGTTCTAGATAATGCCAGGAATAATTTAGGTGTTGATGTTAGTCTTCATACCGAGCATACTTCCTTGGTTAAAGATATGATATCTGACAGAGAAGGTTGTTTATTATACTTTACTGCTCTTTACCTCTGTAGTACTGTTATAGTGTTGTTAATTCATTATCATATGTTTTGCAGAATTTGAGAAGAGATTTCAAACAAGGATTGAAGAACTTGAGTCCGAAAAAGGGAACTCGCGAGAAGGCCTTTCTCTTCGCAATAACAAGTATTCTAAGTTGAAGAAACATTTGCAAGCTACAGTGGCGAATTTCAACAATACTGATGTTCGTTTTCGCAATCAAACTATTGAAATGGTTTGCAATGATCACCGCATTCCTCTTAGTTCATATCCTTGTCTTCGCGATGTTATTCCCGAGGATACGCCTTTCTCGGATGTTTCTGATAGTGAATCTAGCGAAGAAGAAGATTCTGGCGAAAAGAATGATAGAACTGAAGAATCTGACCAAGAAGAATCCTCAAAGAATTAACTTCTTTTTCTTCTTTCGCTTCTTGTAATATATATACTCTTTCAATCTTCTTGGATTGTCAAATATGGATTCAATCTTCGTTTTCTTTACTTACGCGTATTCGTCAAGCAATTCTTCTTTATAATTCAGCTAACTATCATTATGAATGCATAAATCCATCATGTGGAAATGAATAACAAGATTGTATCCTATTCATTCCCATACTTGCCTCTGTTATTCATTTTCAAATGAGTGATTTGAAATATCTGACTTCATCCTTTATTATTTGTAACTCTATGATGGAACATAATCGTTTTCGCAAGCTTACTCGCTTCCTCAATTTTATGCATGTCTATATCTTTAGTTATGTTGAAGTTCATTATTGCGACAAGATCGCAGGATGTCTTCACAAATGAAGAAATCCATTGCTCTTGCCTTATCATTTTTGTGTGGTCTTATTTTGCCTTCCTAATTAAAGGTCTTATTTCGCCACCCCTCGTTACGACAAAATCGCAGGACGTCTTTACATTTTCATGTAATGACCCATTGACCTTGTCTTATCATTTGTTAAGTATTTTTGCCTCTGCAGGATATTTTTCTGCGATAATATGACAGGCCTAAATACTCTTGCGAGTGTAAAATCCCATGACATTGTCGTCTTTGCGACGAGATCGCAGGACGTTTTTGAATTTTCATGCAAAAACCCATTGATCTCGCCTTATCCTTGCGTCAGTATTATTGCCTCTACAGGATCATTGCACAAATATGACAAGCCTAAATTTCCTTGCGAAAATAAAGTCTCATGACATTTGCGTCTTTTGACACTTATCAGCTCCCTAATGGAGGGTGCCGCCCTTATCTTCTCCCTGGTTGCCCCTTCAAGGAGGCGTACATCGGCCATACAAGACTAGCTCCTCCCATCCGGTCTTAAAAACAACTGGTTGTTTTCGTGACCTCTTATCCCTTATACCTATATGGCTTATGTTTACGAGACTGCACCCTAAGTGGAGTTTTCTTCGGGAAAAGTGCGGCATATACCAAGACTTGCCAAGAATGGCCGAGACACTTCAAATGCCCCAGGCACTCTTGGCTCAACCGTGTACCCCGGCGCCTTGAGCATACACTGACTCCTAAGAAGAGATCCTCGGGCGTCCAACCAGGGTATAACCTTATATATATATTTGGAAATCCAAGGTATCTCCCCCGGATAGGCTTTCATGGGACCCAAATCTCCATGACTCAGGTTCCAGGGGCGGTGTAACCTTTCCCCTGAGCCATGTCAAGAGATACCCCCTTATATGACACACTTTAGGTCTTACATTTGCCTCTTGCGAAATATCATTCGCGAACTAGGGTGTACGCCATAAAGGTTCGTCCCATTCACTTACTCTTTCATTTTTGTTAATTCATTCAATCATTCATTTTGTTTGCGAAGATATCGCGCAATCTTACATTGTTTTTTTTTCAATTCTTCACTCAAATTGTCATACATTTTTGATGGCGAGATCCTCGCATATTTCTTTTTCAATTATTTTTTCTTCCTCTTACCCTTAACAAGCTTTTGCTATTGCCTTTTGATGATTACTCATTTATTACACTTTTTGCTCCTATTTTACTCTCTGCCTCTGCAACATTCAAAACAAATTTTTAGCTTTCGATCCAACTTCTATTATGAACGTTTCTTTCCCCTTTGATGGTGGTGGCGGCAATTGTTGAACTTTCTCTTCACTTTTTAGAAAGTGATTCGACTTCCCTTGATCAATCATTCTAAGGATGATTCTTTTTATGTTTGCAGTCATTTGTCGAGATGTCCATGAAAACGGTGGTAAGAGAGAATTCGTGACTTCTATCACTTGGTGGTGGTTCATTCCCCATGTTCCATGGTGCGGGTATGTTTTCCATCGGGAGTATAGCTTCCCGATTTTTTCCACACTAGCATTTAATGGTGGCATTTTGATTTCTTCCCATACTACTCTGTGACGTCGTGACTTCCATGATAATTCTGCCTTTGACTTCCATAAGTTTCTTGCGGATGATCAAGTCTCTGAATTTTTTTATTGCCTCCACGGTTATAGTAGTTTCTTTCTCTTTCAAACTCTTCTTGATCTCGGCTTCCCATGGCTACTAACTTTGGTTGTTCATCATTTATCACTCTTTCTTGCTGCCCTTGCGAGGTACTCGCCATGTGTGTATTAATTTGGGTAACAAACTTGCATTTGACATTTGAACTTGTATTCGCAATCGGGTACGACTCCACCTCATTTTGCCTTTCTTCCAAAGCAATATATTCCTCTTGCAGTTCTCGCATGCTCCGTCATCGTGATTGTATTCTTGACTCTAAAAATTTGAATATATAGCAGATTGGTTGCGAACATAGCGTTTATAAATGATAAAATGAGATATCTTTCATCTACTCTTCCAGCCATCTCGCTACACATCGTCTTCCATCTCACGAGTTAGGTGTCTTAAACTTTCGCCAACCCTTTGTTTTAGCCCAAATACATCTTCAATTCTGGTCGCGAGGAGTTGTTACTTATGTAGGCCCCTAAGAATATAGCTTGTAGATGGTTGAATGACGTGATGGTGTTTCTTGGTAAACCTTCAAACCACTTGAGTGCTTCTCCGTTAAACTTGATGCGAAATATTTGCACAATATAGCGTCATGACTTTCCCATTGTAACATACATCTTACATACGCTTTGATGTGTTGTATTGCGCAAGTTGTTCCATCAAAAATGCTTTGGTTAACGCAGGTAAATTGCATTTTGGGGGTATCCCACCTAAATGCACCTCTAAAGTAATGGGGGTTTTTGCAGCTTCCTCGATTGCCTCATCCAATTGTCTTCTTCCTCCACCTCCTCTACTATTCAACATTCCTCTCATCTCCGCCAATTCTCTTAAAATTTGTTCATTTACCTCAGTGTTTGGATTCATTGGTCTTTTTAGCTCTGTTTCTCTCCTTCTGTGTTCACGCCTATCTTGGTTTTCTTGTTCAACATTCTCTTCTCTTCTTTCTCTGCGACTTTCTCCTTCATCTCGTTCGCGAATGTGCACACCATTGTATCTATCATTTTCTCTTCTTGGTTGTCTACCAATTCTCCTTTGTACTCTTTCATATTCTTCGTTGATATTTCCATTGTTGCGATTTTGCTCGCGCCTTCTTTCTCGATTGTCATGATTGTTCGCCGAATTGCTTCTTCCAATTCTTGTTCTTCCATTTCGCTCTCAATCTTTCCCTCTCGCGAGCTAAACGCGCTTGTTCAATATAATGTTTTTCAATGTCATCTTCAATTTCCTTTTGTTTCCTTCGTGTCTCTCTCCCAAGTAATATTCTTCTTCCTTCTCCCTGATTTTCTTCATTAATTGGATCATTCTGCCCTTGACCTTTGCCTATTTTCTTGATTTCCGTCATTTTGACCATTCTCTGTAGATCTTGGGACGTGGAATATAACGATCTTCTACTACCTATCTTCCTTCACGACCTCCTTCGCCAAAACTTAGTTCCCTTTCCAAATTTTCTTCATTAACGTTTTCGCGGGTAATGTTTCTGCGAAGATTCTTAATCTGTTATTACTTCTCGATCTTCTATTTTGCAGCCTCCTATTTTCCATCCTTAATTCGTGGTTTTGCCTCGTTAAATTTGCGCGTTCTTCTGCTTCTAGACACCTTTCTTCATGTATTGTTTGTCTCAACGTTTCTAATGCTACAATTTCTTCATTTCTATGAGTCGTTTCTCCCATTTCTTCTCGATTTCTCTCCTCTTGTCCATTATTCATTAGTTGTTGCACTTCTTCTCTTTCTTCCATAGAATCTGATCTCCATGTATGCACGCTCACTCTATCATAATCTATTACTCTATTCAGTGCTGGTTGAATTGGTGGTTGAATTTGACCTTTTTCTCTATCTCTTGCATTTATCCTTGATGGTTCACCTACTTCATTTCTCCTTTCCCCAGCTAATCTCCCACTTCTCCTTACAATCGTTGGTTGTTCTGATGCATTCCTTCTTCTAGCCATTTCTCAATTTTAGTAAATTGTTGAGAATTATTCGAAATTTCTTTCTTGTTACACCTGATTCTTCCAATTCACAAGGTTGATCTTCTACTCATTCCCTGTTTCTAGCGCATATGTAGTTGTAGGAAATCCCACACTACACCCCTCACTAGAATTTGCTTACTTAACACATTGGAAGATGATTAATTATATACTTTCATTGATAATCTTCTCGAAATGTTTACAAGGATAGATATATCAGATCTAAAGAAATTACAATCACTCTAGATTTTCTCTCTCCTTATGACTTGCTTAACAATTCAAAAAGAACTCTCCCCACAACGAGACTAATTCAACCCTTTATATAGGGTAATACACGAGTGGATGATGACTAATTGTGTCCTTTATTTTCGGGAATAACTCGCGAAGTGTCGCGAGTGTTATAAACGCTTTTCCTTGCGACACTCCTAAATCTTGCCAAGTCTTCATACTTTTCTCACGTTATGGCTTTCGTCATCTATTGCGTCATTTATATTTCTTGCCTGCGACGCCTTCGCAATGTAGTCGTTTATTATTCTCGCAAAGTATTGATGTCGTGATATTCTGTCCCTACAATAACCCCCTAACTATATGGGTTCAACATTAACAAATCCCACAAAATGCATCATTCACCATCAACTCCATTCTTTCATATTTTGATATTTCTAGGCCCAAAACTTTAGAATCAGGGCCTGCTAATAAAGTTTCTCAGCCACAATAATTTGATAATACCAAAAATACCCCTTACTATATATATCCAATGGAATTAGCCTGAGGTTTTATCGTCGGTTTCATTTTCTTTCAGATGAAGCACTCAGAGAAGATGTGAATTCTGATCGAAAATTTCAGCGAAAAAACGAATTCAAAACCTAGATCTAAGAATTACAAAACAAGGATTGGTGAACTCTTCATCAAAACCTAGATTCAACATCAACGTCATATGTTCTTGAAGATTCAGTGAAAATCAATGAAAAAGGTCGGTGAGAATCATCATCAACAAATGAATCAGAAGATTCACCTACAAAACAGGTAAGTTTCGTTTATCTTTAACATTTCAATCCAATAGGTAGATTCTTCGATTTTCAATTTTTTATTTCTGAAAAATCATTTCATGATTTTGATAACTTTTAAAATCTTGATTTCATGTTAAATCTCTTATTAAAATCATAAGCAGAGTTAGATCTGTTATAATCTGACATTAATCTAACTGTCGAGAGGTAAATTTTGAAAAAAAATTCAAGAAAAATTTCTAGGGTTCTTGAACAACGATCGATATATCTTTTTATCTGTTATCTCGATCAAAAATTAGTTTTCAGATTTGAAATCAGTGAATCATTATCTCTTTTACCCATATATATATTTGATACGAATTTCATATACTTTGATTTTCGAACTAATTTCAAATATTTTTTAGTTCAATCTATATTTCTTTTAATTTTTCAAATTTAATAAGAAATATTCAATCTATATTTCTATATATATAATCGAAATTTTATCTCAATTTTGTCATCGACTAATATCTCTTGTAGAGCGTCCATTACTGGTAATGGTGTTGTCAAATAAAAAAAAACAAAAGCTGAAGAACAATGGGATGGTATGAAAAGTCACATATCAGTAGTGATTGTACAGGTAAAGCAGATTAGGTAAATTGTGGTTTTTGTCAAGTTTTTATGACTGGACATTGTTTTTCTTTTTGTAATTTATTTATTTAACTGAGAACAATTGGGACACATTTCAGTATTCCGCAATTATCATATTATGTTGTCCTGTATATGCATTTTAACTAGTTGGTGGTTGTTGTATTTTTTCTGCCAACTTCTTGTTTGCTTTGAGTTTGATAATCAAGCTAAACAGACTGTAATATGCGTTCTTAGTTCTCAGTCTGTGACCAACACCAAAAATCTACCAGTCAACCTTATAATCCACTCCCACTTTCATCCTCCATCCTCTAGAAATGTGTTACCCTCTAGCCTGCCACCAAGGTCCAAGAATAAACTTTGCTTAACCAGATGGTCCATTGGTGCTTATGTGTTAGCCTGAAATTCTTGCTGACAACTGTCCTAAACTCAACACAGATGTGGCTGCCAGGGAGGGAACTCTAGCCTAGCTAAATGTATTGCAGAGTGTTGTAATTTGCCAAGTTAAATGTATGTTATTTTACATTGCAGAGTATTGTAATCAATCAAGCAAAATGTATGTGTAGATACTAGTTACACATGCTAATTACATGTGTAAGTTTTAGGTACACAAGCTAAATGGATGTGTACCTACTAGTTACACATGCTAATTAGATGTGTAATTTATATATACACATGCTAACTTGTAGACATTAAGAAGCTTCAATATGCAGGAATCTACACCTTCAATGGATTGACGATGTATACCAAAAAGGTAAAACTCACTTTTTGATTTTGAATCTTAAGTTCTTGTGAATGTCATGTTTTTGTCAAAATTTTGATTGATTTTCTCTTTTTTCGTGTAGAGTTTAACTGTATTTAAAGCATTATTAAAAGAAGTTGTCAACCACGTAAGCTTCAACAAGTTTGCTGCTAAAATATTAGTTTCTCTTGTGTTTTGGATTACAAGATAATAAACGTTATTCACTATTGAAATTTATTAGCTTCTTTACATTCAGAAGGCTTCTGTTGTCAACCACGTAATTTATTGTTGTTACAAAACATTTTGTAGGCTACATAAGTTGCATTTATTCAGACCGTTGCCGCACCAAATAGATGGGGTTATGACACACTTCTGAAAGTTCATAGATAAATTGATCTAAGCCAGGAGAGAACACTCATTTTAGGTGATTAATATTTTTTTTGTGGTAAATTCAGGTACAATATAACGTTCCATATTGTCGCTAAAAATTTGTTTTGTTGTTGCAGGTTCACTTGCCTCATGTCCGGACCCTAGCATCGTTCTCGAGGTTCTGAACTTTGTGTTATCGCATGAGGTTACTTAATTTGTTATTAAGAGTTCATTTAAAGTGATATAACCTAATTGTGTTACTGAAGGATATGATTGGTGAATGACATTAACTTATGTTGGCTATTGCGGCAGATTCGAAGCCAAGATGTTGTTTTTGGTCTAGCTGTTAGCAGGGAAGGGCGTGAAACTCCATGGTGTTGGCTTAAGGTGTTGTTTTTCTTTCCAAGTGTTAATGAAATATCATCTATCAAGCCGAGGTTATCAAAGTTATTAATATATACACCCAGCATAACATTGCCGTATTAACAATGATGCAGGAAAAATGGGATCACATCTTGACTACCTATGGTCGTGGATTAATTTCAGGTGACAAGTTTTGTCGGTGTTGTTGTCTCTCCAGTAAATATCGCGACCTGCCTTCTTTCTACTTTGCTTTCTGTATCCTGTCTTAAATGAAGTCCAATGTATTTAGCTTGTATGCTTTCCTTAGTAATTAGGCAACATTTATATCTCGTATTCGATTTAGATGTTTCCTAGTAGACCTTGTGATATACACAAGTTATTTATATGTGTAACTCATGTTATTTATATGTGTAACTTCTAGTTACACATGTTATATGCTTGTGTAACTCCTAACTACACAAGTAGGATGCATGTGTAACTTTGAATTACACTAGACATATGCATGAGTAACTTCTAATTACACATGTCAAAATGAATAAACCTTGCAACCAAAAATTATGTATGCCAGTTACACAAGCTAGTTGGATGTGTAACTGCTAGTTACACATGCTAGTTGTATGTGTAACTTCCAATTACACATTCTATTTGAATGTGTAAAGTTGAAAATATATTTATCTCGTTTTTCTTCTGTGAGATAAAGTGAAACTCTTTCTTTCTGGTAATGGCTTTTATAACTACGTCCTGAACCCTAATGTGTGCCCCTTGGAATCCTAACATGCTCAAACAGTCATCCCACTGGCACTGGACTGGATCATAAAGTGGCTGAGCCCAAAAATATTACTTATTCAAGTATCAAGTAAAACTGGTCTTCGTGACAGTCAACCCTTAGTCCAGGTTCTTTAATTTTCGACAACTAGATACAAAAATGGTCAGTTCATTTGTTGGTAACTCATATTTTGCATTATGTTACCAGGTCAGCTCATCGTGAACAATGCAACAAAACTTAATGAAAATTGTGCTTGATACTACTACAAGGTTAGTCCAGCATGCCTCAGTCTATATTTTGTTTCATATTCTTCGTTTGCCCCGGAAATGTTGAACCTTTAACTCATAGCTTTACTGCAAAAATCAGTGGTTTGAACATTATACACTTGGTAATCATGCTTATGTTCTTGCCTTTATTGATTCCGGTGATGAATTCCAATATGGATGTGTAACTCCTAGTTACACTAGTCAGTTGCATGGGTAACTGCTAGTTTCACTACTCAGATGTATGTGAAATTGAATATACATAGTTTTTCATTTAATCTTATAAAAACTAATTGCTTGTTGTTATATTTTAGGTCTCGCTGGAACTGAAGTTGACGCTAAATACACAAGTCAGCTGCATGTGTAACTCTCAATTACACTAGATAGATGCATATGTAACTCTCAATTACACTAGACAGATGCGTGTGTAAATTCTAGTTACACATGCTAAAAAATTGTTGTAAATGGATATTAAAGTAATACATGTATTTTTTGTATGCATTCTTTTTGATGTCTATTTTTTTGATGTGTAACTTTGCATTACACATGCCATATGGATGTGTAATTTCTGGATACACATGTCATATGCATGTGTAACTTCTGTTTACATATCCACACTATACTTTAATAATTTTGGGCCTAGATTTAATAATTTTGGGCCTAAATTTAAATTTTATTTAATTATGGGCTTGACAATATATAAAAGGGTATGGATGTCCTTTAATAACTCGGGGCCTAGATTTAAACTTCTTTTAATTAAGGACCTCATATTATGGGTTACCCATGGGTTGGGCCTTAGCCTAATTTTCTCGAAAAGTAGGAATTACCAATGGGTACTAATATTATGGGCCTAGTTAATGGTTGGTCCGTCCATTAAAAACTTAATAACCGGAGGTCCAAAATTTGTTTTTTTGGACCAAATTTTTTTATACAGGGTCCACACACGTGTGAGATGAGAGGAGTGTTATTTAAAAATCCCAAGATTACCCCTCCTCTGTATAAGGTGTATTGTATAAATAATAGTGTTAGCTTTCCATTTATATTTTAGAGGATATTCATTCGAGATTTCGGACCAGATCTCGTTGAAGGTTTTTTCTCTTCCATCTCTGCAACTTTATCTAGTGTTTTGGACACTCATTAGCAAATTGACCGAAACCTCTACACTTGAAGCACTGTGGCAATAAAGAGAGGTATGATCGGGGAATCCTTAATCTTACTAAATCATCAATGAGTTAATGTATTTATCCATTCTTCATTAATCACAGATTATCACCAAATGTAAGAAGGCATCTAGAGCGGTGCTATACCGGAAAGTCCTTTGGTCACCGATTACCAAAGCACTCGAAAACCATATTTTATTCGTCTAAACCACCTAGAATTAGCGCACTCTAGATGTAATTTGGTCAAATGATTTATATTTTGTGACTTAGGTTAATCCTAGTGTTTGAGTCTTAGCGCAAGGTCCACTTTCTAGTGTTAATTCTACACGCTATTGCTCCACAGAATCCGTCTGTAAGATCTCACATTTTCTGCTTGTGTATGGAATTATTCAATAATTACATGGATATTTTAACCCCTTATTAGCTATAGATCAATTTAGAAGCTGATATGGTTGGCCATCTAGAATAATCAATCAAACATAGATATTCATCATAGTAGAAAGGAACGATAACCACGTGAAGAAATCAAAATAGATTCATATATTAAATCAAATCAAGTTTAGAACTTAGCAGATTTCATCCTAAATCAACAGGTGTTTACCTATTAATGGATGTGGTAAAATCCATGATATACATATAAGAAAAGTAAAGAGATAGCGTCAGGATAATGGAACCGCTCCGAAACCTTAGCTTTCTTTCCGTTAAATCGATGTTGATATCCTTTAATACTTACAAAGTTTTGTAAAGGTCTCTTCTTATTATTGTGGAAGTCTTCTTATACATTCTTCATAAAACATAGGTCTTATAATCCTTTTGGGACCAAGTATTCTTGATTTAGAAGTCAAAAAGCGTCAAAATTGACCTAATAAATTATCACAATCGGCGTGGTTGATTTCCAATGAACTGTGCCAACTCTAGGGTCAAAATAACTCCAAATTTCTGCCCCAAAACTTGATACAACCGGCATAGTCAATTTCCTATGAAATGTGCCAACTCCGGGGATTGAAAATGCATCTTCTATGTGATGAGCACGAAAGTGCGACGCATTTTCACCCATAAATACATTAGCTGGGACTCATTTTATCACTAATAAACTTGTTTGTAGGTGTTTTTGTGAAATAAGCTCTTATGGAGAAAGTTGGTCGAAAAGTGGTTTTTTTACCCCGGAGGACACATGTTATTCGGACTCTCAGTTTTGGATAAGGGGCACCTAATTACTTAGGGGCAACCTAATTGCTATTCGCACTCCCGGATTGGATAAGGGGCAGTCATCTTCTTCATTTGAAATTCAAATTTTGGCGGGAAAATGGGTGCAGAATTAGGGTTGAAGATTTGGAGGTGTTTGATTGAGACTAAATGGCTGAAATCAAATGGGTTTATTCCTAGAGCCTAAACAGAGATGGTACTGTGCTCTGATTCAGTTAAATTTGGCTGGATAATCACCGATTGATGAAAATAGAAAGAGAACTTTTGGCGGGAAATATACTTTCAACTGCGTAAATTCCAGCAGTTAGTTCTGTTGCGTTTTAGCCGGATATTTTCGTTGGTTTTGGATTGAGAGTGACATGTCATGCCTAAACAGGGAAGGTGACGTGTTTGAGCAACAAAAATAAAGACCAAATATCCTCGAATTTGTTAAACAGGGAGATGGTCTTCACAAACGGCGAGATTTATGGAAAAGATTTGGAAGATATTCCATGAGATTTGTTCACTAGATTTGATTAGAATTGAACTGTTTTCACTAAACAAGGGTGGTAATTGAATTGAAATCAAAAGAGGAAGGATATTTTATCGTTTGGAAGATAATCGGGGCAAGTATTTTTCAAGATTCTATTTGTGTGATTTCAGAAGATATGTGCTGATTTGGAGGAGATTTGTTCTGCGTTGATTAGAAGAGTTTGGAAAGATTTTCGAGCAAGAAAGAAGACGCGTAAAAATCAAACCAAGAGATAAAAAGGGAAATAATATCCCGGGATGTTGCAAAGGAGTGAAGAGAGGATATTTCACATTAAACTCAAGAGATTCGGGATATGTTGCGTATATAAAGTGTTGTTTGGGGTCATAGAAGGGATATCGAGTGATTGGGGAAGCTACAGAGTCAAGAGAATTGCTGCAGAGAAATCCGTTGCAGCAGCAGAGAAATAGTGAAGAACACGAAGAACATCAACGCACAAGGGACCGTCGTTTTTCAACAGTAACAACGACATTTAACTGAGGGTCGTAGTTTGGGAGCAGACTTAAATCAACAGTGACAACGACACTCTTGTTTTATCGTTCTCTGTAACAGATCGGTTTGTAACAAATAAAACTGTTACAAACCCGGTTTTATAATTTCTTCTCCCTTTTCATCTTTGTAAACACCCTTTGAGCAATAATAATGAATTTTGAGCGTGTTTTCATCATGAGAAGCTAAGCCCCTACACTGGGTCGACGGAGGAAGCCGAATTTCATACGTGGGTAATTTTAATTAATTCTTTATATGACTTTTGCACTAATTAAAATAGAATTAGGATTTGAAAAAATTAGTTATCATTTTATTAGATGGGTCATGCTTGCTTAGATGTTTGATGGCCCATGCTTACGATTTATAACTAATGTTTGGAGAATCTACATTGGCAAAAATAAGAGTCCTTGTTGTTTTGTTTATTGAGCGATAATTGTTGAAGAATAATAATTTAACCTATTAATATGAATGCGGTGGAATCCTAGACCCAGTGACTCTCGCTTTTGTTTATTATTTTCGCTTTCATTAAACCTTTTAATTTAATCTCAACAACATCCGAGTGAACGACAACCCTTTTACTACTACCACGAACAAATTAAAAATCTTATCAATTTTGGCGCCGCCGATGCGGATTTGTCTTTAGATTAATTTTTAGGTTTTTTTTTTTATTTATTATTATTTATTATTATTTTGTACAGTATTTTCTTTTTCCTTTTTATGCGTTTATTTTTGTATTTCTTTTCAGTGAATTTTTGAGGATGATGACTTCTTCTGAGGAGACGTCACCTACGATGACGCTGGCGGAATATATGCGCAGAAAGTCAAATTATCATGAAACCTCATCTGAGATGACGCTTGCTGAATATATGCGTAGGCAATGGTATGGAGTTTCTACTCCACATGAGGTAAGTGAAGAATCACATGAAACTATATATGAGAAGTATTACAAACACACACCACCTAGTTTGGAACAAAGATTGAGAGTTCTTGAATGTCAAAGATTATTTCTCGATGATGATGAATCTGGTAGTGACTCTCTGTTCCAAACAGAACATATAGATGACCCCGTGGATGATTGTGTAGATGATTCGCCTACTTCCATAGATGAATCTACCTCACAAGATCATTTACCCGACTTAGAGGTTGTTTCTAGACCCCTAGACTTCCAAAAGTTGCCTAATTTAGGGTTAGAATTGTGTGCTTCTAAAGTATTGTTGGATTAATTTGCATTTAAGTACCCAGAGGATTTGCCTATTTCTAATACCGTGCATGAGCCAGTTGAAATTTTCCCAGTCTCAATAGAATCCCCATACTTTGTTCTTTACGCACTTCCATGTGCAGTAAAAACTTGGTTTAGGGGTAAATCTTGGTTCTTGATAGTTTCAGCGTCTCCGCGTTTTCATGACATAATTGTGAAGCTGTCGTTTGTAAATATTGTATTTTGGGTCGATCCCCAAGTTTTCAGGTTATTAGTGTATGGGGATTCGTTTTTGTACATTCGAGTAGGTATAATTATTAATTTATTTATTTTTGTTTATTTTATTTAGGTTTATTTTTGAATTTCCCATCTTAATTTTTACGTTGGATGACTCAATTACATTGAGGACAATGTAATATTTAAGTGTGGGGGAGTGGGTATTAACTTTTTCTTTTAATTTTTTTCAGGAATTTTCTTGCGTATTGTGACCAGCTGTGTAGCGGGTCTATTTTTTTATGTATTTCCTTATTATGACCAGCTGTGTAGCGGTTCACTAAAAAACAATTTATTATTATTATGGTTTTTTGGGTTATGACCAGCTGTGTAGCGGGTCTTTTGTTTTTCCTTATATATTATGACCAGCTGTGTAGCGGGTCTTAAAAAAAAAAATTGTGGGTCTTGTGTATGTGGCATTTGTCATGACCAGCTGTGTAGCGGGTCTAAGTCTCTTATTTATGACCAGCTGTGTAGCGGGTCAGTTTTCTGTTTTGCTCGAGGACTAGCAAAATGTAAGTGTGGGGGAATTTGATGAGCACGAAAGTGCGAAGCATTTTCACCCATAAATACATTAGCTGGGACTCATTTTATCACTAATAAACTTATTTGTAGGTGTTTTTGTGAAATAAGCTCTTATGGAGAAAGTTGGTTGAAAAGTGGTTTTTGTACCCCGGAGGACACATGTTATTCGGACTCTCAGTTTTGGATAAGGGGCACCCAATTACTAAGGGGCACCCTAATTGCTATTCGCACTCCCGGATTGGATAAGGGGCAGTCATCTTCTTCATTTGAAATTCAAATTTTGGCGGGAAAATGGGTGCAGAATTAGGGTTGAAGATTTGGAGGTGTTTGATTGAGACTAAATGGCTGAAATCAAATGGGTTTATTCCTAGAGCCTAAACAGAGATGGTACTGTGCTCTGATTCAGTTAAATTTGGATGGATAATCACCGATTGATGAAAATAGAAAGAGAACTTTTGGCGGGAAATATACTTTCAACTGCGTAAATTCCAGCAGTTAGTTTTGTTGCGTTTTAGCCGGATATTTTCGTTGGTTTTGGATTGAGAGTGACATGTCATGCCTAAACAGGGAAGGTGACGTGTTTGAGCAACAAAAATAAAGACCAAATATCCTCGAATTTGTTAAACAGGGAGATGTTCTTCACAAACGGCGAGATTTATGGAAAAGATTTGGAAGATATTCCATGAGATTTGTTCACTGGATTTGATTAGAATTGACCTGTTTTCACTAAACAGGGGTGGTAATTGAATTGAAATCAAAAGAGGAAGGATATTTTATCGTTTGGAAGATAATCAGGGCAAGTATTTTTCAAGATTATGTTTGTGTGATTTCAGAAGATATGTGCTGATTTGGAGGAGATTTGTTCTGCGTTGATTAGAAGAGTTTGGAAAGATTTTAGAGCAAGAAAGAAGACGCGTAAAAATCAAACCAAGAGATAAAAAGGGAAATAATATCCCGGGATGTTGCAAAGGAGTGAAGAGAGGATATTTCGTATTAAACTCAAGAGATTCGGGATCTGTTGCGTATATAAAGTGTTGTTTGGGGTCATAGAAGGGATGTCGAGTGATTGGGGAAGCTACAGAGTCAAGAGAATTGCTGCAGAGAAATCTGCAGCAGCAGCAGAGAAATAGTGAAGAACACGAAGAACATCAACGCACAAGGGACCGTCGTTTTTCAACAGTAACAACGACACTTAACTGAGGGTCATAGTTTAGGAGCAGACTTAAATCAACAGTGACAACGACACTCTTGTTTTATCGTTCTCTGTAACAGATCGGTTTGTAACAAATAAAACTGTTACAAACCCGGTTTTATAATTTCTTCTCCCTTTTCATCTTTGTAAACACCCTTTGAGCAATAATAATGAATTTTGAGCGTGTTTTCATCATGAGAAGCTAAGCCCCTACACTGGGTCGACGGAGGAAGCCGAATTTCATACGTGGGTAATTTTAATTAATTCTTTATATGACTTTTCACTAATTAAAATAGAATTAGGATTTGAAAAAATTAGTTATCATTTTATTAGATGGGTCATGCTTGCTTAGATGTTTGATGGCCCATGCTTACGATTTATAACTAATGTTTGGAGAATCTACATTGGCAAAAATAAGAGTCCTTGTTGTTTTGTTTATTGAGCGATAATTGTTGAAGAATAATAATTGAACCTATTAATATGAATGCGGTGGAATCCTAGACCCGGTGACTCTCGATTTTGTTTATTATTTTCGCTTTCGTTAAACCTTTTAATTTAATCTCAACAACATCCGAGTGAATCACAACCCTTTTACTATTACCACGAACAAATTAAAAATCTTATCACTATGCTCGAAAAAGTGGTACAGTCGGTATAGTTAATAACAGTGATGATTATTGTGTTGTAGATGATTTTTTATTGCTTTGGTTGTTTTTTCCATAACTTCTTCGTCCGAACTTGAAATGAACTCATTCTTTTGTCGTTCACATTGTATTTTCGTTATCTTCAAAATGATATTAAGAACTCCTGGATTTCAATGAGTTTCACTAGGTATTTGGCCCTTCATGTCTTTTTGAATGTTTTTTGCTTTGTTTCGTTGCATATCTTTAACTTCTTTTGTCTTTATATACTTAGTTTTTCGAGTACTTCACTTCCGATATCTTCATAGCTATTTTCACTCTTCTGAGGATGATTCACCTAATATAAATAAATAAAAGAAAAAAAGAGTAATAACAAGGTAGAATGAAAGAATTATAGCAAATACTAGTATGGATTTGACACTAAAATCATGGGTCATTTAAGGCCTGGAACACTCACAGTAATTGAATAAGTCTAGCACTATTTGCAAACTATCTGGCATAGCAGTTACGAATTTTATTTTCGCATAACAGTTGGCATACTCTTCTAACTTATTATTTTCCTATTGAAGGAATTTTGTGTAGTCTCATTACTTACAAAGACAGACGAGTCCATAACGCACAATTCCTAAACTTGCTCTGATACCAACTGTGACGGAACGGAAAATCATGCCTAAGGATATATGCCCATCATGTCCAAACTTCCCGATGAGCCAATCGTAAAGTAAAGACCGGGATGTAAAGCTTCAGGGCTCTCCAAGAAAATACGCATCGATTTGTCGTTGCAAACATGTTTCATAAGTATGATGCCTTAAAAATTACCTTCCACACCGTTCCAACTTGCCCTTATTTTGCGAAGGGTGCAAAGCCATTAAGGCTAATGATGACGCATTTTGCATGCAACGCTGACTTTCAAGTATTCTTCAGGCATAAGGCATGCCTTGGGCTTGGACATATGTTATTTAAAACCTATTTCCAATTTCCTTACTTTGTTTGGCATTGCTGAAAGTATGCGTTGATTTTTCTCCTGTCAATGATGCATCAATCAGGCCCATGCCATTCGTACCTTGCATCGTCCTTGCGATACCAACGACTTATGAAAGGTCCCTCAAATTGCATACCGGTTTAGTTTCATTTCTTGGTCATGCCCAATTACGAATTGGTGCATTCTACTTTGAATGGCTTAATAGGAAACATAGGCATCCATAGATTGTGGTTATTACACTAGCTGTTTTAATTTTCTTAATAAAATGGTTCAACATTTTGAATGCGCTCTAACAGGTTCGACATCTAGGAACATTTAAAATTCAAAAAATTCCCAATTGATCGTCGAAAGCCATCATCTTTTGTTGTAAAAATAAAAAAAATATAAATGAATCCATACTTACACATGTTTAAAACTGGTAGGTTAGAGAAAGTTCAGTGGGCTGGGAAAATGAGAAAATTTTCATGTTCCCACCTCAGTGGAGTAGGAAAACTGGATGGGCCATGGCTCAAATCTGAGCATTTTTTCATCAATTTGAGTCGATCGGTTCAACTTGAGATGATCGATTTTGTCCTAGCGACTGGCCAAGTCAAGGATGACACTAGGCTCAAGTTGAGACAATCGTCCTAGACTTGGATGATAATGGATAGTTTATCTAACGACTCTAATTTCTTTTTCTATAAATTTAACTCTTTTCAATTCCAAATTCACACCTTGTTGTTGAAATCCTCAATTGAACCTTTTTACTGGAATCATCAATTTATATGTTAACTTATTTTGATACTTCATTTATTTTATTTTGTGAAATTATAGGTGCAAAAAACTCTAGGGATATAGCATATGGAAAACCTTAATTTCGTTTAAATCTTGTTTCAACATCCTTATAGTGTTTCAAAGATTCAATCATGTTAAAGTATTGCTTGGTTGAAACAGCCAAGTGTTGATATGTCAAGTTTGGTTATCATATTTTAGTTCCAAAACTCGAAGCTGCTTGATTTTATTACTAGAGTCAACTTTGTTAGGTTGGACTAAGAACATAGAAACTTTGAGACTTGTTCTTTTTCTCTGAAGAACCCAAAGATGTATCGGCATCAACAAACACATCATTCGAGGTTACTAAAGAAGACTTGACTTGTTTGATTTCTATATACGTGTCTTTCAAGTCGATTTATATTAAAAACATAATATTCGAAGTTAGTTTATTTGTCTTTAGTATTGGTGACTTGATCATTTAGATATGGTCAAAATGTCAAGGAAAGATATACTAGTTGTTTCATACAACTTTGGTATATGGAGTTATGAAGTATAGTTTATCTATTTTGACTTCGTAGAATCGACAAACACTAATTGGTTATTTGTTATTATTTAGAGTGTTGAACTTTCAGATTGATTCCATACCTCGAAAACTATGCTTAATTATATTTATATGTTTTAAGGAAGTAGACTTGCGAAACTTGTTTTGTAGTTGAAATGGAGTTAAAGAATCTATTCTAGGACCGATCCCTTAAACAAGGATATTTACTAGGACCAATCCTAAGGATCTCTAGTAGGACAGATTCCTTATTAGGGACCTCTACTAGGACCGATCCGAAGGATCTCTAGTAGGACTGATCCTTAGTTAACCAAATATGCCTCTCTTTTTTTTGTCTACTATCTTAAAAACGTATTTGGTTGAAAAGGAAATTTCATAATGAAAAGGCGAGGGTACCCAAATATACCTCAATCTAAAACTTTTCCTACCTATAAGACCTTTCTCCGAAAGTGATTGTCTATGGACAGAGTCGAGACAATGCAACTAATCGGTTCACACTTCGTGTGATCGTCTATGGATACGAGATCGAGATAATACAACAACGAAGTATGTTTACTTTTGTTTGAGGGTGAAAATGGTTTTTGCTGATTTTGGTAATTTCGGTTGTGTGGGTGAGAAACGAATTTAAACCCTAAACAATGTACTGCAAGGGAGTACTTTAGATTCGAGAGATCAATCTGTACAAATCCGACCTAAACCAAGAAATGGCCGTTCCAGACTTGCTTTGGTCACAAAGAGGAGGAGAATGGGTTGGTTTTGGGGAGGGAAGCGAAGAAAGTGTTAAGACCAGGTTTATTCTGAAAGAGTAGTTGTTTCACGACTTGTATGAGAAAATGGGAAGCTAACAGATGGAAAGCTAGCAAAATGTTTCTAAGTGTTGTGTTGCTTCTGACTGACCTTGTTGTTCGGTGGAAATAGGTAAGACCTATTTATACAATTCGAAGTGAAACGTACTCTGGTCTCATTAAAGAATGGAAAAATGGGTGAGTAAATGGGAGGAGGTGGTAACCGTTAACGCATGGAATTGATGTTCCATAAAAAAGAGTGTTTCACCATTACTCCTTGTATTTACTAACCGCCTCATCCTTATTGCACTTCCTTATGATGGGCGTAGTGTACGCCGCACGCTGTAAACCGCCAAACCAATACCCAAAGTGGATCCCCCAGTTTGTGATATGTATTGATGTCTCGAATGTTTTCGTGGAAAACATGTAGCATGGTTATTGCCTGGCAAGTCGAGCTTGGGAGACTTGCTAACTTGGTGACCTTCGACGGTCGAGATTTTGCATCTTAAGAGGAAAGGTAGTCGTTGATCGTTGCACGCTTCCGTTTTTGATAGCCGTGTAGGGAATGCCAGCATGGTGGCGCGGCTAGGTTGGCATGGTATGCCTTGGCGCTGTTTGGCGTGGCCAAATTAGGGTTTCGGGCTAAAGGTTACCATGTGTTGTCTGGTAACCTTGGATGGCTAGGATTTGATCTTGGCATGCCTTGGCACGGTTTGGCGTCGCCAAACTAGGATTTCGGGCCAAAGGTTACCATGCGTTATCTGTTAACCTTGGACGGCTAGGATTTGATCCTGGGATTGAAGGGCGACCGTTGATTATCGCACGCCTTCGTTTTAGTAGCCGCATAGGGAAGGCCAGCATGGTGGCGTGGCTAGGTTGGCATGCCTTGGCGTGGTTTGGCATGCCTTGGCGCGGTTTGGCGTGGCCAAACTAGGGTTCGGGCCAAAGGTTACCATGTGTTGTCTGGTAACCTTGGACGGCTAGGATTTGATCCTGGTATTGAAGGGCGACCGTTGACAGTCGCACGCCTTCGTTTTAGTAGCCGCATAGGGAAGGCCAGCATGGTGGCGCGACTAGGTTGGCATGCCTTTGCGCGGTTTGGCGTGGCCAAACTAGGGTTTCGGGCCAAAGGTTACCTTGTGTTGTCTGGTAACCTTGGACGGATAGGATTTGCTCATGATATTGAAGGGCGACCGTTGATTGTCGCACGCTTTCGTTTTAGTAGGCGCATAGGGAAGGCCGGCATGGTATAGTGGGGCCGCGGGTTTGGCATACCGTTGGCACATGGTGCGTCTAGCATGGCTAGGGCCAAGGCAAGATGCGTTTGGCTTGGCGAGGTGGGGCCAATGGTTTGGCATGCCGTTTGGCACATGGTGCGGCTAGCATGGCTAGGGCCAAGGCAAGGTACGTTTGGCTTGGCAAGGTGGGGCCAACGGTTTGGCATGTTGTTTGGCACATGGTGCGGCTAGCATGGCTAGGGGCCAAGGCAAGGTGCGGTTTGGCTTGGCATGTGGGGCCAAGGGCTTGGCATGCCGTTTGGCATATGGTGAGGCTAGCATGGCTAGGGCATAGGAAAGGTGCACTTTGGCTTGGCATGGTTTTCTATTGGCGCAATAGTGCGGCTGGCATGGTTGGCATGCCTTGGCGCGGAGATGTGGCTGGCACGGTTTGCCATTGGCACAGTGGTGCGGCTGGCATGGTTGGCATGCCTCGTCGGTAGCATGTGGCTAGCACGGTTTTCCATTGGCATAGTGGTGCGGCTGGCATGGTTGGCATGCCTTGGCGCGGTAGATGTGGTTGTCACGGTTTGCCATAAGCACAGTGGTACGGCTGGCATGGTTGGCATGCCTCGGCGCGGTAGCATGTGGGTTTTGTACAGGTGATTTCAATCAATGTTAGGGGTTCTGCCGTGGAACATGATACATAGAAAGAAAAAAGGTACCCTGGTAATTCTTACGTAAGCATGTTGATCGATTTGATAAATGTGCTAATGGTCATAATGACGTCATGCCAGATGTGCGGTTTTACGATTTCAACCCTAGGCTAAAAGCCACCATCAACATTAAGTCCCTTGCTTAGCTCGGAACGGGAGCATTGTTGCGAGGTAAGCATAAGATGGTGTCAGGCTAGGACAAGAAATTGAAACAAGTCGTGATAAGATGGTCAGGAAATCCCGACTAACCTTTTCGAGAGGTAAAGAGAGTTTGCGCTTCCCGTGTTGGCGGCCTTGCATAAATTGTACTGGTGGTGCGGACCGTGATGTGGTGAGATGAAAATTGTCGGCTTAGTCTGGCTATGCATCACCTTGGCTGGGTCAAGGAACATCGTGCCGCTGGGTCGGTGAGTTGTTGGTGTCAGTATGGTTTGGAAAGAGGGCGCAGGCATTGCGCTGGCTTGGAATCAACGTGGCAAGGCATGGCGCGGACAAGCTTGGCATGTGGGGCCAGGGCAATGGCGCGGTCTTGGAGAGGCAAAGCATGGTGGACGGCTTGGCAGGTGGGGCCAAGGCAATGGCGCGGTATTGGAGAGGCAAGGCATGGCGGACGGCTTGGTATGGAGCCGCTAGCGTAGTATCGTCTTGGGATGGAGCCGCCATCGTAGTATTGGCTCGGGATGGAGCCGTTAGCATTGAATCGGCTAAGAATGGAGCCGTCAGCATTGGTCGGATTGGAATGGAGCCGCTTGCGTTGCGCGGCTTGGAGTGGAGCTATCTTGAGTTCCTCGGAAGGATGACGACTGGCTTCAGTTCCGTGGAAGGATGACAATTTTGTCTAAATTAGGGTTTGGCATGCCGAAACCCTAATTAGCGCCCTTTACTAGAATCGCCTTAGAATTCTTGTACGGACTCGGATTTTGACGGTCCGCCCCTCCATTCTGAACGGAAAAGAATTTTCTATCTTCCTTCGCAAGAATATTTAGGTTTTGAGCTCGTTCGGGAGGTGGAAACAGCTCGACAGTAAAATTCAAGAATAATTCAGAAGGAATGTTGCGGGCCCGAGGTGGCATAGTCGTGCCCGATCACCTATTCACGTTCATGGAGCAAGAAGGAATCTTCATTCTGTTCAAACTCTAGAAACTCCGTCCGCATGAAAAGAGGTATCGACCCTCTTCTGTTGCTCGTCTGGATCTGTGCTTTCGTCTGTAGTGTCTCTCTAGTGGATTCTAAAATTTATCAAAACTCCACTGCATTCTTGGGATGGATGGATGAAATATATGCTCGACAACGATCATGTCAGGGCTAATCTTGGAGATTGTTGTTGCGTTGTCGGTCCATCCTTGACTTTAGGTTGTTCAGTGTCTGGACCTTCTGATTGCGATGATTGATATATTGTGGATGATTGTATGGTAGAAATCTTCCGAAGACACAGGATGAAATAGATGAGTTGGGACATTTTGTTGCCAATGTGCTGCTATCAAGTCTTCAAGGACTCTGTTCCAAGAGACATCCTTCAAACCAGCTTCTTAATCTTGGACTATAGTATGGAATGGGATGCGGTGAGCAGTCCCCAGTTATATTTCTGTTAGATCCGATGGCATGGCCGAACATGTGAATGTATCTTTGTGGCGTGCTTTTTTCGAAGCACATGTACAGCTTCATGTTGAGAAATTCCCGCGGCTCGTAAAACTTCGGCAGTGATGATGTTGAAATCAGAAATAAACAGGTTGAGGGGAGTGAAAGCGTCTCATGCTGGTAGTCCCCATGTGTAGCCTACTTTCATCGCATCGCCTTGAATCCATGTCCAAGCTTATTGTAATTTTCTGGATGTGACGCTGGGATGCACATGGACGAAATATTCTGGATAGCGAAGAGGCAGGAATGATAGAGTTATGTTGTTTATCGTGGCTCCCTCTGTTTCTTCAAGAAAATATTTCAGCCGCGTCTCTGGAGTTACCTCATGAGTCTTTGATGGTCGTCGGGATGGACTGCGATAAGCAGTCCCCGATCGCATTTTTCTTTAGTTTCTAAAGTTATTTTCCTCTGAGCATGCTTGGGATACGCGGCGGCCTCGTAAAGTGTTGAAGGCGTCTTCTTGACAGAGAGGTGATGATATTCTTGCGCTATACCCTTGAAGAGTAGATGACCTTGTTGTGGTTATGGCCTTTTGGTTGACTGTGTCTTTTGAGCTTTGCTAGTGAAAGGATTACGTGTAGATCCTCAATCCCCAAGTATGCTTTACATATTTCCATCTTGTATGGTCAGTGGTTTGACCATGATAAAGACATCACCATCGTGCGCTCGTACTGGTGATTTTGTTACTTCTTCCACGTGAAACTAAAATATGGAGGAGTACGGGTTACCTTTGTAGTGATTGCTGCTGCGGTGAAGCTCTGGCTGGTATCAAAAAATGAGCGACAATAGTTCTTGGTAGCAGATGTAATCAGAAGAGACTATATTGTCGTGGAAACAAAGTAGGTTGGATAAAATTGTATGGGCATCCATGGAAGTAAAAGTATGGGCTGGATGCGTAAGCGAGCAAACTGTCCGTGGTCATGAGTTTTGGCGGGATGGATCAAAAGGTGGCCATGACTGCGAAGATTGGTTGGCTGCGATCATGATCCTTGACATGGGAAGTGTGGTGGCACGACCCTTTGCAGGAAGGAGTGGTGTTGAAGCAGCTTCGGCTCTTGGAGAGGACGTTGAAACTTAAGGAGCCAAATGCGCTTCGGATCCGGGAGCTTGACTTATGGAGATAATGTTGAAGCGGAGTGAATGGCCGGAGCGAACGTTCAGCGGAGCGAGCTGGCCGGAGAACGTTGAAGCGAAGCCACCACGGTGAGAACGTCGAAACGGCGCCTTGGAACTCTCAAATCCTTGACGGTTACAATGTTGAAGCCGGAAGCTGCGTCACTCGAAGATTCTCATCAAACTCGACATCCCTCAAGTGAACAAAGTGGTTTGGAGTCCCAGTTCCATCTATCGATCGTGCTTTCCCAGGAGAGGTTGGGGTTTGGGAATGGCTTCCCTGGCTGGAAACAGCTGCTTTCCTGATGCAGCGCGGTTGAGGGCTGCAAATATATCTTGACATTGTGCCTTGGGTAAATATATAATATCATATAAATATTTCATCATAGACTGCACGATTTTGCGGGCGAAGTCCCCAGAAATCATGCATCTCCTGACATGAAAAGAGTCTTTTTGAACTCAGGGGGGTTGCTGATTTTCTTTGCTTCGATTTTGGAGAAGTCGTTCCTGATCTTTACGTGTGATGAAATTAGATTGCTGATTCCCTTCTACTGGGAGTTCAAGAGCAACGACTGGAAGGATGAAAGATGCAAGATGGTGTAAAGATGCAAGCTGTTAGCGCTGGAAGGATACAAGCTGCTGTAAAGATGCAAGATGTTAGCGTTGGAAGGATGCAAGTTGTTAGCGCTAGAAAGATGCAAACTATTAACGCTGGATCGGCTTGGAATGGGCGTTGGCTTGGCGTGGACGCTGGCTTGGATTTGGTATGGCGCGGACTGTTGGCTTGGCACGGCGCTGGCTTGGCACAATGTTGGCTTGGCGTGGCGCGGACTTGTTCTTGCGGGCACAATTGCCTCTTTCCATACGTAGCTCAAACAGGAAATCCTTTCCTTATTCAAATTCCAAAAAGTGTTATGTTTATGAAAGGGGTTGGCTCCCCTTTTTATCTCGTATCTTTGTTATCACGTCCTGGTGTTAGCGGTAGTGTGGTAGCAATAAAGTGGGCAAGCATATTCCAGCTATGTACTCCAGCGTTTCTCTTTCAATTTGTTCTCTTGTTTTCTTATGTTGGTGCAAACCCTAGCCATAGGTATGCCTTCCATAAATCTGTAGAAATATTTTTCTTCTGAACTGGTGTAAACCCTAGCCATGGGTATGCCTTTCATAAACTTGTAGAAATACTTCATCATAAACAATTCCTCTTCAAATATCACCGTAGTAACGTCGGCTACCTCATGAATTGTGACGGGTAATCATTATTATGCAAAGTAGGCACGCACGGGTAGGTGATTTTATTTTATTTTGAAAGGTAAACAAAGCGCCTGGTTTATGGTTTTGATTTCTCGGATTTCTTGGGTTGATAGACAAATATTACCTTGAGGGTTTTGGATTATTCTTTTGGAATGGATTGTTTTGGGGAATGATGTTGTCTTGGTTATGATTGCAAGTGACGCAAACATCCCAGGAAAACCATGAATGCGTGTGTTGGTAGATGACATGGGGTGAAACATAACGTGGCTATCGGTTTTATCATTCCTGTGAAAACTTGAAATAGCAAACCATGTATCTTGTATAGGTAAGACTTACTCGGTTTTTCAGGTCTCCTGATGAAAAGGGAACCTTCCGGGTGTAAGACCGAGTTTTATGGGAAGCGCCCCCGTGATTGTGGAAAGTCCCCAGTCGTCTCATCTGATAATCAAGTCGTCGATCCCTGGTTGGATCATTCGCTTTTAATCTCTAGGCAGTCCCCAGTCATCCCTCGCCGTGTCAAGACTGATAATCAGGTCGTCAGGTAACTGAGTCGTTGATCCCTGAGCGGATCTCCTGCTTCTACCTTCTAGATGTATGGGTCGAAACATGAGGTCGAAAATTGACATTGTAACCGAAAGATCAATCTCCCACTGTGGTCGCCAATTGTTTGAGGGTGAAAATGGTTTCTGCTGATTTTGGTAATTTCGGGTGTGTGGGTGAGAAACGAATTTAAACCCTAAACAATGTACTGCAAGGGAGTACTTTATATTCGAGAGATCATTCTGTACAAATTTGGCCTAAACCAAGAAATGGCCGTTCCAGACTTGCTTCGGTCACAAAGAGGAGGAAAATGGGTTGGTTTTGGGGAGAGAAACGAAGAAAGTGTTGAGACCAAAAGTTGATTCGGAAGAGTAGTTATTTCACGACTTGTATCGAGAAAATGGGAAGCTAACGAGATGGAAAGCTAGCAAAATGTTTCGAGTGTTGTATTTTCTCGATCGACCTTGTTGTTCGGTGGAAATAGGTAAGACCTATTTATACAAGTCGAAGTGAAACGTACTCTGGTCTTATTAAGGAATGGAAAAATTGGAGGAGGTGGTAACCGTTAACGCATGGAATTGATGTTCCATAAAAAAGAGCGTTTCACCATTACTCCTTGTATTTACTAACCGCCTCATCCTTATTGCACTTCCTTATGATGGGCGTAGTGTACGCCGCACGCTATAAATCACCAAACCAATACCCAAAGTGGATCCCCCAGTTTGTGATATGTATTGATGTCTCGAATGTTTTCGTGGAAAACATGTAGCATGGTTGTTGCCTGGCTAGTCGAGATTGGGAGACTTGCTAGCTTGGTGACCTTCGACGGTCGAGATTTTGCATCTTAAGAGGAAACGTAGACGTTGATCGTTGCACGCTTCCGTTTTTGATAGCCGTGTAGGGAAGGCCAACATGATGGCGCGGCTAGATTGGCATGGCATGCCTTGACGTATCCAAACTTAGGTTTCGGGCTAAAGGTTACCATGCGTTGTCTGGTAACCTTGGACGGCTAGGATTTGATCCTGGGATTGAAGGGCGACCGTTGATTGTCGCACGCCTTCGTTTTAGTAGCCGCATAGGGAAGGTCAGCATGGTGGCACGGCTAGGTTGGCATGCCATTGGCATGGCATTCCTTGGCGCGGTTTGGCGTGGCCAAACTAGAGTTTCGGGCCAAAGGTTACCATGCGTTGTCTGGTAAGCTTAGACGGCTAGGATTTGATCCTGGGATTGAATGGCGACCGTTGATTATCGCACGCCTTCGTTTTAGTAGCCGCATAGGGAAGGCCATCATGGTGGCACGTCTAGGTTGGCATGGCATGCCTTGGCGCGGTTTGGCGTGGCCAAACTAGGGTTTCGGGCCAAATGTTACCTTGTGTTGTCTGGTAACCTTGGACGGCTAGGATTTGATCCTGGGATTGAAGGGCGACCGTTGATTGTCGCACACCTTCGTTTTATTAGCCGCATAGGGAAGGACGGCATGGTATAGTGGGGCCGCGGGTTTGGCATGCCGTTGGCACATGGTGCGGCTAGCATGGCTAGGGCCAAGGCAAGGTGCGATAGGCTTGGCGAGGTGGGGACAATGGTTGGGCATGTCGTTTGGCACATGGTGCGGCTAGCATGGCTAGGTCCAAGGCAAGGTGCGTTTGGCTTGGCGAGGTGGGGCCAACGGTTTGGCATGCCGTTTGGCACATGGTGCGGCTAGCATGGTTAGGGGCCAAGGCAAGGTACGGTTTGGCTTGGCATGTCGTTTGGCATATGGTGAGGCTAGCATGTCTAGGGCCAAGGAAAGGTGCGGTTTGGCTTGGCATGGTTTTCTATTGGCGCAGTAGTGCGACTGGCATGGTTGGCATGCCTTGGCGCGGAGATGTGGCTGGCACGGTTTGCCATTGGCACAGTGGTGCGGCTGGCATGGTTGGCATGCCTCGGCGCGGTAGCATGTGGCTGGCACGGTTTGCCATTGGCACAGTGGTGCGGATGGCATGGTTGGCATGCCTTGGCGCGGTTTGCCATTGGCACAGTGGTGCGGCTTGCATGGTTGGCATGCCTCGGCGCGGTAGCATGTGGGTTTTGTACAGGTGATGTCAATCAATGTTAGGGGTTCTTCCGTGGAACATGATACATAGAAAGGAAAAAGGTACCTGTTAATTCTTACGTAAGCATGTTGATCGATTCGATAAATGTGTTAATGGTCATAATGACGTCATGCAAGATATGCGATTTTACGATTTTAACCCTAGCCTAAAAGCCACCATCAACAACTTGATAAAAAGGTTCGGACTTAACCAAACCCAATAGGATAGGAATTAACGTTTGTGGAATTTACTTTAAATTATAATAACAAACAATTATAATTACGGAAAATAAAAGTAAATGACAGGCAAGATTTTGTTAACGAGGAAACCGCAAATGCAGAAAAACCCCGGGACCTTGTCCAGAATTGAATACTCTCAGGATTAAGCCGATATACAAAATCAAACCAACTTCGTATAGTTGAGACCAAGCAACTAAACCTATAGTTCACCTAGTTCCGTCTGTATTCCCATGCCTCCAACTTATGAATAAGTCACATACTTGGAACAATTCCTTTGGTTCGTATTCCAAACAGTAAAGGAACAACAAATCTATTTGGTAGCAACTCTTTTCAACCAAGTGATGTGAGTTCGACAAAGGCTCTTCTGTTTATCTCAATAAACTCCTTCGTCAGGTTCTTAGATCTATCTTATTCTCAACTACCAAAGGTAATTGTTAAGATTTTGCAATCAATACTTTTAATCACCAAGAATTGTATTGATGCCGATCTACACAACTAATCAATCTAATCTACCACAAGGCTTCCAAATTCTTCCTTTTAAAAAAACCTTTTTCCTCACAACTCTCCACATCAATTTAGCATTTTTTCCTTCCATCTTTATAATAAACCGCTAGGATGAGGAAATTTTATCCTTCGCTATACCGCACTCTTCATGCAACCATGGCCGTCCGATTCATTTAGATTCCACATCGAAGTAAATTGAAACCATATATTTTATACAGTATCAAATCTTCATCCTTCCCACCCATAGCTATTGATCGCTCAGAATTTTCTCGCTTCATCAATCGCTGTGTTTTGGATTAATTTCCAATTTTACGACCAATGGGATATCAAAATCTCTTCCCAAGAAAGGACCGACACGCATCCCTCGCAAAAACCCTACCGAGAATATTATCATGAAAAAAGCAAAATAAATTTTAGCTTTTGTCAAACCAATTCGTATAGTTGAGACCTTTTATATTTCGTAGTCATTTGTTTTAACTCGTGTTCAATCAAGAGTATAGCTTCCCATATTTTTTCCCATTTTGCCTACTTTTCAAGCAGTAGTTCCTTTCCATTTCAAATTCTTCCTAATCATTCCTTTATCGCTATTACAAACCTAAAGGAACAACAAATCTATTTGGTAGCAATCAACCATGATTCCTATTAATGAAATAGTTTGAATTACAATCACAAATTGTTTATCTCAATAAACTCCTTGTGAGTTCTTAGATCTATCTTATTCTCAACTACCAAAGGTAATTGTTAAGATTTCCCATGATTATAGTTGGATCCTATATACTGAAACAAGTATTGTGCACACCAAAGATTATAAACCTCAAATCAGAAATCTTCAATATCTTCTTTGTCTTCAAATATTCTTAGATCTTCAATAAACGCTTGCACACAACAACTTGAATCTCTTGTGATCAATCACGCATAGAACGGAGTCTGTTAACAATGGATTATCACAAGACGTATTTGGATCTACAAACAGTCTAAAGATCCATGTCGAAACTTCGATCTAGTTTGAGTGAATCTTATATCAGAAGAGAAGATTCTCAAGCATAAACAAACTAGGTGCAATCAAAGTTCAACCACCGTTAGTCAATCAAATCAATCGAAAACCAAGATAAACCGCAATTATCTAGTTTCCCACCAACGGTACTAATAGAGCTTCTCAATCCCAAAGAAGACTTTAAACTGAGCGGCCGTAAGAGATTTTGCCTAATTAGGTTACCCTCCTTTCCGAATAGGCGGCTAACAACACAACCGAGGAAGTTTGTTGTCACGAAGGATTAGTTTACTAGAAATGCAAACTTCAAGTATTTATAGACAAGTAAGTTTGGACACCAAGAAATTTCCAAATCCGAAAATATTCTCAAAATATGCAATATATTCCAAATTCGGTTTTCATAATTCCTGGAAATGCTCTGTCCAAAATATTGACCGAAAATATCTTTGGATAATCTCAACTAGTAAATGCACATTACTAATTCTCATTTTCTTAAAATAAAATTAAAAACCTTAAATAAAAGATTCTTAACTTATTTATGTTTCGATCCTGGGATTCTCTTCCTTTAGCTAGTAAGGAATAACTTTGAACAATTAAAGATAAGTGTTACTGCACATGTTCAAATTATGTCGACATCCTTACTTTGTAAGTCCTCTTTCATACTTACAATCTTGAAACCGATTTGCCACACTTCCAAACAAGTTTAGAATTGGTTCATCTGACTTTCAACAACTATGTGATTGATCAAGAAAACTCAATCACCAATCATGGGTTTAACGGTTCTACCAAAACAAGTTTCGGTTCTACCTCCATGTGAGTACAGTGCATAGTCACACTAGCTTTCCAAAATTCGGTTGACTAGGTACTAGGATCGGTTCCCCGCATATATATGGTATCTAACTTGAATGTGTTGGACATGTCCATAGGATCGGTTCCCCTTTGCCTAAAAACGTGTTGCACATGTCCATAGGATCGGTTCCCCTTTCTGCTAAAACATGATGCACCTCTTACAAGGATCGATTCCCCTTTGTGATGTGTTGCACCTCTTACTAGGATCGGTTCCCCTTTACCCAGATTCGGTCATACACAAAATCACAAATTCGATCATACCATCTCAGGTGATTACTTAAGATCGGTTTCACTAATAAAAGTCATACCAATACAAAAGTCAGGCCTTTGTGAATAGTTTTACCAAGAACACAAACAACTCATGAGAGGCTATACTAATCACACATATTGGTTGTTCACAAGATATGTAGTGAATAACAATACTAATAACGCCTGGCGATTTTCTTTTCGATTCACAAAACAAGTTCATGAATTTACTTCCTTAAAACACATATAAAACGTTATTTCCTAGGATAAAATCCTCACCTCATACCCATACATAATCACAATAGCATTTAAACAATTATGTCGATGTCTTATCTACAAAGTTTAATGGTTAAGCAATAAACCTCATATTGTATTCCTTAATACTATGTCTAACTAGAGCGTTCATGCTTCGCGGTTTTGTTTTCAATATGCACGACTTGAAAGATACGTTAGGGAATGAAACAGTTCAAGTCAAATATCACTAACCTCAAGTGGAAGGATGACGTTGTCGTTGTAGCTTCTTACTTCTTCACTTCTTCAAGTCTTCGCAATACTTGTAATGTCTCATATCCTAATACTTTCAAGCTAACCTATACGAAGTTGACTCTAGTACATAATCAAGCGACTCTTTAATGAGTTTTGATTCACTAAAATATGACAACCAAACTTGGCATACCAGCACTTGGTGGGTTTAACCGAGAAATGCTCTAACAATCTCCCCCTTTGTCAATTTTAGTGACAAAACTCTTACATCATATGGATAAACAAATTACGAGAATTCATTACACATGCGCTTGATTCCCGAATTCAACAGCACAATAACTTGTATACATTCAATCCTTAAATGCCGTTGTTGACATTATGATAACAAAGAATATTACTCCCCCTAAAGGTAAGATAGATAGATTTTATCAATCCGCACGTCTTTGTTATTCCTTTGTAATGATATGTTACTCCCCCTTAGTCTATGCTTTCACTCTTTCGTTAGATAAACGTTTAAGCACCAATGTTCTATTTCTTAGTGATACCAATCAATATAAAATCAATGTCAGTATCAGTTGTTTACTCCATATATTTCTCCCCCTTTTGTGTCACAAAATGACAAAGAAACGAAAAAATAAAGGACAAACCGAAAAGAATCTTACAAATCTCAAAATAGACTTGCAACCTATAGAGTTAAGCACGAGGGTTCCACACACCATTTCTGATAACCAATATCAAAACTGAAATTACAAAGTAATTTTGTTTTGATATGTTATCAAGGAAACAATTTCCCGAAGCAATTTTCCCTAATAGTTTAGCAAACCAAAAATCAACTAAGCACCTTAGTCCCTTTGCTAAACCGATTGTACAAATACAATCGCTTGTTCGATAAAAACCAAAATAAAGATAACTCTATTTTTCTCATCAAGTTCTAATTATCCATAGGGTTATTTTGTTTTTGGTACTCAGGTTTTTTCCAACTTTTGAGTTTGGTCTAACATTTGTCCAGCTTTACGTTTGGTACTTAGAAAAGACGTTGACCCGTGTTGACTCGGTTAAATATTGACTTTAGTTTATTAATTATTAGAATTAGAATTAAAAATTAAAAAATTAAAGTAAACCATAAAAATGAAACTATTATACCTAATTACTAGAACAACCTTCACTTTCCTTACATTTACCTAACCCATCTTCTTCAAACCCATCCCCACCCCCACCAATTTCTCCCATTCACAACTCCGATCCAATCCATCCAACACCGTTGTTGTAAATCATTTTCTTCTCCGAAGAACTTCGCTTCTATGATGACTATTAACAACCAAAGGTGTTGGATGCATTCGTCTTTTTTCTACGTGTTCTGATGTTGTTTGTCTTACATATTGATGGTTCTCTCGTCATTCTTCTACTACTTGCTCTTCGTTATTCGGTGCAAAATCAATGAAGAACTTCGATTCATTCCATGTCCATTATTTCCATTACCTTCTTCTCTTCGATTTGAAATGATTAATTATGATTCTATGATATCATTTGAAGGTAAATTTAATGTTTTTTCTATCTCCCTTTATTTTAATCTTTGATAGAGATGAAATGAAGCTATAATTTGTAACACCCCTAATTTCGATTTCTTAGAAATTGGTAGAATAATTAACCCAATTGAAAACCCTACATTGAGAAATGAAAATTTTGGGAATTTTATTAAAGCCCTAATTGTGATGTTGATCGGCAAAAATTGATTTTGTTCTTCTGAGTTTTTTCTGGTTTATTTGATGATCCAATTTTTAAGCTTGAGACGACAAAAAAAGCTAATCTCATCTTATTCAGAGAAGTGGCAAGATGGAACTACAATAGTATTTGATTATATAGTGGTATCAATTGGTAAGGGAAAGATGGAACATCATTAAACACCCCCTCCGGGTATTCTCCGGCTTCTCGAAATCATTAATCATTTTTTGCATAGAACCCAACAATAAATATGATTTTTGTTCTTCGCTGGCGGTAGCAGACCTGCCGTGTTTTTCGTAATCGGGGACGGAGGAGGAGTAGGGAACTAATGGATGTTTTATATAGACCGTAGTATTAATAGTGTTAGTAAAGCCATTGGATTCAAAGACAACTTCATGGGTACAATGGTAAACTCAGTATTTTTATTTAACCAAATTAATCAAAATTTGGTCATAAGCAGTCAACGTGGGTCAACGTTATTTCCAAGTACCAAACACAAAGCTGGACAAATGTTAGACCAAACTCAAAAGTTGGACAAAACCAGAGTACCAAAAACAAAATAACCCTTATCCATATAACTTAGACCTTTCAGTTTTAAACAAGACGTACTAGGTTAGTTAACTACCATTTCTTGTTAAGACATTCGATTAGACTTGAATAACCGAAACCTCCACTTTGATAAGTCTAACTAAGATCAGAATTAACTTAGTTTCTCTTATCCGGAATCGAATTGGACCAAACAATTCATCCCGTAAACCTTTTCTTTCGTTAAGCCATAAACAATTCATACAAACCAAATAAATCAACTTGCATAATTATTCACCTCAACCGGAAGCAATTGAAACAACATAGACATTAAAGCACCGCAATTGCACCGAAATTTTGTAAGCCTAAACAATTGATACCACACAATAAAGCAAGATAACAATAGTTTTTCTTAACCGTAACCAATTGAATCACACACACATCCATACAAACATAATGGAATAAAACATCAATTGTACCGAAATTTTGTTAAGTAAAAGCAATAAATATACTGTAGGATCCAAATATCGCACAACACATTTATTAGCGTGCGAGATTTAATTATTTTCTTAGATTGAGAAAATGTAGCATAGCTTGCGAGATTATAGAAAGAAAGAGAGCCTGCGAAATTATGAGCTGTACTCCACTATGTATGAGCTGTCATCCACTATGTAAACACCTATATAAAGAGAAAGGCAGGAGAGAGAAAGGGAGAGATCTTTTTAGAGTGGAGACACAATTTTGTAAGAGAGAGTGGATACACAATCAGGAGAGAGAGAGTTTATTTTCTTTATCATCTTCTTCCCCAAAAACTAGATCTAGAAAGCTCCAAATACTCATTAATGGAGATCCTAAATGTAATATTTATGTAATTCCAAAAATCATAGTGAAGAACCATGGATGTAGATCACATTGATCGAACCATGTAAAAAATCTCGTGTGTCTATTTAAATTTCTAGCACTTTTATCTTTATTTTAATTATCAAATAAGTTTAGATCTAGAAAATATTATCATAATATCACAAGGGGTGTGTTGTGGGATTTCCTGCAACTACATTTTGGCGCTAGAAACAGGGAGGAGTAAAGGATTTATCCTTCTGGTAATTTTTTGGTTCAAGAAGTTTCCATGAAGATTAATTATTGTTCATATTTTTCTAGATCTACAAAGTTTAGGTTCAAAAATGGAAATTTCATGGAAGAAATCACACTTTCAGGGAGTAAACATCATCAACAATTCAAAGACATGAAAAGAAGAAGAGAAAAAATTAGTTGATGTGGTGAAATTCAGGGAAGAAAACTAAAGTTTCAATGGAAGATTTCCATGTTCAGGAGAAAAAAACAAATGGAAAATTGTTGAAGGAAATAAAGGAAAACGAACAGAATATAAGAGGCAGAAGCTGTGATTTCTATCATAAACAGAAATTTGCACAGATGGTTTGAGTTGGAGCGGATAAGAAATAGGTCATGGGTTCGATTTCGCACACATACATATTTTTCATTTCTTCTCATTTTCAGTGGCGAATAAAAGAATAAAGAAAAAAGTTGTGCATTAATTTCGCAGAGAGGTTCTTGAACAGTTGGTCAAGAAAACAGTATGTGAGTTTGTGGTCGCAAGTTCTAATTCGCCTGCGAGCATAGTTTTCTTCTTTTTATAGAGGGTGAAAAAATGAATAATTTCGCAATATTGTTTCATTATTTCGCAAACAAGAGGCAGCACAGTTGGTCATTTGCGAAGTTAATGAGTTCATGGTCGCGTGTTCAAATCCCAACAAATGTGTATTTTTCGCATGGATATTTCGCAAGGGTATTTCGCACAGAAGAAAGTAGGTTATTATTTCGCAGAGATAATTCGCAAACAAAAGCCAGCAAAGTTGGTCAAAGGTAAAGACAATGAGCTTGAGGTCGCAGGTTCAATTCCCACCTCCCGCGAATTTTCGCATCTTTTTTGGACTACCAGAGAAAGACAAGTTTTAACAAGTGTGCGATAATTTCGCATAAGAAGAAGCTTGCATAGTTGGTCAGGAGGCGTGAATGCAATTAGCAGGTCGCAGGATAAATTCTTGCTTCTCGCACATTTAGTTTTGTTACGCGAAATTTCGCACGGACTTTGATTATTTTGCACTGAAGAAAGTTGATGATTATTTTGCAAATTAATTTCGCAAGAGAGGGTTAAAATAGTTGGTATGGTGCGAGAATATGCAAGAGGCAGGTCAAGGGTTCAAATCTCATTTCTCACACTTTTTTGCTGCGCGATAGTTACATTTCTTTGTGCAACATTTATACATTTCAAGGATGCCAGTTTCGCAAGCAAACCATATACTTTGCGCGAGACGACAGCAACAGACAATCACATGAAAGCTAAGTACCACTTCCTTGAACACTTTAATTTATACTAAGAACGAATAAAAAGATTTTTGATTTGATTTACAAAAAGCGATTCAATCGCAAGATTATAAAGATTACTAAGATTTCAAGAGTACAAAGACTTCAAAATTACAAAGATTTCGAGATTTCAAAATTACAGAAAATCAAGAAAAATCAATTTATATATTTCTCTAGAATATCTCTTTTACAGCGAATAAAAAGATTCTTGATTTGATTTAAAAGAAAGCGATACATTCGCACTATTACTAAGATTTAAAAAAAAAAATTATTTCAAAATTACAAAGATTTCAAAATTACAAAAGATTTCAAGATCTCAAAGATCTCAAAGATTTCAAAGATTTCAAGAGTACAAAGATTTCAAGATTTCAAAGATCTTAAAGATTTCAAAATTACAAAGATTCGAAAAAAATCTCGCAGATCAATTTATATATTTCTCTTGAATATTTGCTTTGCTTCAAATGATATGCTATTTAACATGAAGATATGAGAATGGAAGAATGAATGAAAGAATGAAGACATGCGAAAATTTCGCACAGAAAATGACAAGAGATTATCAAAGATCAGCGAAATTACAAAAGAGCTTATATGCAGAAGAATCAACAAAACAATCAGATAGAGGCAAACCTTCTATGGCGTACACCCTAGTTCGCAAGAGGCAAATGTACCTAAAGTGCGTCATAGTAGGGGGTACCTATTACATATAAAGAAGAATTGACAAAATAATCAGAATGGGAAGAACCTTTATGGCGTACACCCTAGTTCGCGAATAAAATTTCGTAAGAGGCAAAAGTACCTAAAGTACGTCATATAAGGGGGTATCTGTAGCGTGGCTCAGGGAAAAGGTTACACCACCCCTGGAACTTGAGTCATGGAGATTTGGGGTCAATAAAATCCATCCAGGAGAGGTACCTTGGATTTTAAATCTAAGCTTATGACTTAGGTTGGACTACCGAGGGTCTCTTCTAAGGAGTCAGCATTTGATAAGGCGCCGAGGTACACGGTTGAGCCAAGACTGCCTGGGGCATTTGAAGTGTCTCGACCATTCTTGGAAACTCTTGGCTTATGCTGCACTCGGCCCGAAGAAAACTCCACTTAGGGTGCAGTCTCGTAACCATAAGCCCTATAGGCAAAAGGGATAAGAGGCTGCGAAAATAACTGGTTGTTGTTAAGACCGGATGGGAGGAGCTAGCCTTGTATGGAAGAAGTACGCCTCCTTGAAGGGGCAACCAGGGGGAAGATAAGGGCGGCACCCTCCATTAGGGAGCTGACAGTGTCAAAAAAGACGCAAATGTCATGAGGCTTTATGCTCGCAAGAATATTTAGTCTTGTCATATTTGTGAAACAATCATGAAGAGGCAATAATACAAAAGAGTAGATAAGACGAGATCAATGGGTCATTGCATGCAAGTGTAAAGATGTCCTGCGATTTCGTCGCTAGACGACAATGTCATGGGGCTTTATATTCGCAAGAATATTTAGGCCTGTCATATTGTCGCATGAAAAATTTCCTGCAGAGGCAATAATACTAAAGAAATGATAAGACAAGATCAATGGGTCATTACATGAAAGTGTAAATACGTCCTGCGATTTTGTCGCAATGACAAGAGGTGGCAAAATAAGACCTTTAACTAGGAAGGAAAAATAAGACCACACAAGAAAATGAGTAAGCAAAGAAGCTTGCGAAAATGATTACATGATAAACTTGCGAACATGTACAGGATAATGAGACTGAGGAAATGAAAATGCCGCATACTTGATATTATGATCATATTATTCTGAGATACTAATAGTGTAGGAATAAGGAAAGATGAAGCACAAGTAAGAACTCACGAAGAACAATAAATACGCGAAGAGGAATGCATATAGACAAAGTCAGATAAATGAAGAATGGAAACGATTTAAAGCTACATCAATTTTAACGTGACAAAATGAGCTAAGTAACACAAAAAATAGCTATACATTGCAATAGATAAGCATTCTCATCATATAAGCATCACACTTGCATCATGAAAGCATCGCATAAGCATTTCATGGAATACACATCGCATACACATTTCATAACATAATCATCACATAAGCATTATTTTAGCACAAGTATTCAGAATTTCGCAGGATTATTCAAGATTTCGCAAAATGTGTCAGAATTTCGCAGATTGTGATTATTTCGCAGGATGTAATTATTTCGCTCGATTATAAGAAAAATTACAAACAACTTGAAGAGATTATACTATCGCATGAGCACAAAACAAGAGACAGAGGCAAGATAAGAATGAAGAAATAACTCGCTCATTCAGCATTTTCTCAACGATTCTACCCTCGTAGATAAAGAACAGAGGCAACTATGGATTACCAAGAAAAAACATTTTATATTCTTTATCTTCTCGGCAAGAATCATTTCCAAAGCGGATATGTTCACTAGTGAATAACAAGAATCCTCACCAAAAATGGAATAATAATTTCGCATGAACAGAGGCAATATTTCTTATTCTCATTCAAGGACAGATACTTCTTATATTTCGAGGATTGGGTACTTCTTATACTTCTTCAAGGATACTTCATACTTCGTATACTTCAGGATGATACTTCTAATTACTTGTTAGTATTTCGGAACTTCACAAAAGAATAAAGGCAAGTACGTACTTTTCAAGTCCAATATTCTTTCGCTCGTTCCTCCAACAACTACAACAAAGAGGATTTTTCCTTAAAGATCGCTTTTAAGCTATATTCAAGGAAAAAGAGGCAAGATGTAGGATCCAAATATCGCACAACACATTTATTAGCGTGTGAGATTTAATTATTTTCTTAGATTGAGAAAATGTAGCAGAGCTTGCGAGATTATAGAAAGAAAGAGAGCCTGCGAAATTATGAGCTGTACTCCACTATGTATGAGCTGTCATCCACTATGTAAACACCTATATAAAGAGAAAGGCAGGAGAGATAAAGGGAGAGATCTTTTTAGAGTGGAGACACAATTTTGTAAGAGAGAGTGGATACACAATCAGGAGAGAGAGAGTTTATTTTCTTTATCATCTTCTTCCCCAAAAACTAGATCTAGAAAGCTCCAATACTCATTAATGGAGATCCTAAATGTAATATTTATGTAATTCCAAAAATCATAGTGAAGAACCATGGATGTAGATCACATTGATCGAACCATGTAAAAAATCTCGTGTGTCTATTTAAATTTCTAGCACTTTTATCTTTATTTTAATTAACAAATAAGTTTAGATCTAGAAAATATTATCATAATATCACAAGGGGTGTGTTGTGGGATTTCCTGCAACTACATATATGCAATAAAATCAGGCTTTTCTTAAACAGGAAAACAATTAACTAACAAGATTGTTACCTCAAATTTGGCATCCTCTTCTCCGATATGTATGCATCTTCTTCCAAGGAGAATTGATATCTAAATATCATTATGTTTTCATCCTTATGCAAAACAAAAAAATAACAACAACCAACCTTTACCAGAGAAAGGTTGAAAACCGGTTTTTAACTATTTGCAAGCAAAAGTTGAAAACCCCCGAAACACATATGCTTTTATGCTAAACCAAAACCGATTCAACATATTGTAACTTTTTCACATATTGTTTCTATCAGAACCCCTCATGATCCTTTGATAAAGCCTACCAATATGGGCTAGAACTTAATCCTGCCAAATCAAAAAGTCACCCAAACCATAAGGGTTCACAACATTATGAGATCGAATATCAAGGTAATAAAACCGAAATCAAACATCCCATAAACATACATAGCAATAATCATAAAGCATTCAAGCACAGGCTATGTAAATCAAAAACTATCACAAGAAAAATTATAAATCAAATAATTTTATTCATAATAGTTTTATTCATAATAGACCAAATACAATCATTGAAAGAAATCAAAAATTGACGTCTATTTTCCTGGATTAAGTATTACAAAGATATAACTTAATCTCTAGTGGTGCTTCCATTATTTACCGATGATTCCTCGGTGTTTTGATTCTTGAGTCTTCTTTTCTCTTTCAGATGATTGAGTCTTTGTTTCCGAAGATTCAATTCCACAATCGATTTCAAGAGGTTTGACTCGAGCAGTTTTTCATTCACTACTGCAGTTTCCAACAGATCACGAGCGATTTCAAATTCTCCCATTAACATAAGCATAAGCTCAAAAGAAATATGATTCTTTTTATGTTCGTTTGAGAAGTAGCATTTGAACTCAACTGGAAAGGTTTCAAGTTTTCGAAGTTGAGATTCAATGTCAATAGTATTTTCACCCATCTTTTACCGTGGACAGAAGAAGGATCGGTCATATAGATGGTTTATATAATAATCCAAACTTGGTTGCCAAGATTGAAATACCTAATCACGGTATTTTTATTTGTGAAAATATAGACTTTCGAAAACATCATAGAGTTTTTCCGAACCAGTATAACCTAGGAGTTATGAAAATATTTTTCCCAACTTTTCTCATGGACTTTCCAAAGATCGAAAGTATTTTTCTAAAAATAGAAAAGATATTCCAAGTATAGAAAAATACTTTAGATATTCAAGAGTATAATTTTATACGTTCTTCATATTCTTGTGCTCTTTTAAAGAATTTCCCTTTTTATTTGAATTGAGCACAACTAGGGGAATTCCAAAGACCAACATCAGTTGTTGGAGTGAGCTAGTGATAGCTCAGAATTTATGGAACATGATCCATCATGATATTTTTGAATATATATCATTTTTGGATTCTTCCAAGAGTAAACTTCTTTCACTGTGTCACATCTGGAGTGATCTGATTTAACAGAATGATCAGATCGATGATCAAAATCATAAGTGTGACTTGAAGTTTTTTGAGTTGCGAAATAACTAGAACTCTTATATCGATCCAGGAATTCATTGGAATATGACATCATCATTTGATGAGATTGTTTCCTGGATTCTATTTTAGACAGTTGATCAACAACAAAGCAACATGATCTGAAATCATTTGTTTTTGTATTCATGAGTTGATCTTTTTCTGTTTAAGAGATAATCATCGTTGGATGATGTTGACCGGATACTAGTCAAAGGATTATCCCTTAAAACACATCTATCTTGATTCTTGTAGGTGGTTAGACTATTAGAATCACGACGTAGTATATTAGTTAAGAGATTCTGGAGATTAGAATCACATATCCTTGTTTTAACTAATATACTCCTTTTGGCTTGAACAGCATCAAGTCCTTTAGATTCAGCATCTTCATGAATCAATGATTCTCTGACTAGCTTCTCGGCAGATGGATAATATACATTATCCTTTGGATTATATTTGTTAGCAATCTTTATGAAAAATTTAATCTCATTACTGTCTTATGAATCTGACTTTTTTTTCACAAGTATTTGTTTTCGTATAAACTCATCATGGTTAATATTTCCTGAGATGTGTTCCACCAGAGAACTAACAGTGCTGATCTGTTTATCAGGTTTTGAAAACAAACATCCTTTCTGAAGTATATCATCTTCTTGCTCTACATTAACTGAATAAGACATAGATTCAATTTCTTATAGGTTGGATCGCACCAAACACGGATTGTTAGATCTTTTCGTGTTTTCCTGCTCTGATACCAATTGAAAAGGCGAGGGTACCCAAATATACCTCAAGCTAAAACTTTCCCTACCTATAAGTCCTTTCTCCGAAAGTGATTGTCTATGGACAGAGTCGAGATAATGCAACTAATCGGTTCACACTTCGTGTGATCGTCTATGGATACGAGATCGAGACAATACAACAACGAAGTATGTTTACTTGATAAAAAGGTTCGGAATTCACCAAACACAATAGGATTACTTATCAAGTAAATAGGAATTAACGTTTGTGTAATTTACTTTAAATTATAATAACAAACAATTATAATTGTGGAAAATAAAAGTAAATGACACATCAAGATTTTGTTAACGAGGAAACCGCAAATGCAGAAAAACCCCAGGACCTTGTCCAGAATTGAATACTCTCGGGATTAAGACGCTATACAAAATCAAACCAACTTCGTATAGTTGAGACCAAGCAACTAAACCTATAGTTCACCTAGTTCCGTCTGTATTCCCATGCCTCCAACTTATGAATAAGTCACGTACTTGGAACAATTCCTTTGGTTCGTATTCCAAACAGTAAAGGAACAACACATCTATTTGGTAGCAACTCTTTTCAACCAAGTGATGTGAGTTCGACAAAGGCTCTTCTGTTTATCTCAATAAACTCCTTCGTCAGGTTCTTAGATCTATCTTATTCTCAACTACCAAAGGTAATTGTTAAGATTTTGCAATCAATACTTTTAATCACCAAGAATTTTATTGATGCCGATCTACACAACTAATCAATCTAATCTACCACAAGGATAAACTGATTATAGTTGGATCCTATATACCGAAACAAGTATTGTGCACACCAAAGATTATGAACCCCAAATCAGAAATCTTCAATATCTTCTTTGTCTTCAAATATTCTTAGATCTTCAATAAACGCCTGCACACAACAACTTGAATCTCTTGTGATCAATCACGCATAGAACAGAGTCTGTTAACAATGGATTATCACAAGACGTCTTTAGATCTACAAATAGTCTAAAGATCCCTGTCGAAACTTCGATCTAGTTTGAGTGAATCTTATATCAGAAGATAAGATTTTCAAGCATAAACAAACTAGGTGCAATCAAAGTTCAACCACCGTTAGTCAATCAAATCAATCGAAAACACAAGATAAACCGCAATTATCTAGTTTCCCACCAACGATACTAATAGAGCATCTCAATCCCAAAGAAGACTTTAAACTGAGCGGCCATAAAAGATTTCGCCTAATTAGGTTACTCTCCTCTCCGAATAGACGGCTTCACCAGTAACAACACAACCGCGGAAGTTTGTTGTCACGAAGGATTAGTTTGCTAGAAATGCAAACTTCAAGTATTTATAGACAAGGAAGTTTGGACAACAAGGAATTTCCAAAACCGAAAATATTCTCAAGATATGCAATATATTCCAAATTCGGTTCCCATAATTCCTGGAAATGCTCTGTCCAAAATATTGACCGAAAATCTCTTTGGAAAATCTCAACTAGTAAATGCACATTATTAATTCTCATTTTCCTAAAATAAAATTAAAAACCTTAAATAAAAGATTCTTAACTTATTTATGTTTCGATCCTGGGATTCTCTTCCTTTAGCTATTAAGGAATAACTTTGAACAATTAAAGATAAGCGTTACTGCATATGTTCAAATTATGTCGACATCCTTACTTTGTAAGTCCTCTTTCATACTTACAATCTTGAAACCGATTTGCCACACTTCCAAACAAGTTTAGAATTGGTTCATCTAACTTTCAAGAACTATGTGATTGATCAAGAACACTCAATCACCAATCATGGGTTTAACGGTTCTACCAAAACAAGTTTCGATTCTACCTCCATGTGAGTATTGTGCATAGCCATACTAGCTTTCCAAAATTTGGTTGACTAGGTACTAGGATCGGTTCCTCACATATATATGGTATCTAACTTGAATGTGTTGCACATGTCCATAGGATCGGTTCCCCTTTGCCTAAAAACGTGTTGCACATGTCCATAGGATCGGTTCCCCTTTCTGCTAAAACATGATGCACCTCATAAAAGGATCGATTCCCCTTTGTGATGTGTTGCACCTCTTACTAGGATCGGTTCCCCTTTACCCAGAGTCGGTCATACACAAAATCACAAATTCGATCATACCATCTCAGGTGATTACTTAAGATCGGTTTCACTAATAAAAGTCATACCAATACAAAAGTCAGGCTTTTGTGAATAGTTTTACCAAGAACACAAACAAGTCATGAGCGGTTATAGTAATCACACATATTGGTTGTTCACAAGATATGCAATGAATACCAATACCAATAACGCCTGGCGATTTTATTTTCGATTCACAAAACAAGTTCATGAATTTACTTCCTTTAAACACATGTTAAATATTGTTTCCTAGGATGAAATCCTCACCTCATACCTATACATAATCACAATAGCATTTAAACGATTATATCGATGTCTTATCTACAAAGTTTAATGGTTAAGCAATAAACCTCGTACTGTATTCTTTAATACTTTGTCTAACTAGAGTCTTCATGCTTCGCAGTTTTGTTTTCAATATGCACGACTTGAAAGATACGTTAGGGAATGAAAATGTTCAAGTCAAATATCACTAACCTCAAGTGGAAGGATGATGTTGTCGTTGTAGCTTCCTACTTATTCACTTCTTCAAGTCTTTGCAATACTTGTAATGTCTCATATCCTAATACTTTCAAGCTAACCTATACGAAGTTGACTCTAGTACATAATCAAGCGACTCTTTAAATGAGTTTTGATTCACTAAAATATGACAACCAAACTTGACATACCAACGCTTGGTGGGTTCAACAGAGCAATGCTCTAACACATAAGATGTAGGCATAGTGTCTTGAACATGTGCAAAATTCTTATTACTTAATATTCAAGTATTTTCCTTGATACTCAAGGCGGGAACCCAAACCTAAATATTCTAAATATCTTTTTGATATTCGAATTTATATGTTTTACATATTCTAGAGGATAGCATATCTGTTGTTGATATATTATTACAATATATGTTTTATACTAGATAATATTAGTTGTCATTCAAGGGGATTTTTGTATGTGAGTTGGATAACTGTCGGAATCGTAACAAAGCCGGGAATAAATATATATATTTATTGCATATCTTTAATATTTTCGGATTTGGTAATCCTTATTGTCCAAACAATCCTTGGTCTTTACTCTATAAATAATGTAGCTTAATTCTTGCAAATTTTGTCTTTATAAGATTATACAAGGTGTGTCTATAGTAGGTTCATATCGAAAATATTGTGGTGTACTTGTTACCCTCGTTATTTCAAACCCCTTTAAGTTCCCAGATGCTCTACCACCTCCAGATGGATGAGGAAGCTGATTTAAGAGTTATAAATTAATTTTAGTTGAATGTAATGGATTAATCTTATGTTTTTCAGTTAATTCTAATTAAAAATAACAGATTAGCTCAATTATTCATAGGTTTCTTTAATTAAATGTAATTTTCTTAAAATAAGATAAGTTCAACTTAGTTATGATAATACATTGATGGTGCAAATACAAAGACATTTTTAATGATTAAACATAGCACAACATAAAAATAAACTACAAAATAAAACGACTCTTAATATTATACACATATCACATTTCCACAAATGCTTTATGTCTTTTTACAGAAGTTTGGATGTACATATAAGTTGTGATGGACGAAAAATTTAGCCTCTGGCACTATGCCGAGAAGGCCGAAACTCCCCGATGCGCCACCCATATGGTAATGACCGGACCTTAAAGCTTTGATTCTCATCAAGAAAATACACTTAATTTGTCTTTGCAAGCATGATACCTTAAATGTAGTATTCATAAGTAGCTCCTTAATGTTCAAACTTACATTTGTTCGATGAAGGGTGCAAGGCCATAAAGGATATTGTTGATGCATGCAACTTCTGAATATTGTCCAGGGATATGAAAATGTGTTGGACTCACTTTGGCATTGAGCTGAAGGAATGCACTGATGTGTCTCTTGTCAAAGGTGTATCGGTCAGCCTTATGCCATACTTCCATTGCATCATCCCATTGATGCAAATGCGCGTGTCGCGACTCCCCTAACTTGCAATCTTGGTTAAGATTGCTTTTCGGCCATGCCTAATTCGCAATTGGTGCATGCATATCTCGTGTAGCTTGATAGGAAGTATGAGCATCCAAGGAATGAGTTGTAACTACCTCATCAAGTATGAAAACAATTATCTCTTGCTTCACATCGCCAAGCCTAAATGATATGAGTTACCAATATTTTTCGGTCACCATGAAATTAGATGATATGATCCACAAGGTGACCATTAATGTTTCAACTAATTGTGGCTACGTACCCTACTCTATAGCTCGAAGGGATCAAGCTCATACTATAATTCATCAGAGTCGGGACTAGCAACTAAAACCAACTCGTATTTAAAGGCCAAAGCCAAGCAAAGCCTAGTGTGTATATGCTAAATAGTTCTTCGCAAATGATGCACAAGATATTGCATCACATACCTTTCTATCGCAATGCATCAATTCGATGTATTCTTAGTTCGCAACACAACAACAATGATGTTTACGCATCATATGCTCCATCAGCAGGGATACGCCGCAATATTGATGCTTTCGCATCATATATGCTTTATCGGCTAGCTTTAAGCTTAAAAATGCATTTCCCTTTAATGTACTTTCAACCAACATCCCTTGTCTATATAAGTATGATTGACATTTCTACAAAAAAAAAAATGGAGAGGATGGTCACCTACCAAGTTCACCTTCTCCCGCAACAACGTGTTTCAAAAATTGCACCATAGTGGTGCAATTTAAATTCTCGTCCAATGCTCAACTTTCGGATTGCGTCATGGAAGTGTAATTTCGTTCTTGGCCAGCATCCAACTAGGTGATGCGCCATGATGATGCAATTTCTGTTTAGGACTAGCATGTCATGAATGCGCAACACAAGCTTGAGATTAAGCTTTATATCATTCAATGACGCATCTTTGAACATGTGTCATGTGAAAAATGCGGGTGTTTAATTATTACACCCTTTAAATAAATTCGCCTAACAAAAACTATTATGGAAAAGATTTGTCAATTTTGATTTTCTAAGAATATGTCTCATATCATAATGCACATAAATCACATTTGGTTTCTTCAATTTGTCGTGAACAACAATTAGGACCTTCTGAGCATACGTCTCATACCGCATACATAGGAAATCCCAAAAGAGTCCACAATGCTACCGAGAATATCGATTTGGATTCTTTAAACATATGTCTTATCCCATATATACTCAGGATTTCCAAAAGGATATATCAAAACGATATCCTAAGTCCACATCCCATTTATCGTAACACACGAGAATCCCCAAAACTCACAGTTTAAAAATGGTTATCGAATATGACAAACAATTCTTACCACAAAACTATGAGGACCAAACTCTAATGTCAGGGAAGTCGTATGCAAGTCTACTGTTATCAAAAAAATAGTCTTCCGGGCTTTCACCAATGTAGTAGGAGCTAGCCAGTCTGACAACACACATTTTCCAGACACGTGAAGAAGTGATGAGTCCCAATATCTGCCTACCATTCTGAGCGGTCTTACGGGTCACTATCTATTTGGTGGGTTGCTATTTAAGGCGTGAAAAACTCACGCTACTCGACTAATTCCAACACGATTTGCAAGATAACTGGCATAGCAGTTACAAACTTTCTTCACGTACAACAGTGTCCTACTCTCAAAACGATTCTTTTATCTTTCAAGGAAAATTTTGTAGTCTCATTACAAACAAACATTAACAAGTCCAATGTACATAGTCCCTAGTGTTATCTCATAACTTGCTATGATACCAACTGTAATATACCGAAATTTCACCCCAAGAATTATGCCACTGGCCGAAACTCCATGATGCGGTCGTGACGTAATGACTAAGCCTTAAGTCTTTGCTTCTTACCAGACAAATGAATTCTATTTTCCTTTGCAAGTATGACTCCTTAAACGTAGTTTTCATACGTAGGTCCTCACCATTCCAACTTGCCTTTATTATGCGAATGGTACAATGGAATAAAGGCAAATGCTAATGCATTTTGCATGCATCAATGATTTCTCAATCCTGTACAAGCATATAACATGCCCTGGACTTGCACATCGGCCATCGAAAGCCCATTTTTTGATTTCTTACTTCTCTTCTCCAGGAAGCTGAAAGCGTGCAATGATGTTTATTGTGTCAAGGGTGCATCATTCAGCAGGCTCATGCCATACTTTCCTTACACCATCTCTGTGATGAAAATGCGCATCTGAGGTCCCCCTAACTAAGGATATTGGTCAAGCTTCCTTTTCTTGGCATGTCCAATTCGCAATTAGTGTTCACCCATCTCTTGTAGCTTGATAGGAAGTATGAGCATCCAAGAAATGAGACGCAACTACCTCATCAATTATGAAAACAATTATCTTTTGTTTTGCATTCTATAACCTAGATGATACGAGTTACCAAAATATAACAATCACCTCGCAATTAGATGATATGAGCGACAAGGTGTTGGAACACAAATGTTGCAAAGCATTGCGGATGTCAATGTACCATATTTCGTAGCTCTAAGGGATCAAGTACATACCATAGTTCATCCGTGTTGGGCTAACAACTAAAACCAACTCGTGTTGCAATGACAAATCCAAGAAAATCCTAGTCCATATAGGCCAAAGGGTCCTTCGCAGATGATGCAAAAGATGGTGAGTTCATCGCAGACCTTTCCATCGTAATTTGATGCATTCTTGGTTTGTAGCACCATTAACAACCTTACACATCATATGCTCCATATGTAAGGCTACACAACAACATTGATGCCTTCGCATCATATATGCTTTACCGGCTAAGCTTGGATCTTATTGGTGTATTTCTCCTAAATGCACCTTCAACCCACATCCCTTCCTTGTATATTCTTATTAACATTTCTATAAACAGAAAAAGGGGAGAGGATGGTCATGTACCAAGTTCACCTGCTTTCGCGATAACGAGTTTCAAAAATTTTACCATAGTGGTGCAATGTAAATTCTCGGACGATGCTCAAATTGCTAATTGCATCATAATGGTGCAATTTTTCTCTTGTCTAACATCCCAATGGCGTGAGGCACCATGATGGTGCAATGCTGTTATGGGTCAACATTCCCTGAACGCGCAACATAATATTGAGATGAAGCTTCATCTCATTCAATGACATATCTTTGAGTATGTATCATGCGCAAAATAAGGGGTTTATATAAGTATTGCAATAAGGGTTTGAGAATTCAATAGTTCTTTGCGGACAATGTTTTTTTCTGTTGTTGTTGTGATCTTCTTATCCACATTGGTCGTACTGCAATTTCTTCAATTTGACTTTAAGTTTCAAGTTTTTGCATAGTGTTATCACCTTTGCATCTTCTAACAACTTTGCTTCTTTAAGAAAGTTAGAATATTGACATTCTAAATACCTAATTTTTTCGGTTGTGATTCAATGACCATTCTAACGCTAAAACAACCTACTTGTGACACTTTGATACATCCAAAGGCATTGCACCAAACTATGATTATCCATGTAAAACAATTGAGAAACCTCTTCTACTTGATATAAAATACTTTTTTCCATTTATTTTTAGAATGGATATTAATGTTGTAGGCAGAGAATGCTTTCATTGTGTTGTGTTCAAATAAAAACTTATTAGCAATATGTGATTTTTTATACGACAATAGATAGCCTTTGGTAATTTTCAAAAACGTATATCTGCTGACGGTACCCATTAATGAAAATGACTATTTGATGGATGAAATAAGTAGTTAATTAAAATGTAAGCCTAAAAGTACCAATAAATTAGAAATTAAAGTCTAAATTTCAACTTTACTTCTTGATTTAAGTTTTAATAATGTTGCGTCCTTTTTTATAACATATAAACTAGACAATAAAAACTTCAATAAAAGCTTTAATGCAAAATTCAATTAAAATCTCAGACAACTTTTGGTCCCATAATTATCTTCATTTGATGTAAATTTCATTCGCTCTTGAGAAGATATTCCTTGGTTTTTGTAACTTTGTTTGTTAACTTTCAAAACTTGACCTTTTCTTTACCTTTTAGAACCATACTTTCTTAGGATAACATCTAAAATTAAACTTAAACTCTTATATCTCTTTTACCATTCCTATTCTTTTTAAAAAAACACATATTTTTTCATCAGTAGCTTCAAATATGACTTCAAAAAAATCACAACGTTGACTCTGATTGGTGACTTTTATTGACAATTTTCGAGGAACTAGAATACAACTTAGCAAAAAAAAAATAATAGTAGAAAATAAGAGTAAATTCTGGTAAAAATTAAGTTTTTGAATTTGGGTGTAATTTATAGGTTTAAAAATACATTTGTTTTTATGACTGTTGGGATACAGTCGTTGCAGTTCAAAATTGAATCGATTGTCCAAGCCTTAGACTATCGTCTCAACTTGTTTCAATTGTCTAAGACTCGGATGATTGATTCAATTATGACCAATAATCTCTTATCTCACTGAAAAGGCGAGGGTACCCAAATATACCTCAAGCTAAAACTTTTCCTACCTATAAGTCCTTTCTCCGAAAGTGATTGTCTATGGACTAAGTCGAGACAATGCAACTAATCAGTTCACACTTCGTGTGATCGTCTATGCATACGAGATCGAGACAATACAACAACGAAGTATGTTTACTTGATATAAAGGTTCGGACTTAACCAAACACAATAGGATTGCTTATCAAGTAAATAGGAATTAACGTTTGTGTGATTTACTTTAATTATAATAAAACAATTATAATGCGGAAAATAAAAGTAAATGACACAACAAGATTTTGTTAACGAGGAAACCGCAAATGCAGAAAAACCCCGGGACCTTGTCCAGAATTGAATACTCTAGGATTAAGCCGCTACACAAAATTACACCTAACTTCGTATAGTTGAGACCAAGTAACTAACCCTATAGTTCACTTAGTTCCGTCTATATTCCCACGCCTCCGACTTGTGAATAGGTCACGTACTTGGAACAATTCCTTTGGTTCGTATTCCAAACAGTAAAGGAACAACAAATCTGTTTGGTATCAACTCTATTCAACCAAGTGATATGAGTAGGACAAAGGCTTTTCTGTTTATCTTAACATAAACTCCTTCGTCGGGTCCTTAGATCTATCTTATGTTCAATCACCCAAAGGTAATCGTTTAAAATTAAGCCAATCAATACCTTTGATCACAAGGAAACGTATTGATGTCGATCTACTCAATTAATCAATCCAATCTACCATAAGGATAAACTGATTATTAATTGGATCTTATTTTACAAAAACAAGTATTGTGCACACCAAAGATCATAAAACGCAAGTCAGATCTTCAATATCTTCTTTGTCTTCAAATCTTCTTAAATCTTCCATAAAAACCTGCATACAATCACTTGAATCTCTTGTGATCAATCACTCACAGAACAGAGTCTGTTAACAATGGATTATCACAAGATCGTATTTAGAACTAACAACAGTCTAAAGATCCCTGTCGAAACTTTGAACTAGTTTGAGTGAATCTTATATCAGAAGAGAAGATTCTCAAGAATAAAAAAACTAGGTGCAATCAGATTTCAACCACCGTTAGTCAATCAAATCAATCGAAAACAAAGATAAACCGCAATTATCTAGTTTCCCACCAACGGGTCGCGCTAGAGCTTCTCAATCCCAAAGAAGACTTTAAATTGAGCATCCATAAGATATTTCGCCTAATTAGGTTACTCTCCTCTCCGAATAGGCGGCTACACCAGTAATAACAACAAAAGAGTAAATCCGTTGTTACGAAGGATTAGTTTGCTAGAAAGGAAAACTTTGTGTATTTATACACAAGGAAGTTTGGACACCAAGGAATTTCCAAAACCAAAAATATTCTCAAGATATTCATAAAAGCACAGATTCGGTTTTCATAATTCCTTGAAATGCTCTGTCCAAAAATAACGATCGAAATCTCTCAGAAAATCTAATTAGTAAATGCACATTACTAATTTTGTAATTTCCCTACAAAATGAAATTAATAACCTTAATTAAAAGATTCTTAACTTACTTATGTTTCGATCCTGGGATTCTCTTCCCTTAGCCGTTAAGGAATATCTTTGAACAATTATAGAAATAAACATTCACAGCACGTGTTCAAAGTTTGTCGACATCTTAACTTTGTAAGTTCTCTTTCACACTTACAACCTTGAAACCGATTTGCCACACTTCCAAACAAGTTTAGAATTGGTTCATCTGACTTTCAAGAACTATGTGATTGATCAAACCATCATTCAATCACAATCATGGGTTTACAGTTCTACCAAAACAAGTTTCGGTTCTACCTCTATGTGAGTATTGTGCATAGTCACACTAGCTTCCCAAAAGTTCGGTTGACTAGGTACTAGGATCGGTTCCTCACATATATATGGTATCTAACTTATATGTGTTGCACATGTCCATAGGATCGGTTCCCCTTTCTGCTATAAACCTTGTTGCACCCCATACAAGTATCGGTTCTCTTTGATGTACTGCACCCCTTACTAGGATCGGTTCCCTTTCCCTTACTAGGATCGGTTCCCTTTCCCTTACAAGGTCAGACATACAAAATCCGACCATACTACAGGTGATTACTTAAGGTCGGTTTTACTAATAAAAGTTATACCAATACATAAGTCAGGCCTTTGTAAATAGTTCTACCAAGAACACAACAAGTTGTGAGCGGTTATACTCTATCACACATATTGGTTGTTCATAAGATATGCAATGAATAACAAAACCTATAACACCTGGAAATTTCCTTTTCGGTTCACAAACAAGTTTATGAACTTACTTCCTTAGAACACATGTAAACATTGTTCCCTAGGATGAAATCCTCACCTCATACCTATACATAATCACAATAGCATTCAAATGATTATGGCAATGTCTTATCTACAAAGTTTAATGGTTAAGCAATAAACCTTGTATTGTATTCGTTAATACTATGTCTATGTCTATCTAGAGTTCAAATATGCTTCGGAGTTATGTTTTCAATATGCACGACTTGAAAGATACGTTATGGAATGAAACAGTTCAAGTCAAATATCACTAACCTCAAGTGGAAGGATGATTGTTGTCGTTGTAGCTCCTTGCTTCTTCACATCTTCAAGTCTTCGCAATACTTGTAATGTCTCATATCCTAATACTTTCAAGCTAACCTATACGAAGTTTAACTCTAGTACATAATCAAGCGACTCTTAACATGAGTTTTGATTCACTAAAATATGACAACCAAAATTGTCATACTAACACTTGGTGGGTTCAACCGAGCCATGCTCTAACAATCTCCCCCTTTGTCAATTTTAGTGACAAAACTCTTACATCATATGGATAAACAAATTACAATAATTCATTACAATCCGCTTGATTATTCAACAACACAGTGAAACTTCTTACATTCAATCCTTGAGAATGTCACTGTTGACATTATAATAACAAAGCACTCCCCCTAGGGAAGATAGGTAGATATTCAATCTGCACATCTTTGGTATACCAAACATATGACATGTTACTCCCCCTTAGTCTGTGCTTTCACTCTTTTGTTAGATAAAAACATTCAAGTACCAATGTTCTTTTCCCTAGCGATGCCAATCAATATAAATATCAATGCCAACATCACCTGTTTACTCCATATATTTCTCCCCCTTTTTGTCACAAAAATGACAAAGAAACGAAAAAATAAAGGAAAACACGAAAAGAATCTTACAAATCTCAGAATAGACTTGCAAACCTGTAGAGTTAGGCACGAGGGTTTCACACATCATGTTCTGATAACCAATATCAAAACTGAAACTACATGTAGTCTTATTTTGATATGTAACCAAGGAAACAATTGTCCGAAACAATTTTTCCAATTTAGTTTAGCAAACCAAAAACAACTAAGCATATTAGTCCCTTCGCTAAACCGATTGTTCAAAAACAACCGCTTAATTCGATAAGACCAAAATAAAGATAAACTCCATTTTTCTCATCAGGTTCTAATTATCCATAAACTTAGACCTTTCAATTTTAAACAAGACAAGTACTAGGTTAGTTAACTAGCATTTCTTGTTTAGGCATTCGATTAGACTTGAATAACCGAAACCTCACTTCGATAAGTCTAACTAAGATCAGAATTAACTTAGTTTATCTTAACCGGAATCGAATTGGACTAAACAACTCATCCCGTACACATATTATTTAGTTAAGCCATAAATAATTCATACAAACCAAAATAAATCAACTTGCATAATTATTCACCTCAACCGGAAACAATTGAAACAACATAGACATTATAAGCACCGTAATTGCACCGTAATTTTGTAAGCCTAAACGATTGATACCATACAAAAGAAAGATAACAATAGTTTTTCTTAACCGGAACCAATTGAATCACACACACACATCAATTGTACCGAAATTTTGTAAGCCTAAACAATTGATACCACACAATAAATCAAGATAACAATAGTTTTTCTTAACCGGAACCAATTGAAACACACATCCACACACACATCATGGAGTAAATATCAATTGAACCGAAACTTTTTGTTAAGCAAAAGCAACAAATATATATAATATAAACTCAGGCTTTTCTTAAACAGGAAAACAATTAACTAACAAGATTGTTGCCTCAAATTTCGCATCCACTTCTCCAATATGATTGCATCTTCGTACAGGGAGAATTTATATCGAAATATCACCACGTTGTCATCCTTATGCGTGAACAAAAGAATAACAACACACCTCAACCTTTACCAGAGAAAGGTTGAAAACCGGTTTTAACAATTGCAAGCAAAAGTTGAAAACCGTCGAAACACATATTCTTTTATGCTAAACCAAAACCGATTCAACATATTGTGACTTTTTCACATATTGTTTCTATTAGAACCCCTCATAATCCTTTGATAAAGCCTACCTACAAGGGCTAGAACTTAATCCCGCTAAATCAAAAAGTCACCCAAACCATAAGGGTTCACAATATGAGATCGAATATTAAGGTAGTAAAACCGAAATCAAACATATCCTATAAAAATACATAGCAATAAGGTAAAAGCAATTAACCACAGGCTATGTAAACCAAAAACTATCACAAGAAAATTACTCAAACAAATAATTTTATTCATAATAGACCAATACAATCAATGAAAGAAATCAAAAATCGATGTCTATTTTTCTTCTCATTTGTGAAACTCTGAAATAGACTTTTTAGAGTTTTCATCCAATGCTGAAACTGGATCCGCAGATTTCACTGGATTCCAATCATCTTCAATGATCACGAGCCTAGATTCAAGACTCACAACATTGTTATTGACTTCTTTAACTTCCTTTTTCAAATCCTTTTCCATGTTCCTTACTTCACATAAAATTAGATCCAACTTTAGTGAAATATTCTTGAGAAGATTATCATTGAGAGAGGAGATATCTTCATTAGGAACATCATGCTGAAGCACTGGAGATGAATTAGAATCTCCATCAGACGATTCAAGATGAAGTTTCTTGTTTGGAAACAATATTTTCCAGAATTTTTCGATTTTCCGAGAACTGCAACTAGAGGTGGACATTTTTGACAGAACTCTGCGAAAATGAGGCAATATATTTTACCTCTTATAAGTTTTAGAACTTTTCTTCAAAGATATTTAAGAATATTTTTCATAACCAAAAAATTAATTTTTAGAAATATTTAAAACTAAATATTTACATCAGTATCCTTACTCCATATTATTAAGGGTAACTCGTAAGGATTCATGATAATCGGTTAGACTATCACAATATGGTTGTTGAATTTTCTTCCTTTGGAGATTTCAACAGAATGTTTGAGCACTTAGATTCACTTCTTAGTCTTGTTGTGGGATCATGATACTCAAGGAGCTTATTCTCTTGTTTCGAAGAGATTCTCGATCTACGATTAGATCTTGATTTTCTGGTTTTATACAGTCTCTCTCTCTGTTTTGTATTTAAACATTCCCTTTGAAAATGCCCACTTTGTTTGCACAGAAAGCAAACACCAGATTTATTACGCTTCCTGGAATCGGATCCCTCAGATCTCTTTATTCTTTCCTTCTTGTTTCTTGAATCATTCAACCTAGGTGATGAATTTTCAAAGCGATTAAGTCTCTCTCTCAATTTATGATTTGCTGCTTTTAACACCCTAATCTCATCTTGACAAGAACGAATGTCGGAGATGAGTTTAGATACTTGTACTCTTTCGGAGCATTGAGTAATCTCGATTTTCTTTAGACGCTTGTTAAATTTCTCTTTATCATTCAGAAAACTCTATTTGAGTTGATCAAGAGATGACTTTATTTCACAAATGTCAGATTTAAGAAGATGAGTTCTTTTATCTTTACATGGAAATATTTTTTCGAAAATCAAGGATTGAACTCTTCATGAGTATCTATGTTTGGAAAGGTTTCAGAATCACAGATTTCTGCAATAGTTGCAACATGATCTATCTCATCAACTTGATTATTCTCATTAGGACAATAATCAAGAGTGGCAGTATAAGCTTTTCTTTTCCATTGTGTGTCCTTGGTTGGACAGTCTGGAGAGATATGGCCAAAGCCTCTGCACTTGTAACATTGGGGAATAACATTATCATCATCCCAGGTGTCTTCACATTTAAGTGGAGGAACACTTTTCCTTTTTGACGCATGTTCTCCTATTTTTCGATGTCTCAACAGTCTTTTGAATCGTTGAGTAATAAGAGACAAGTGATGGTTTATTTCTCCTTCATCTTCAGAAAAGAGATCTTCTTGATCATCGGAATTTTCCGAATATTGAGTCGAAGCTCCTTTTATGGCTTTATAGCCCAGATTTTCCTTTTGTTTAGACAACATTTATTGATCAAAGATCTTTAATTTTCCAACTAAGGAACTTCTAGATAGAGACGAAAGATCATTAGCTTCAACGATTGCATGCTTCTTAGAATCGTATCTAGATGGCAATGATCTGAGAATCTTGCATACTATATCCTTTTCAGAAATAATCTTTCCTAACGAGAAAGAGGCATTAATTATCTCAGAGAGTTTAATGTGAAACTCCTCAAAAATGTCGTTGTCATCCATTCGAAGGTTTTCCCACTCGGAAGTGAGGGTTTGAAGTCTAGCTTCTTTCTCTGAAGAATTTCCTTCGAATACGATCTGAAGATTATCCCAAGATTCTTTCGAAGTTTGACATGTTGACACATGATGTTGTAGGTCGCGACTTATAGAATGAATAATAGCATTCAAACCATCTGAATTCTGCTTTGGAAGTGCCTTTTCTTCATTCGAAAACTCTGCTAAGCGTTTAAACCCAGCTTATGAATTTTCTCTCTTTGGTAGAGTATAACCATCGACGACTAATAGCCAAGTATTAAAGTCTCGTGATTCAAGAAAAGATCTCATAGCAGAATTCCACCATAGATAGTTTGTTCCGTCAAATCTTGGCGGCATGTTAATTGAAGTCGATTCATGAGAACTCGAGTTCATTCTTATAGGTTGGATCGCACCAAACACATATTGTTAGATCTTTTCGTGTTTGCCTGCTTTGATACCAATTGAAAAGGCGAGGGTACCCAAATATACCTCAAGCTAAAACTTTTCCTACCTATAAGTCATTTCTCCGAAAGTGATTGTCGATGGACTGAATCGAGACAATGCAACTAATCGGTTCACAATGCGTGTGATCGTCTATGGATACGAGATCGAGACAATACAACAACGAAGTATGTTTACTTGATATAAATGTTCGGACTTAACCAAACACAATAGGATTTCTTATCAAGTAAATAAGAATTAACGTTTGTGTGATTTACTTTAATTATAATAAAATAATTATAATGCGGAAAATAAAAGTAAATGACACAGCAAGATTTTGTTAACGAGGAAACCGCAAATGCAGAAAAACACCAGGACCTTGTCCAAAATTGAATACTCTCAGGATTAAGCCACTACACAAAATTACACCTAACTTTGTATAGTTGAGACCAAGTAACTAACCCTATAGTTCACTTAGTTCCATCTGTATTCCCACGCCTCCGACTTGTGAATAAGTCACGTACTAGGAACAATTTCTTTGGTTCGTATTCCAAACAGTAAAGGAACAAAAAATCTGTTTGGTATCAACTCTATTCAACCAAGTGATATGAGTCGGACAAAGGCTATACAACCAAGGAAACGTATTGATGTCGATCTACTCAATTAATCAATCCAATCTACCATAAGGATAAACTGATTATTAATTGGATCTTATTTTACAGAAACAAGTATTGTGCACACCAAAGATTATAAAACCCAAGTCAGATCTTCAATATCTTCTTTGTATTCAAATCTTCTTAAATCTTCAATAAAAACCTGCACACAATCACTTGAATCTCTTGTGATCAATCACGCACAAAACGGAGTCTGTTAACAATGGATTATCACAAGATCGTCTTTAGAACTAACAACAGTCTAAAGATCCCCGTCGAAACTCTGAACTAGTTTGAGTGAATCTTATATCAGAAGAGAAGATTCTCAAGAATAAAAAAAACTAGGTGCAATCAGATTTCAACCACCGTTAGTCAATCAAATCAATCGAAAACAAAGATTAACCGCAATTATCTAGTTTCCCACCAACGGGTCGCGCTAGAGCTTCTCAATCCCAAAGAAGACTTTAAATTGAGCGGCCGTAAGATATTTCGCCTTATTAGGTTACTCTCCTCTCCGAATAGGCATCTACACTAGTAACAACAACAAAAGAGTAAATATGTTGTTACGAAGGATTAGTTTGCTAGAAAGGCAAACTTCGTGTATTTATAGACAAGGAAGTTTGGACACCAAGGAATTTCCAAAACCGAAAATATTCTCAAGATATTCATAAAAGCATAGATTCGGTTTTCATAATTCCTAGAAATGCTCTGTCCAAAAATAACGATCGAAATCTCTTAGAAAATCTAATTAGTAAATGCACATTACTAATTCTGTAATTTCCCTACAAAATGAAATTAATAACCATAATTAAAAGATTCTTAACTTACTTATGTTTCGATCTTGGGATTTTCTTCCCTTAGCCATTAAGGAATATCTTTGAACAATTATAGAAATAAACATTCACAGCACGTGTTCAAAGTTTGTCGACATCTAACTTTGTAAGTTCTCTTTCACACTTACAACCTTGAAACCGATTTGCCACACTTCCAAACAAGTTTAGAATTGGTTCATCTGACTTTCAAGAACTATGTGATTGATCAAACCAACATTCAATCACAATCATGGGTTTACCAAAACAAGTTTCGGTTCTACCTCCATGTGAGTACTGTGCATAGTCACACTAGCTTCCCAAAAGTTCGGTTGACTAGGTACTAGGATCGGTTACTCACATATATATATGGTATCTAACTTATATGTGTTCCACATGTCCATAGGATCAGTTTCCCTTTCTAGTATAAACCTTGCTGCACCCCATACAAGGATCGATTCCCTTTGATGTACTTCACCCCTTACTAGGATCGGTTCCATTTCCCTTACTAGGATCGGTTCCCTTTCCCTTACAATGTCAGACATACAAAATCCGATCATACCACATGTGATTACTTAAGATCGGTTTTACTAATAAAAGTTATACCAATACATAAGTCAGGCCTTTGTGAACAGTTCTACCAAGAACACAACAAGTTGTGAGTGGTTATACTCTATCACACATATTGGTTGTTCATAAGATATGCAATGAATAACAAAACCAATAACACCTGGCAATTTCCTTTTCGGTTCACAAACAAGTTTATGAACTTACTTCCTTAGAACACATGTAAACATTGTTCCCTAGGATGAAATCCTCACCTCATACCCATACATAATCACAATAGCATTCAAATGATTATGGCGATGTCTTATCTACAAAGTTTAATGGTTAAGCAATAAACCTCGTATTGTATTCCTTAATACTATGTCTATCTAGAGTTCAAATATGCTTCACAGTTATGTTTTCAGTATGCACGACTTGAAAGATACGTTAGGGAATGAAACAGTTCAAGTCAAATATCACTAACCTCAAGTGGAAGGATGATTGTTGTCGTTGTAGCTCCTTGCTTCTTCACATCTTCAAGTCTTCGCAATACTTGTAATGTCTCATATCCTAATACTTTCAAGCTAACCTATATGAAGTTTAACTCTAGTACATAATCAAGCGACTCTTAACATGAGTTTTGATTCACTAAAATATGACAACCAAACTTGACATACCAACGCTAGGTGAGTTCAACCGAGCCATGCTCTAACACTCACTGAGAAAATTGATTTTTCCTATCCAAGTACACCTTCAAAAGGGTAATTTTTTTTGACTCTCACTAGACTGGAATTTTTTTTCAACTCGCAGCGCGGGATCAAGAATAAACTAGAAACTTCAAAACTCTAGGATGATGGAGATATGACATAGCTAACTGTCGACTTAACCAAAATTTGAAACACCCTCCATTCTCTTTCCAAAATATTTCAATATATCTACTTTTTTTCTAAACTCCATTTCACAGTTTAGTCATTAGTTGGTTACAAATTTTTGAGAGGGAGAGAGATATGCAGAGCATTGTGTATGATATCAGAGCGAGTGGCATTACTAGAATAGTTTAGCGACCTAAAGATAATATTGCTAATGAAACATCCAGTTTCATTTCTAGCTTTAAGGTTACTTATCCTATTAGTTTCATCTTCAAATCAACAAATTCTAAATTACTATTACCTACAAAAAAATCCCATCGTTTTTCCATTCTCTTCGACCAAGTATCAAAAAACCACAATTCATTATCTTAGTTTGTTTTCCCCAATCATAAAATTCATCAACTACAGCTGTGGCAGATGGAAATCATGGTCAAATATTTTGGAGTTGGATTGAATTGTTGGCTGAAATCTTATCAACAATATTTTTGATATGAGTTGCACTAGGTTGTCTTTTTGGTCTTCTGAAACCAACTTCCTTGAACCAAGTTATTTAGAAGAAAAAAATATATAATTGATCTACATACTTGGTTAGCTAACTGTAGTCAAGTCCACAGTTAGGTGATGTCTCATCTCTATAAGCCTATCTAGAGTCTTAAAGCTACTAATTCATTTTTAATCCTAGAGTCCTGAAGATTTTATTTTAATTTATTTTTAATTTCGCGTTGTGGGATCAAAAAAAATTCCCACTGAACCTGCCCTTATGAATTTTGTTCCTTCCCAGGAATTTCAACTTCCGATTTAGATTTTAGACACTTCATGAAAAAAAAATCTTTAATCAAACAAGCTCTTTTATCCATAAACTCGGAGAGTGCCCCGGGCCAAGATGGTTACACAAGTAAGTTCTTCCAAGTTTTTTGGGAGACCACTCACTTACAATTAATTTCCATGGTCCGTAACTTTTTCAATTCCCTTAATATTCACTCACTCATGAACCACACAAACCTCACACTAATACCTAAGGTGGACCATCCGTAAAAACCTTCTCAATTCAAACAATAGGCCTCTGCAATGTCAGTTATAAAATTATTGCTATAATTCTGGTCAACCGAATTCGGTCGCTCCTCCCCTTTTTAATAAGCCGTTATCAAAGTGTCTTTGTGCCACAAAGATCAATACATGATAGTATAGCGATTGTTGGAAAGTTATTTCACCATATCAGATCATCAAGCCTCACCAAAGACCCGAAAATAGCTCTCAAATTGGATATTCAATAAACTTATGACAGCTTAGACTGGGGCTTCATCAAAACTGCTTTCATCAAGCTTGGATTTCCAAACAACTTTGTGGATTATATCATGCTCTGCGTCACAATAATAACTTACTCGATCAACATAAATGGTACATCGCATGGATATATTAACCCAACAAGAGGTATTAGACAGGGAAATCCTCTATCTTCATATTTTTTCATAATTTGCGCAGAAATCCTATCTACAAACTTGGGAAACCTTCAAAATCAGAAGCTAGTAGGAGGTCTTCGCATATCTCAAAAAGCCCCTCCCATTATTCAGACGACCTCCTCATCACTTACAAAGCTTCGACCGAGAGCAACATCCATCTCAAAAATTATTCCAATCCTACAGTTCTTCAGCGGGCCAGGTAATTAACACATCTAAATCAATAATTGTTCATCATCCAAGATTAGACCCACACGAAGTGAACAATTTGCAACAATGTTTTGTATTCCAACCACATCCAACCCACCTAGCTACATATCTTGGGGTCCAATTCAAACATGGGAGATCCTCTAAACACATCTTCGCACCTTTGCTTCAACGGCTAGCGCGAAAAGCTAAAGGATGGATGCCAAAATGTATAACTCATGCAGGAAGGTTAGTACTTATAAAAACTTCCTTAAGACCTACATCAAACCATCGTATGCAAACTCAACTTTTTGCCACCACTATTCACAAACAAATTGATTGTATCATAAGGGATTTTTTCTTGGGACACGATTCATCAGTTTGAAAACTTCATCCTATGGGTTGGGATAAACAAAACTTATATCTGAATGAGGGTTAGGTATAAGAAAAAGTAGTGAGCATAATAAGGCATTTCTCATGGAAAGAATATGGATCTTACATGATCAACCTAGCACCATTTACGGAAATATCTGCAGTGAGAAATATCTTAAGCAACAACCTATTCTGCAATGAAATATCACCATGCCATCTGCTTCCAGTGCTCAATGGAGGCAACTGGCCTCTCTCGTGCCGACTGTCCAGCAGCTCATATTTCATCGCATTGGAAATGGGCTACAAACCCTGATACAGACCAATTGGATTCTGCTCTTCCCGAACCTTGACCCGGCGCAGTGTTACCCCATCCAGACGATAGCAGATATCATTGATCTTGTGTCTCATAACTAGATGCATGATAAAATAATCAACCTACCTCCTCTTGTAGCACAAAGAATCATAAACATACATCTACCACAAGATAGCCCCCCGGATATAATTATCTGTCCGTATTCAAAATATGGAAAATACACTACAACTTTCGCATACAAATGCCTAACACAAGAAGTTACTCAACCACATCAAAACCCCCTCCATGTTACCAAATTCCTGTGGACCTCACCATGTCCACCAAAAATTCAACTTTTCTTGTGGAAAGTAATTAACGAAGGTCTGCCGACCTTCTCTATCCTAAACCGCATCCACTTAACCAACACCAACCTTTACCCTGATGCAGCTCCGATATAGAATCGGCGACTCACTTGCTCCTTCACTGCCCGATCGCAGTCATATCCTGGAACACTTTACTCACTCGGCTCACAGCAATTCCAAATCCCAACCATCATTCTACAACTGCCATAAGTCCTCAAACATCCATCTCGCATCTCCTACAAGTGTCGGCCCCAATGTCAACTATTACATCATCTTGTTTTATTTTCTGGTCACTATGGCTAGCTAGGAATGATCTAATATACAACCGAACACAGACAACTTCAGAGGAAATTTTAGCTAGAGCTTTAAAGCAGCAACAAGAATACTCGTGGGCTATGGATGCCCTACCTCCTATTATGCCGGGTGATTCACCATCCTATAACCGGTTAGCAGACAGCAAAACAACGTCGACGATATTAGTCGGTTGTTCTACCCCTCTCATGGATTGGATAAAGATCAACACTGACGGGGCTGCAAGAGGACACCCCGGTACGGTAGGTGCAGGATTCATTGCCAGGGACTCGGAGGCAAAAACTATGATCGCAATGGCGCAACCACTAGGAATCACGACTGCTTTAATAGCGGAAACTTGGGCCTTGCTGCTAGCATCTAGAACCGCAACAGAAAGGCAACGACCAAAAGTTCTATTTGAAACAGACTCTGAAAATCTTCTTCGGTTTGTAACCTCTCCTGTTGCACCACCATGGTATATATCTAACATGATCGATGAAATAAAGGAGAGAATGCGACATATACCACATTCTGCTATCCAACATAACTACAGGGAAGGAAATCAGGGGGCAGCCGGACTAGCTAATCACGGGGCAGATGAAAGTCAAACGGGAAATCTATCAACAAAGATATGGGACCAGGCAATCCCAAGTTTTATTAATCACATTATTTTCCATGACTCTATGGGTATTAGATACCCGTGTAATTGTAACCTAGTTTTCTTTTCATAAATACATGCTTCAAAAAAAAAAAAAAAGGAAAAAAAAACTTTATTTTATTTTTTATAAGCATTTTATCATTTTGTTGATAAACATTAAATTATAGGATGATGATAGATTTTGCATAGCCCAAAGCGTCTTATGTCACCAGCCCAACCGTTTGGGGCCTTTGGGCCATCTTTGGCGAATGAGAACTGCATATACACTGATCTCATAATGTCGTTGGCATGTGAGCTGCTGGTGACAAAGACAAAATAAAAGAAGAAGATAAGTTCATGGTGACAATGACAATTATACGATTTTCTGGTGGCATTTGTCTCTTGGCCTAGTAAAACACTGTCTGTGACAGTTCGTGATTACAGTCGATTACGTGAATTTGCATTAATTTACATTAACATTTGCCCTCTTGCCGTAAAAAAAAAAAAATTTAGATAAATAAATAACGTGTAATCTGGGCAAATGTCCCTTGTAAGAATTCGGCAGGTTCCTACTTATAAAAAATTGACCAGAGAAAAAATACACTTACACAGTTACACTAGAGGTGCCCACGCTCCTATTCTTAATCATTTCAGCGGTCAGTAAGTAAAGAAAGACGCATGATTCATGTCCTCCGGATGTAATGAGAGAGGAGAAGTAAATAAAATGGCAGACTTTATAGACATCATGCATACGACTTCAACAACCTCATAGCATTTTTTAGTTTTTTTAAATGAAAATTCATGCAGTATATAGTCAAGTAGGACGAAAAAAAAATAATATGTCATGGACTGTTGCTTTCTTTTACCTAATAATAATAATTATAAGTAACATCATGGGGGGAGTAGGGGTGCCGAAAAAGAAATCTAAACTCCAGTGTTCTTGTGTGGTGACCAGAAATCGAGTATACGAAGACTTCTAAATGTTCTTGATTAACTCTTTTAACTAAGGATGCACACGGTACGGTTCGGTTCGGTTCTTGCCGAGGCCGAGTACCTGTACCTTCCTAGCCTCAGTTCCAAAATTTTGGACTGGTACCTGTACCTTGTACCTCGGTTCCGGTACACGTACGGTACCAGGTACGGTTCCGGTACCAATCGGTACTTTTCCAGACATATATTTTTGTCATTTTCCCAGACAATCTAAGTACCTGTTTTACATGTTTTTCAATATATTAAGCAATAATACTAGCAAACCAAAGTGCCAAACAACCAAAGTCTCGAAAAGCTGAAAAAAGAACAAGTAGCAGTAGCACACAAACACACACACTGAGTCACTGACGAACACAAACAACACTACAAGTCTACAATAGTCTTAATTCTTAACTTTTACTATCTTAACCAACACAAACAATGCACTGGTGGTGGCATTATCAAGTAGCAGTGCTGCAGTAGCAATGACTGGATAGTGGTGGCAATGACAATAACATAAGAGCAACTGAGAAACTAGTTGTCATGTCTCTAGTCCAATAACAGATTTCAGCAACTAATCAAGATTACCTGCAACAATACACTTGATCAAGTCAGATAAACAAATCAAGATTATCTACAGATAAACAAATCAAGATTATCTACAACTTAAGAACTCATACAAGTCCATCAAACCGTAAAAAGTTCAAAAGCAACAAGAAAAGAATTAAGCAACAATTACTATCAACCTACTTCTCGCAGTCATGTAAATTAGAAATGCATATTAACTTTATAAACAAAACCATAGAATTTGAGCATCACAGCAAGTAAATGCACTTAGACAACACCAAACAGATTGAGTAACTAACTACTTCTCGCAATCATGTAAGTTCAAAACCATATTAACTTTATAAACAAAACAACAGAATTTGAGCATCACAGATTCACAGCAAGTAAATGCACTTAGACAACACCAAAAAGATTGAGTAACTAACTATCTACCTACTTCTCGCAATCATGTAAATTAGAAATTCAAAAACCCATCAATCTAAGTTGTAAAAGAAATCAGAACAATATGCATTAAAAAATTCAAATGCAACAATTACTAACACCCTAATTTCATTAACAAAAGGAAAAATAAGTACTCAAATTGATAATTCTAATAAACCCATTTCTCAAATTGTTCCAATCCACAACATTGCAAGTCCAAAGGCTGCAACTTTATTACTAAAACACCACCATTACAATTCAAAGATTAGCACTAGACAGTGAATTAGGAACAACATAATCCAAAACAATAACACCATCCAACAAATCTCTAACATTTTCCTTCTCTTTCTCCACTCCATAAGAAGATTTCACAGGATTAAAAGCAAAGATTTTGATGAACTTACCCTTGGTTAACAATTTCAATTTCTGAGTTGGATTGTTCCTTGAATATTTTCCCTTCGTCTTACCTTGTGAAACCCTAAATTAAGTTAATCCAGTTGGTAAACAATGTATCACCAATAATTAATTTGGTAAACAATACAAACCAACACTACTTCAAAACCCTAGGTTACAAAAATCAAAATAGGAGAACTGAATCAACTGATTCAACACTTACCCTTGGTTAACAATTTCTCCTTCTTCTTCTGGATCGAGAGGTGGTAAGTAATAGAGTTAACAATGCAGAAGAGAAGATTCAGAAGAAAACTGTCTCGTCCCTGTAATGGAGTTCTTCTCCTTCTCAGAGAGAGAGGAAACGGAAAAAAAAAAAAAAAACGAAAATGAGAAGAGAAACCCTAGCCCTATAATGTTCGATTATATACCACCCTTTAATCTAACGGCTATTACTGATTTATTATCCCCTAAATCCAACGGCTACTACTACTCGGTACATTCGGTCCGGGACGGCACGGGACTTGGGTTGGACCGTGTACCTGTACCCCCAGAGGACGGTTCCTATTTTTTGGACCGGTACCTGTACCCCCTTCCTCGGTTCGGTACAAAAACAGGTACGGTTCCACCGGTTCCGGGACGGTCTGTCGGTCCGGCTCGGTTCCTGTGCACCCTTACTTTTAACTATGAGTTTTTTAATGAACCTCTACCTTGGTCGAATTCCATTTCAATCTTGGAAATTTAACTATGAATTGTAATGTCAGACGGTATCTTCCTCTTTTTTATGAAAAAAAAATGTTAGAGCTTGTAGTATAGCTTATATGAGGGTATTTGGATGCTAGAAGTAGAAATCAACTTCAAAAGTTTAAATAAAAGAGATAGTGCATCAGAAAAAGTTCAAATTTTATTCCCGCACTAATTTTGTTTTCACAAAATTGGTTAAAAAGACCAAAATCAATAATTCCTGGGTGAAAAAGACATTTAGATTTTGATACTGTTTAAATAGACAAAAATATAAAAATAGCCAGGATGAAACTGGTTTCATCCTACCCATTTTCTTTTTCTTATTTTTAATTTACATCAGGATGCATCAGTTTCATCCTCGCTATTTTTTAAGTTTAAGCCAGGATGAATCCAGTTTCATCCTTGCTATTTTTTTTGTGTCCATTTCACCCATAATAATTTTTACTCGTCCATTTGAACCATGTTTTAATTTTTTTGGACAAATGACCCATTTTCCGTTTTGTTTTTAGAAATCGGAAAGTAACTTCATTATGTGTACCCAAATTTTGTTTAAGCTTTTTGTCTAATATCATTCATCATGTGGTCTTGGGTGATCTCTAAAAACCAAAAGTTCATTAAATGAGTCTTGGATTCCTTATCACTTTTAAACAAACCGTCTTTTTGGACACCGCACACACATGAATGAGTACTGTGTGTGTTGTGATGCCCACTCATGTGTGTGTGCGGTTTTTAGATCGTCCAGTCTGTTTAGAATTTTCATAATAAAATTGCTTCCAAAAAAAATAATGTTGATCTAGAGTCTATGAAGCCATAATGGTAATCTAATCGAACAACGATATAATTGTGTTGGGACCAAAACTTGGGTGGTTGGATTCATACTCGATTACCAAAGATTGTTGCTGAAAGATTAAAAAGTACACTATTCTTTCTTTCCTTCTTTGGACAAACTTTGAGAAAAGGAAATTCCTTTAGATGGACTGTAAAGCAATTTTAGTTGTTGGACAAATCATGCATGTTTTGTTGGAAAATCATAGCCGAGACCTTCCATTATTCAAAGTTGGTTGTTACTTCATCACTTGGAACAGATCGTAGAACAACAAACTTAGTAGTAGAGGCTTCTAAATCGCCAAGTTACTAAATGTTGGGCGCAAATAAGCTTAAGTTCCTCTTTAAGGTCGGTTTTTAGTAGTTAATATGAAGAGAAATGATCATTTAAGATGGGCTCCAAAGTTTTTTCCACAAAACCATTGATGATAACTTGAAAGCATTTATAAAACTATTAGGTTTGTAACTTGTTTGGATACCGGCTAAAAATCCAACATCTAGTTTAGTAACACAATACTAAAATGGTTTTTAAGTGCAAAAAGGTTAAGTTTCTTGAAATAAAAGCACTTTTGCTTATGACATCCTAACACCTTCTTAATCTTCCACACCTTTTGTGTGTTTTTCTTAGCTTTGAATTCCTCGATCAGATAAGCACTTTTACTATGTAATTAAGCTTAGATAAGTATTTGAAACACAATCGTGATAAGTAGGAGATTAACTTTCTCTCTCTCCTTTTCTCTCTAATTTTTTTTCACTGAAACCTCTCAAACCCTAGCCCCTAAGTGATTTCTCCTGCCAGTGGCGGATCTAGCGTGAAGCAAGGGTGTGCAGTTGCGACCCCTTGCTTTCAAAAATCTCCACTATAAGGCTTAGTTATCCAAGCCCACAAAAAAGTTTGCGCCCCCTCCACGAACTCTTTTTTCTTCATTTCCAATTCCATACCGAGGGAAACCACAGAAACTCGCCTCTTCCTAAAATTTTTTTCCATGAATTGATTAAGTTGAAGTCAGATAAATTCAATGAGATTTGAGCTAGTGTTGTTGATTGTTAGTGTTTTTCTTCCACAACTTCAGGTACCATCTTTTGTCAATTTGATTTTGTAGTTTCTATCTAAATTAAGATTAGAGTTCATGTCAAATTTTGAGGGTTTTAGTATATCACGTACCTGCATGAAAAATTGATAGACTGGGTATCCAACCTTATCTTTTTTGCATGTTCCAGCGTCACTGCAAAGAGTTAGACCAATTCAAATGTCAGCTGTATTTTGGATATAAGAACCATAATCTTAAATTGACCATAACATGGTCGTCTCCTTTTGCTGGTGTTGATTATTGTAGCTGGATAAGTAAGCCAAGGTTGTCTTATGAATATGCACTACCTTGGGGTTTAAATTAGAGGTGACTGCACAATTAAGACATTGTGTACCTGTTATTAGAAAACAAGACAGCGATATTGCCATATTGGTTCCAGTGATGATTGAGTCGTCAAGCCATAGTTCTCGTAAGACGCTGTCTTGAACGATATCATTTTTATGAGATACCTTTTGATGGAGCACATTAGAATTGAAATCGGCATCCCCAATTAGTTTAGAAGAGTTGAATTAGTAGATGAGGTTATTGCGGATTTACTGGTTTCGCCAGGTTATATGATCACAAAAGCTAGCTCTAGATATTAGTTATTATTCATAATTTGTGTTTAATCATGAAGATTAGCAATGACGGGATTATTACAGGGAAAAAAATTGCTAGATCTTTTTGTTATGTATTGCTCTTTTTGCTACCCCTGTCTTGAAATCCTGGATTCGCCGCTGTCTCCTGCTCAGATTTACTCCTCCGGGGTAGATCTGAGCAGGAGAAATCTCAAACCACTTCTACATCTTTTGAATCTTCTATCATCTTCTTAGTTATTGATTTTCAATTGTTTTTCTATTTAATTTTTAGTTTTTCATATTTGGTTTGTGTTTCATCAACGGACACATCTAATCGTCTCCCTCTGTAGCTTGTGTCGATCTTGGTGATTTAGTTTAAGTTTTTTATTTTTGTAATTTCTGATCTTTTTCTCTTTGATCTGCTGTTTAGGATCTTCATCTTGTTGAAATTTTAATCTTGCTATATTTGTTGTTAAAGTGATTTCACAGTAAGGGTTGTGAATTTATTAGGTTTATTTTTCAAGATCTTGATAAATTTTTCCATCTAGCAGCACAAGTTCTACAACAATCTTTGGGTAGCATCACCAACAAAGATCCTCACAATAGCATCGTCGGTTGGATCTATAACTATGGTACCTCCTTTCACTCCAGCAACTACAACTCTAAAGACTACAACACCATCAACATTTCCAGAAACTCAAAGACACAACAAGTTACAAAGACACCAAAGACTCCTAAAACACCAAGACCGATTTTGAAGAAGCCCTACACCGATCCAGACTGATTCAGCCAACTGATAATCATTTATATTTGTTACCTGTGTTACTGCTACTATGAAAAAATCACTGACAAAAGGATGAATCTATGGATTCTACTATACCTTTGTCTGTTTTACTGTGATTTTCAAAAAAACCCTGAGAAATGGTTGGGTCTTTGGACCCTAACATCTCTATTTTTTGTAGATTTGTTATATGGTATGGATATGGTACTTTCGATCCAACCAAGGCCGTTTAAACTTGTCACGATACCAGGGAATCAGTTAGGAACGGTAGGAACCCTTCTTCAGATTAGAGATTGGGACTATGGTGTAAATTGGTGTGAATGTTTTTACTATCTTTTGGAAATGTTGGAATTTGTTGTAACAGCGGGAGACCGAGTCAGTCCTGTAATCACTCCTGATTTTGAATCAGAGTTCTATTATCAATATATACGAGGCTTGCCTCTTTTCCGAAAAAAAAAAAAAAAATTCCTCGATTAGACTTGCTCTTACTCCTTTAAAACATCTTCCTTAAATTCATAACACAGTGGCCCACATAATCGAATTCGTTCTTTAAGAATACGGTAACTAATTAGAAATGGAAAGATCGACTTTCACACTTGAAATCAAAAATACAACAATCGATCAGAAGGGAAAAAAATGACTTGAAAATCACTATTTTCACTTGAACATCGACTCTCACATTTGAAGTCAATAATTTATGTGCGTTTGAAGAAAAAGATCAAAATAAAAATAGTATACCGTATAGGTGCCGGCAAAGGATTAAGAGCAACGGGCGCATTTTGCAACCGACCATAACCAAATCAAGCAGAAGAGCTTAATAAAAAAATAAAAAAAACTAAAATTTGGGTAATTTTTAGTCAGTGTTGTGCTGTCTAAGTTGTGGAGGAGACTAAAAATTTGGTAGAAGATGATGATAACTTTGGTTATTCCCTTTAAAACGAAAGGGTGACCGGCAATTCCAAATCTCGTCCCATTTATTTCTTTTTTTTTTTTTTTTTTTTATATTATTGTTAAGGCGCTTTTTTTTTCAAAGTTTTGCCCAATTTTTTTTGATTGTTTATTATTGTTGGGCGCAACTCAAAGTTGCGCCCAATCTTTTTTTTTTTTTATTATTTTGATTAAAAATTCAGCCCCATTAGAAAACGAAGGTTAAATTTTAGAACCTAGGAAACATTTTGATTTTTTTAATTGTTGACGATGATAACTTTAAGTTACGCCCATCGTTATCGCAACTTCAATTTGGGAGAGACTAAAGAACCAGTGGACAGACTAAAGACTAAATATGGTCAGGGTTTGGGTTTTGGTGAAAAGTCTTTTATCTTTAGTCTTGAGATTACTTTTCTAATTAGAAATGGCAAGATCTCACACTTGTAATACCAACGATCAGAAGGGGGGTGCTTTTTACAAAAAAATTTGGTTATCTTTCACGACAAAATGTGGATAGTATCTAAGGATAACCAAAATAATCTTCCTACACGTTAGTTGACCAAACCCGCCATGTCCACCATTCCCGCAAAACACTACAACCAGTGGGACCTAAGAAAAAGAACTTTCTAGTTTCCAGTCAAGAAACTTATTACTACTACAAATTCCATAATTGACCAAAACACCCTCAGCGGTGCTTACAGTTCAAGGGCAATACGGTCAAAATGTAGTCAAACTTCGTCAAAATCATACACTTGACTTTCAGCTCCTTTTACTCACTACTATTCTCTATAATCGTTTCAAGCAGACTTTTTTGTGCAATCAATAATTTCCATTTCTTTATTCTTTTTTATTTCTTTATTATTTCTCCAATGGCGAATTATTAAATTTCACATCTTGTAGAGAATTTTGTCTTCTGTAAATCAAACCCCAGGAATCTTACTTTATTAATCAGCTCAGAAAAAACCCATTTCTGAAATAGTTTCAAAAAATTTGAGCTTTAATGGAGGATTCAGAGAGAGAAGTTGTAGTAAATGAATTATTTGAAATTGTAAGAGAAATATCAGGGTTTCCTGAATGTAAAAATACATCAAAGAAATTGTATAGTAATTTATTAAGAAGAGTTAAATTATTAAGTCCTCTGTTTGAAGAATTAAAAGATATTGAAATACTTATTGACGAAGATGAAATTAGAGGTTTGGGTTGTTTAAAAGTTGGTCTTGAAGCAGCTAAAAATTTACTTAGATCTGTTAATGAAGGAAGTAAGCTTTTTCAGGTAATCTTTTAATTTCAAGTTCTGGTTTCTTATTAGATTTTGTTGCAGAGTTTTTAGTGCAGAAATCTTGATCTAGTTTATTTTTGATGTGCAAAAATGGGAAATTCCATTTTTTTGTATTTAAAGAATTTGATTGGAACAGAATTACTATTATAAGTTAATTTAGATTAATTGGGATATAGGCTAAGAAGGGTTAATTGTGATTTTAGTATCCATCATTTTCACAACCCCATATATAGCAAATTGTAGTATACCACTTTTTTTTTTTTTTTTTTTTTTTGATCTGTTAGTAGGAGCTAGCTTACCAGTTTTGCGCTCGGTTGCGATGCGCAATGACTTTACCGTTCTACTAGAGAGGCGTCTGTAATCATAATATACTGCTGTTGTATTTGAATTGATTGAAGCTACAATTGAGTACAGCTTGCATCAGTTAGGTGGAAGTCCAAACTGAATTCAGATGCTTGTTAGGTGCATGTCTTGGTGATTTAATTTGAAATTAGCGCTGATTTATGATTAGAAACCTTCTAGTATCCACCATATTCATGACTCGTATTTGTCGTTTGCTAGTAATTACCCTTTACATTCTCTTGTTGAACTGATCTGAAGCTGAAATCGGGTTTGGAAAAAGTCCTGACAAAAGCTTTAGATATGGAGTAGAACTACTAGTTTTCACGCATTATCCAAATCATTATGATATGATGTTTACTACTTGTGGGATTGGGATCTTGTGCAGATGTTATAATAATTCAGTTAGGTTCATCTTTTATTAAAACGGCTGGTCAGTTTCAACTTTTGTTCTATTATTAGGTGTATGTGTAATACTGGTCAAAACTCAGGTAGTTTCAGGGAGCTGTAAACAAGATATTCTGGGTCTTTAAGTAAGCTTCCTGTGGTGCAGGCCTTACAAAAAGACAACATTGTGAAGCATTTCCACGATGTGACAGAGCAAATTGAGCAAGCATTGAGTGAGATTTCATATGATAAGCTCAATATTTCGGAGGAAGTTCACGAGCAGGTACATACATAACCATACAGAATTTCTAAATAGAAAAATAATTCACTTATTGGTCCGACTTTGTTGTTGATGATTCATGAAAACTTCAGAATAGCTTTGCTGTTCTATCTACATTCAGTTCTACAATTTTCAGTTAATTACATGAGCAGTATACATTATGGCTTAAGGAAATTATTAAGATACTGGCTATGTTTGTTTTGCACTTTCCAGATTGAGCTAGTGCATGCTCAGTTCAGAAGGGCAAAAGAAAGATCAGACTCACCGGATGTACAACTATACATGGATTTGTACTCGGCCCAAAATGAAAGAGATCCCGACCCTGCTATCCTAAAAAGGCTTTCAGAAAAACTGCAACTTAAGACTATAAATGATCTAAAGAAAGAATCTCTTGCTTTGCATGAAATGGTTATCTCCAGCGGTGGAGATCCAGGAGATTGGCTCGAAGAGATGTCTGTACTGCTCAAAAAGCTTAAAGATTCTGTACTCGCTGAAAACACAGGAGCAGAAACTTCCGACAATGAGAAGGTCTTTATGAGAAGTAGATCCCCAGTCATCCCTGATGATTTTCGGTGCCCTATATCACTCGAATTGATGAAGGATCCAGTCATTGTCTCTACTGGACAGGTCTTGATCTCCGTCTGCCTTGAAAACTGTTGGTTTAGTTATGGTCTGGTATCTCATTCTCTAATGATCTGAACTTTCATTTGCAGACTTATGAGCGTACGTGCATCCAAAAATGGCTAGACGCTGGGCACAAGACTTGTCCCAAAACTCAGCAGACCTTGTCACACACAGCCCTCACACCAAACTATGTATTGAAGAGTCTAATAGCTCAGTGGTGTGAGAGCAACGGGATTGAACTGCCAAAGAATCAAGGGAGCTGTAAAAACAAAAACTCCAGCAATTCTGTTCCAGATCGTGATCGAGCTGGTATAGAAGCCTTGCTACAGAAACTGTCACATGGTAACCCAGAAGAACAAAGAGCAGCTGCAGGTGAGTTCCGGTTGTTAGCAAAAAGGAATGCTGATAACAGAGTTTGCATTGCGGACGCAGGAGTTATTCCCTTGCTTGTAGAGCTACTATCATCCCCTGATAATAGGACTCAAGAACACGCAGTTACGGCACTCCTCAATCTTTCAATAAATGAGACTAACAAGGGTAATATAGTCAACGCTGGGGCAATACCTGATATAGTTGAAGTGCTAAAATCCGGCAGCATGGAAGCAAGAGAGAATGCAGCAGCAACCCTTTTCAGTTTATCTGTTGTAGATGAATACAAGGTGGCAATAGGCGCAGCAGGAGCCATCCCAGCTCTTATTGACTTGCTGTGCCAGGGAAGCCCTCGAGGGAAAAAAGATGCTGCAACTGCAATATTTAACCTTTCAATCTATCAGGGAAACAAGGTAAGGGCTGTTAGGGCTGGAATTGTGGTGCCTTTGATGAGGCTGCTCAAGGATGCTGGTGGTGGGATGGTGGATGAAGCACTTGCTATAATGGCAATCCTTGCAAGCCACCATGAGGGGAAAACGGCAATAGGTCTAGCTGAACCAATCCCTTCTTTAATCGATGTAATGAGGACTGGATCACCAAGAAACCGAGAGAATGCTGCAGCTGTGTTGTGGTCACTTTGTACTGGTGACGTGCAACGTCTAAAAACTTTGAAGGAACTTGGAGCAGAGGAGGCTTTAAAAGAATTATCAGAGAATGGTACTGATAGAGCCAAAAGAAAAGCGGGGAATCTTCTTGAACTCATGCAACGGAAAGCTGAACCTGACGCCGAAGATAGCCCATGAAATTACATGACCTCATAAAACAGGAGAGTTGTCTCTGTTCTGCGATTGTCATGGCCACTATATATGCAAACTATTAGGTAGTTTTTTGGGTAAATGTATGTAGTGAAGGTGTTATTCTTGTTGTTGTTGTTGTATAAAAGGATTAAAAGTTGAGAATGGGTATTTGCTGCAATGGGTATTGAAGGATGAAGAAAGCTGCATTCGTGAGTGGAATGCAGACAGAAGAGCAAAGAAAAATCATTGTAGGCTGCAGCATCATCCACAAGCCATCTAAAGCATCTGTCAGTATGCCAAGATGTGATTAGCTTTGTATTGTTCATGTTTGTTCAGTGTCATCTGTGTTTTATTTCTTCCACTCTCGAGTTTGTACTTTTGTTCGATTAGATTATGTATTCATGGAACTGTACACATCAATTTTCTGCAACATTTCCTTGTTGGATGCAAGAATTAAGAAGTCATGCAATGGCCATGTCATGCATTAGAGAGTTGTTTGCTAGAAATATCAATTAAAAGTAAAACTGAGTTCATTAAACAACCATTCATCATTCATGCAATTACAAGAGTCTGCATTAGCCTCATAGAGCATGGCGCGCCACTATAAGCTCGCAAGTGGCTTCTTTTCTATCATTTTCGCAAAAAAAGATTAAAGAGTTGGGTAGCGTACAAAACTATCTCCAGGTTCATCAGCAGAAGGAAAAACTTGCAGAGAAGTAACAAGAGCTTGCAGAGAAGTAACAAGAGCATCTCTTGGACCACGTCTGCATCTTTCTTCCATGTTATTCACAGAATTAGGATCTCCAGAGAAAAGTGCTTCAACTGAACCATCTCTTCTGTTGCGCACCCAACCTTTCAGACCTAATTCCTTAGCATTCTCAATCGTCCAATTCCTATAAAATACTCCTTGTACTCTTCCTTTCACCACAACCCTAACCTGAAAAAACCCATCAAAAATTACAAAAAAAAAAAAAAAAAAATCAAATTAAAGACCAAAATGATATGCAAACAGAGAGATGGAGGAGGGAGAAAGGGTAAGGATCTTACTGTTTTGGTGGAGATTGGTGGTGGATTGGTTGGGGATTCACCATTGGTGGGGTTGCTGTCACTACTCATGGAAGCTGAAAGAAGTGTGAAAGGAGAGGAGGAAGTCTTAATTGGTGTGAAAGTAAGAGGAGGAAAAGGAGATGAACATCTAATCAGGGAAGAATAAGAAGAAAATATGGGAATTTTTTTGAGAATATGATTGAATCTAGGGATGATTGTGTTTGCCATTAACAACAGGGATAGAAATGGAATGAGCAGTTAGAGAATTGAACAAATACCACAGAATAAATTTATTTAAGCACCCAAATTTTATTTAAGCACCCAAACAAGTGTTCAATTACACTCTGTGAAGATCATAGTGGAGTATACAGAAACTTTGAAATGTACTTCAATTTTGTGGCATTATCAGCGAAGGAATAATTCAGTAGAAGCTTCATTAACACTTGATGGATCTGTATTTGCTCCCCAAGTAAGATCATGATTCTTGAAACTATGAGAATAAAGTGCAGGCACTGATGGTACTGGTAGATTAGTAGAGTAGTTGTTAAGCATTAGAACAATTGATGCCATAGTGGGTCTGTCAGCTGCATTCTCCTGAACACATAATAATCCAATGTGGATGCATCTTATTACCTCACTTTCAGAATGGTTGTCTTTCAAATTTGAACTTAACATTTCTAAAGCTGTCCCATTGTTCCAATGTCTCCATGCCTGCAACAATTAAGCCTTAAGTATATATACAGAAGAAGAAGAGATGAACATTAGTCCATTGCACATGAAACTGTTTCAACTCACGTAGCTGAGAAGGTCTCCAGAGATTTCTGGATCATTGATCTTTTTTCCGATAATAATCTCCAGAACTAAGACACCGAAACTGAAGACGTCTGTTTTGTCAGAGAATTTTCCATGCATTGCATACTCTGGAGCCATGTACCCACTGCAGGTAAAATTATTCAACAATTGCCTCAACTAACGAAAGTAGAATATCAATGTTGTGTGCTTAATATGAATACTTACTATGTTCCAACAATTCTATTTGTACTGGCTTGAGTTTGATCCACCTTGAAAAGTCTAGCCATGCCAAAGTCAGCAATCTTGGGGTTCATGTCTGCATCTAATAATACATTGCTGGCCTTGAGATCACGATGAATAATCTTAAGTCGGGAATCCTCGTGCAGGTAAAGAAGCCCTCTTGCGATCCCTCCTATAATCTTATAGCGTTTTTTCCAATCCAAATGTGTGCGTGGAACCGGGCCTACACATTCATTCGAGCGAATGATGAAGTAAGTCACTAGTTACATACTACAATGAAAGAAACCATAGGAAGCTAGATACAAAGAAACAGACAGGGCATATGGTGCAAACCGAATATCAATCTATCCAGGCTTGAATTCGTCATAAAATTGTAAACAAGTAGTCTTTCTTGTCCATCCAGGCAGAAACCGAGAAGCTTCACAAGGTTTCTGTGCTGCAGTTTGACAAGTAAAACAACCTCGTTCTTAAATTCTACTTCGCCTTGACCTGAATTTTTAGAGAGCCTCTTCACAGCTATCTCTTGGGCATCAGAAAGTGTACCCTGATTGGAAAAAACATGAAAACAGACAGAATGAAGATTTGACAATATAAAACATTAACATTGAAAAATACTAGTGTAATTACAACTTCAGTATTATTAGAGCGTTTGTAATACCTTGTATACGGGACCGAAACCACCTTCCCCGAGTTTGTTAGCAGTAGAGAAATTGTCAGTGGCAGCTTTTATTGTATCGAAGTTGAACTGGACAGATTCAGCACTCTGAATCTCATAAATTTCTTCAGCAACACAACAAGAGCAACAAAGTGAGAATCATAATGACTAAAACAATAACTCTTTCAGAACATGTTAATTCAAGCCTTCTAGGTACTCACTATCAAATTTCTTTGTTTTCCTTGATGCTTTTCGTGAGCATAAGCACCAAATTGCAATTATGCAGAGTACTGCAACAACCGAAAGAACGACCATAATAATAGCAAATTTGGCAGAAGAGTTCTTTCTCTTTGCTGCAAGAAACATATAGAACATACATTGGAATGGATATATGCAACAACTAGTTCAATTATTGATTTCAGATCCCAAAAACTTGTATTTGCTCTATGTTACAGATTGAACTTCGGAAAGATCATGAACGTAAAATGTACAACTTACCATTTGCTGGAGGAGGCAAGGACGGTTGAGGAGCTGTTGCATTCATAACCTTGGATTCATAGAAAGGATGTAATTCATATCTGAAATTACAAGTTGGATTAAGAACTCTTGCACCAACTTTTCCAAGGCAACATGCTGATAAATTCCTGACAATCCGGCTAAGGCAGTTCCTGCAATCACTTGATAAAATATCTGGTGTACATTGTACCAATCCATATATCTTCTTAGATACTGTTAAATTTGCTTCTCCAGTAGCAAATTGGTGACTATCTTCAGAAGCAGTACTTTCTCTGACTAGCCCATCCATCAACCCAGCTAAGGTCTTATTAAACTCTTCTCGATTACTAGTAACACTAGTTTCGTTTACGATATAAAACACTGGTTTTTCTTGCAAAATTGGAATAAACAATTCATTTGAGTACTTTAAAATACATTCTTCGTACCATACAATCCCTTGCTTAGAATTTGGACATCTAATGCTATTTAAAATATCTCCAGTTACTGAATCAAAACAAGCTTCACAATCTTTTGATGGAAGGTCGCTTCTACACTGGTAAGACCCGTAAGCAGTATCTGGATCAAACCCATAACTTGCACTTCGATGTTCGTTCACGATACTGACTACGCTTCGGAATACAGTGAGTGATGAAGAGAGTAGGAGGTTGAGGTTAGACTTGTAAGTACTATTATCAGTGTAATTACCTCCTGAACAGTATTCTCGAAGAAAAACTGGTTCTGCAAAAATACAGACACTGTAATAGCTGATTATGAATATTATCAACAAGCAGTATCTCATTCTTAATTTCATGTTTTTTTTTCTTTCTGTTTTCATTTTCAGTTTCCTTCTTCAGTCTTTTTAAACTCACTCACTGCTACTAAAATAAACTACTGGTAGAGAGAAGGACAAGGAAGTTTTGGTTCTGTCTGGCATGATTTGTTTGCCTAACGAGTGGGGCACCTTGTTTGATTTTTCCTAAACAGGTCGGTAGATGAATTCCTTGGACAGTTGAATAAGAATATATATTCAACGCCCCTTTGACACGCCAAAATTCGCAGCCCCACTTACAACGAAATGAGGTTGAATTTTGAGAGGAAAAAATCTACATTTAACAATAATCATGTCATAAAGATTTAAACAAACAAAAAAAAAAAAAATCTACTAGGGAAAATTGAGAAAGGTCACACGTGAACCGATTAATATCCCTAAGAGCAATTGGATGTCTTTGCGGTTCATGGCTCTTTCTCTTCGCGATGTACTTGCAATCGGTGTCGTCATTTGTATTTGGGTTTTGATTATCTTGTATTTTGGTGTTTTGATAATCTTGTAAGCAATCATGTAATCATCATTTTGGTTTGAAATGTGATTTCACCAACAAAAAAAAAAAAAAAAAAATCCCTAAGAGGAACTCCAGTGGTGCGAGTATAACCAAGGAGCAAAAACCACAAAAAAACTAAAAGAATTTGTTTACTCCGTGCTGCCACGCTATGATATATGAGCAAAATTTGGTCGAGCGCATATAATATGTTCGCCTGGTTCAAACGTAGTTTAAATCTTCGCTTGTCATCAAGAGAACATTATGCCCCCACCCCACCCCACTTTATACTTGACCCCTGATTGAAACGGATGTATAACATCCGCCCCACCATCAAACGGACTTTTAATCTGCATCTGGATTACGTGCGTAGTTTATACATCTATCCCATTCCAAACACACTTTTAATCTGCGCCTGATATCAAACACACTCTTAACCTCCTCGACCAAATATGGTTTTGGTCCGAATTTCAGACCAAATATACTCCGAATTTTGGTTTTACTCTGTATTACTGTGATTGGTTTTGGGACCAAATTTTGGTTTTTATTCGTCTATTGTGGATGCTCTAATACCTAAACCCCAATACTCAATATGACTAAAAACACTGTCCCAACTGACCTTATTTATGCATCTTTTACCCATGTTCCCAGCCCATTTAAACCCATAAATTTTAGTTAAAAGACCAAAAATCCTATTACTATAAATCGAAGATATAAACGAGAATTAGTCACAAAAGACAAAATAGTGTAATCTTGATATTACAAATCTAGTCGCTAACAAAAAAAAAGTTTAAATACAAGATATGATATGTAATTTATTCAAAAATAAGGAGGTCATGTTTCTCAAAAACTCCTATTATTGGGGCTTCAACCCAATAGGATTTTGGGGGCTTAAATGATATGTGTAGCCAAATGATGGATAGGGGGACGTAAGGTATATGAAAAAGTCAAAATACCCATATTTAAATTTTAATATTCATCAAAAAAAAAAAGAAATCCCAAATCTATAATCTTCTCTTCTCATTCTCTTCTAATTGACAAATTATGATGAAGATGATTATCACAATTCCATCATGATGAAGATGAAGATCATTAAAAAAAAAACTAAATATATTTTCTTCTCCTCATCTTTCTTTTCTCATTCATAAATCATGATGAAGATGATGATCATAATTTTATCATGATAAGGATGATGATCATAAAGAAAACCCAAAATTATTTTCTTCTCATTCTCCTTCTCATTCATGGATCATCATAAAAAGAAAAAAACCAAGAAAACCCATTGTTTAATTTTGCTTTTGAATGGTTAAAAAATCCAATTCGATGAATTTCGGGTAAAAAAAAGTTTCTGAAGGTGTTTATGGCTGGAAGCTAGTTCTTAGATTCTCAACTGTGAATGTAGATTACCGATTGTTTTTCCCTGCCGAAAATAATTGCGGCCAGTGTTTCCCAGCCGTAAGTACATCCCACGGATAGGATTTCCCAGCCGTAAGTTGTTCTGATAATCACAAAAAAAAGGTTAAAAAATGGCTAGGTCCCATCCGTATCTATGACAAAAAGGAAGACAAGTATGAAGTAAGAAGACTAACAAAACAACGATTATTATTCTTGTTTGAAACATAAAATCAAGGAATTTAGACAACTAGGTTGTCTAAAAATGATAACAAGCTAGAATCACCAATAAAGTTGATCACCAAAAATGGAAACCCTAAAAAATTCAAAAAGACTTACTAATTTACCTATGTTTCTCCAAATTAAGGTAGCACAACAATAGAGATTGGGATTGTTATTACTTTGAAAGGAGGCGGCACAATCCATTTTTAAAAACAAAAAAACATTATGTTTTTTTGACGTATTCATTGTTATTGTTCTAACATATTCTCAACTCTAGTTCTTTATCTCTTATTATCATCTAAAAAATCCAACATTACTAAATAAATTTGATTTTTTCAACAGATCTTTGAGGACCTACTTTGTTGTTGAGTTGTACTTTGTTGTTGATCAGGAAAATGTCAAACATTTTAAGTTTCATATTTTTTTCTCTATATTTATACTTCATTTATTAACTTTTACTTGAACCTGTATATTTTTATTGCTTAAATTTGGACTTAATTTAGGCGGTGGAAGTTATCAGTTTTAAACCAAGTTCCAGTAAAATAGCCCGTAATGAGTCCTTAAACACAGAACAAGGTCCCCGGCCCTACGAAGACAACTTATTGAAAAACTTTCTTAAAAGACCTTTGTTAAGTGGTGCTGTTGCTTGGAGCCTTGAAACCTGCAGTGAAAAACTTGGGGAGCATACAAATGAGTTCAGCGAGTTGGTGGATTCTTTGGGACCCAATATAAGTACCACATACAGTAAACAAAATCTCACTCATGATTGTCTCTCAGTTCTAGAACAAATTATGAAATCAAGAGGAGTTGAACGCCAAGTACCAATATAGTGAGTTAAGTGAAAATTTGAATCTCTATAATTCCTCCTTCATTTCAAGAACTTTATCGGCGATTAAGAAGTCCAAGGTCACTTATTAGGTCGTCGTCATTAGCTCAATCATTATTACTCTAACAATCGTGAGGTTCTTTTATTACAAGTAAAAGATTGTATCATGGATCTTGTTTAAATTCTAATGTCATTATTTTTCAATATGTGTTGAGTAACTTTGATTTAGAAACACTATTTTCGCGCTGTCAACTTTAAGAGATATATATTTACATTTACAATAATCAATCTAGAAAGACGTCGGAATGCTTTTACAATTTGGAAGCGCCTAATTATACGTAGAACGATGTTTAAGGTTTAATTTTTAATTTTTAAATGGTCATTATGTGGTCAGATTGTCATTCTGAGATTAATTACAGCTTCTCAGTTTTGTTAAAAGTATATTGGGAAGATCCCGCTTAGATATTCTTATCAACCATATTAAAAAGTTTGTACAACATGTTAATTCAATCTTGACCTCCGTAGATATCTGGATAGAATTATACGGTCCTTGGAGCAGTAGAGCCATCATCAAAGAACTGTATAATATACACATTTATTGTCTAAATTGATTTTTCTTAATAAAAAAATTATTGAACGGAACGGCATGACTAGTTTTTTTTTTTAAAAGGCTCATAACAAAAAGGCAGACAAGTAAGAAGTAAGATGGCTAACAAAAACCAACGATTATTTTTGTTTTGAAACATCAAACCAACGGATTTAGACAACTAGGTTGTCTAAAAATGATTACAAGTTAGAATCACCACTAAAGTTGATCACCAATAATGGGAACCCTAAAAAATTCAGAATGACTTACTCATTTACATGTGTTTCTCCAAATGCAGCACAACAGTAGAGATTGGGATTGTTATTACTTTGAAAGGAGGCAACACAATCCATCTCTAAGAAAAAAAAAATGTTTCTTTTGACGGATTCGTTGTTTTTGTTCAACATATTCTCAACTCTAGTTCTTCATCTCTTATTCTTATCTAAAAAATCCGACAGTACTAAATAAATTTTTTCTTTTCAACAAATCTTTGAGGATCTACTTTGCTATTGAGTTGTACTTTGTTGCTAGTTAGGAAAATGTAAAACATTGTAAGTTTCATCCTTTTCTCTCTACATCTCTATTTAATTTACTAACTTTTACTTGAACTTGTATATTTTCATAGCTTAAAATTGAACTTAATTTCGGTAGTGAAAGTTTTTGGTTGTAAGAAAGTCCAATAAAATAACATGTAATCAGTGCTTAATTTATCAAATATCCCGTAATTAATGCCCCAAATAAAGTAATTATTCCCCCAAAAAATGTCATGAGATCTACCTTTTCTAAAAGAAAAAAATTAATCGTACGAATTTTTAGGGTTTTACAACTAAAAGGTTTCATTTATTGTCTAAGATTTTTATTGATATTGAAATTATCAAGATTTCAGTTAATTTTTTTTAAGCATTTCATTTACTTGTTGGTTTCTTTAGATAATTTTTTTCTTGTGTGAGGGAAGGTTCCATGTATTTGAGCAGTTTTGGATCCCAAGAGTACATTCCTATGTTTCTACCAATTGGACCATTAAACACAGAACAAGATCCCCAGCCCTTCAAAAACAACTTTTAGAAAACTTTCTTAAAAGACATTTACTAAGTGGTGGTGTTGCTTAGACCCTTGAAACGTGCAGTGAAAAACTTGGAGAGCATACAAAAGAGTTCAGTGAGTTGGTGAATTCTTTGGGACCCAATGTAAGTACCTATAGTAAACAAAAACTCACTCATGATTGTCTCTAAATTTTATAACTAGTTATGAAATCAAGAGGACATGGATGCAAATACACCTTCATGTTAACCATAGAGGGCCTCCTCCAGCCAAGAAACCAAATACCCTTGCATCCAATTGAGGTGCTATTTACATGTACAATTACTGGATACCTCACACTCATGGAGGAGCTTGCGAGGCTCCTTCACCCACTTTTACCATGAGTGGGTAGTTTCACCATTTCCCCAAATATCAGAGGAGAAAACATCTTAGACTTTGCTTGGTTACCATCTATAAGGTTTTTACAAGTTGTATGGACATCGAAGTCCATAAGAAGATTCAACCTATTACATCATATGTGATATTGATGATGAACTTGTTAACCACTGAACAAGATGTAGAACACCTTATCGAGAAGGAGATTTTGGTTTTGGATGCGCCTAACTGCATTTTCGTAGTGAGCTTGTTCAAGTGACTTGGGGAAACAAAATGTAGGTACATAACCAAGTACCAATATAGTAAGTTAAGTGAAAAGTAAAATCTCTACAATTCCTCCTTCATTTCAAGAACTTTATCGGCGATTAAGAAGACCAAGGTCAATTATTATGCCGTTGACGTTAGCTCAATCACTATGACTCTAACAATTGTGAGGTTTTTTTATCACAAGTAAAAGACCATATCAAGAAATGATGGATCTTATTTAACTTTTAATGTCATTTTTATTTGTCAATATGTGTTCAGTAGCTTTGATTTTAAAACACTTTTTTTGCGCTGTCAACTTTAAGAAGCATATTTACATTTACAATAATAATCTCATCTAGAAAAACGTCGGAATGCTTTTACAATTTGGAAGCGCCTAATTGTAGAATGATGTTTAAGGTCTAATTTTTAAATGGTCTTTATGTGGTCAGATTCTCATTCTGAGATCAATTACAACTTCTCACTTGTGTTAAAAGTATATTGGGGAAGATCCCGCTTAGACATTCTTATAAACTATATTTAAAGTTTGTATAACACGTTAATTCAATCTTAACCTCCGTACATATCTGGATACACTTATAAGGTCCTTGGAGCAGTAGAATCATCGTCAAAGAATTGTATAATATACACATTTATTGTATATATTGATTTTTCTTAGTGCAGAAATTATCGAACGGAACGATAGGACTAGTTTTTTTTTTAAAGGATCATGACAAAAAGGCAAACAAGTAAGAAGTAAGATGACAAACAAAACCAACGATTATTATTCTTGTTTTGAAGCATAAAACCAACGGATTTAGACAACTAGGTTGTCTAAAAATGATAACAAGTTAGAATCACCAATAAAGTTGATCACCAAAAATTGAAACCCTAAAAAATTCAAAAGGACTTACTCATTTACATGTGTTTCTCCAAAGGCAGCACAACAATAGAGATTGGGATTATTATTACTTTGAAAGGAGGCGGCACAATCCATCTCTAAGAAAAAAAAAAAAAAGTTATTGTTTTTTTGACGGATTCATTGTTTTTGTTCAATATATTCTCAACTCTACTTCTTCATTTCATTTTCTCATCTAAAAAATCCAACAGTACTAAATAAATTTATTCTTTTCAACAGGTCTTTGAGGACCTACTTTGTTGTTGAGTTGTACTTTGTTGTTGGTTGGGAAAGTGTCAAACATTGTATTTTTCATACTTTTCTCTCTACATCTCTACTTAATTTACTAACTTTTACTTGAACTTGTATTTTCATAGCTTAAATTTGAATTTAGGTAGTGAAAGTTATCAGTTATAAGCTAAGTCCAGTAAAATAGCCTATATTGATTGTCTTGGATTTCTATTTGTATTGAATTTATCAAGATTTCAATTACTTTTTTTAAGCATCTCAGTTACTTCTTGGTTTCTTTAGAAAAATTTTTCCCTATGTGTGGATATTTTCTTACTCTTACGAATGAAATATAAGAATTAATGCTCTTCTTTTTCTATTGTTTTATTTGTTGCAGGAAATTCCAAGAGAAAAGTCAGTGAGGAAGGTTCCATGTATTTGAGCAGTTTTGGAGCCCAAGAGTACATTTCTATGTTTATACCAATTGGACCATTAAACACAGAACAAGATCCCCATCCCTTCAAAGACAACTTTTGGAAAACTTTCTTAAATGACCTTTACTAAGTGGTGGTGTTGCTTGGACCATTGAAACCTGAAGCGAAAAACATGGGGAGCATACAAAAGAGTTCAGTGAGTTGGTGAATTTTTTGGGGTCCAATGTAAGTACCACCTACAGTAAACAAAAATCACTCATGACTGTCTCTAAATTCTAGAACTAGTTATGAAATCAAGAGGAGATGGACGCCAATACACCTCCATTTTAAGCATAACGGAGTTTATCCATGTTGGAATTGCCCTCCTCCAACCATGAAACCAAATGGTAGCCTTGCGTCCAATAGAGATGCTATTTACATGTACAATTCCCGGAAACCTCACACTCATGGAGGATCTTGCGGGGCTCCTCCACCCCCACTCTTACCACTAGTGGGTACTTTCATCATCTTCCCAAACATTAGAGGAGGAAACATCTTATACTTTGTTTGGTTTTATACCATCTTCCCAAACATTAGAGGAGGAAACATCTTATACTTTGTTTGGTTTTATACCATATATAGTGTGGGCGGAGTACAAGATAAGTTGGAGGCTCCTATGGTTCCTATTAAAAACATAGGCACCGAGGAATGAAGGTAGAAAGAGGAGAGAGTCATTTTCTTGACGTAACAATTGTGCCGCTGCCGTTAGCTCAATCACTATGACTCTAACAATTGTATGTTTTAGTTTTGATATAGTTTTTGTTTTGTGTGTTGTTCTGATATGATATTTTGGAGGTAATGTGTTCACTGCTTTTGTGAAAATAGGCAGTATGATTTTGTGAGCTGAATTAAGAGTGCGACTTTGTGCACCTCGGCTTAACAGGGATGCACATTCCACCCTTTTTTATTGGGAGCCCAAATTGATGGAACTTACATTTATTTTAAATTTTAGTTTATATTATTCGGCTATTTATTATTTCATATCGAAAATTAAAATATCTTCTCTCTCATGACTCATATTCTTTATTTGTCTGGGTTTCGGTTTCTTCATCATCTCTATCATGTTCCTCGTTAATTCAAACACATGGAAGACCATAAATAATCATACATGACTACAAATTTACCCATCAATCAGAGGCGATTACTACATCACCCAACGAAATAAAGTAAATATATTCATCAATCAATCACAAGTCCATTAATAAATCTTACATTGATTTTTCATCACACAATTTTCTTTTCACTACTCTTCATTATTAAATCTCCTCTTTAGTACATTCTCGAGTTAACTTCTGTTTTTCGGTTCTCTAAAGGGTTGTTAGGATTATTATTTTTTGTTAGGCTCGCTGGTAGGCTAGTACAGCAACCTGTTCAATTAATGTAGTAATATGTTGTTGGAGGTTAGCTTGTTAGGCTTCTAACTAGTTAATGTTATACTCCTTATCTTAAGTTTAAAGAAATAAAATAAAGAATAACCTTTGGTTAGTCTTTTTTTCACTGAATGTTCAAGATTTGTGGATTTTTAGATGCACGAGGTTAGATTGAGTAATTGGTCATAAATAACTCTTTCGGAACATTAAAAACGAGGATGGTATCGTTATGCATTTCTCTGTTATGTTAATGTTGATTACTATTAATAGAGTGATTGGTTATGTTAATGGTGATCACATTTTATTTATTTATTTTGATAGAAGAAGTAATATATTAATTAAGCAATACTCCCTCCGTCCCACTATTAAGTGACCTAGTTCAAGTTTGCACAATTTTTAAGGCAAGCAAGGGGAAAAGTATTTTTAAGCACTTTTTACAATTATATCCTTATGGATAATAAATAGTGAAATTTTCAAATGATTTATCTCTCAAACTACACCACGGATGTTCGCAAACTTTGTACCATTGAAAAGAATTTTAAAACACCTATGTAACGAATATAAACATGACTATCAAATTATGCATATTTCTTATATGGGATAATTGGAATTTAGTACTCGGGTTTTGACCAACACTAGCGTTTGGTCTAACGTTTGTCCAACGTTAGGCCTTGGTACCTAGACTGGACGTTGACCCTGGTTGACCATGTTAAATTTTTACTTCTGCTTAGTAATTACTAAAAAAAAAAAAAAAAAAAATACAAAATATACTATGTACCCATTATTCAGACTAAATCACCCTTATAGTCACACATACATTTTACACACTTCACAGTCCTAACCTAACCCTACCCAACTATGAACTCTCGATCCCACTCCCCCTTTCTTCCCTTCCATCTTCCGACCATCATATTCTTCGTCTCTTTCCTAAAAACACCAATACGACCTGCAACAGAAAAAATATCAATACCGTTCCATTTTCATCTCATCACTAAGAACATCAATACCCGTTGAAAGTATAGGAATAGAAAGATATACCATTTCTATTTCTCCAACTCTTAACTAAAATCATTAATACGATTGGCAGTAAGAAGACCGTCACAGCTTACTCCATAGTCATTTCTTCATTAGCTCGCCATACCCACCACATACCTTCACCAACACCTCCAATTAAAAAGATAACAACAGAAATTATGGTTTCTATTTAGTGAAATTAAGGTTTTGATTTGATAAAAGTGGGGTTTTAATTTAGAAAATGGGTTTTAAATTTAATTAGGAAAATTTGGGGTTTTGATCCAGAAATTGAAGTTTGATTAGATTCAGTAGAAAGGGTTTCATTTGATTCAAAAATTGTGGTTTTGATATATGAAATTAATTGGGGTTTTGTTTGGTTGAACTGATCAGAAATTGATGAAGATTTGGGAATTTAAGAGGAAAAAAATCAAGTTGTTACGCTGTTACAAAGATGGGGTTTGCTTGAATTTGGTAAAGGGAGAAGGTGATGCAAGAAATAATTGAAGAACGTGTATTGCAGATGAAGAATGGTTAGGGTTTAATTTGATCCAATTAAGTAATGTCGTGTTTTGAAATTTATGGTGATTGCGCCATATTGGAGTTTGTTGGGGCCATGAAAACATTGAAGAAAACACGATGCTGAATGAAGGTTGTACAATATGGTTGTGTTAATGGAACTGATCAGTTGAAGAGGGTGTTGCAGAAGACGAAGATTGAACTGGTTATGGAGGCGGAGGAACAAGGATTAAGTATTAGGGTTAACTGGTATCTTACATCCGAGCCGTAGACCAATTTTTTTTTTCTCAACCGTTGGATCTTACACCCATATCAGGGCTAGACTTGTAAACTCGTTATTTTTGTAGTTTTTATTTTCACAAAATTAAAAAATGTCAGGTCATAAACAGTCAACCAGGTCAACGTCCAGTCCAGGTACCAAGGCCTAAGGTTGGACAAATGTTAGACCAAAGGCTAGTATTGGTCAAAACCTGAGTACTAAACTTCAATTATTCCTTTATATATTTCTTATAATCAATTAAAACGATAAATTTAGGAATATCTCCTTGTTTAGTGATATAGGTCACTTAATGGTGGGATAAAATCTAAAAGTAACTAGGTCGCTTATTAGTGGGACGGAGGGAGTATAATACAGAAGGTCTACAATTTCATTGTTATCAAAAATATTAGAAATAATGCTTTATTTTTGCACTTGCTGTTGGAAATGCTTTGACATGTGTTGTAGTCTTCTGATCCTTGCTTCTTTAGCTATTGAGTCTGCTACTCCATTGTGGATTATATTTATAAATCTTACCTTAGCTTGTGGAAAATTTCCTAGAATAGATATATTTTCTTCTATAGTATTCTCTGTTGTCCAAGAAACATCTGATCCTTTTTTGTTGATGGAATCCGCTAGCACTTTACAATCTGTAACAATGAAAACGCTGGAAAGAAGATTATCTTTTAGCCAATGTAGTGCTTTTAATGGATCTTTTGCTTCTGCTTGTAAAGCCGAAGAGGCCCAATTTGAACCTGCTGATAAATGCACAAAAGCTTCTTGGTTGAACGAATACAAGATGAAAGCATAACCCATGGATAAGTTCTCTTTATCGAAAGATGCATCTGTGAATATTATCCAATCCGCTTTAAATTGTTCCGGTAGTGTTTAGACGAGCTCTTTTTTTGCGTATCTTTGTTTTTGTCTTGATTATTGCATGGTGAAGATTGGATGAACTTCTTAATTTGTTGAATCAATGAAGTTGGGCCTGGAACGATTTTCCTAAACAATACTTCACATCTATATTTCCAAATAAACCAGAGGATTGTTGCAATATGCACACAGTAATCCGAAAATCTTTTGGGTCCGACAACCAAATTTCAACCCACTTGCTAATAGAATCAACATTAATTTGCGAATTAAAGGCGTCCATAGAGCAACCAAACCAAATCAATCTAGCAAAATGGCATCTTCTAAATAGATGATATTTTGTTTCTGTCGCTTGATTATTACACAAAAGGCACTCATCTGAGATTTCTAAGTTATGAGCTGCTAATCTTTTAGTGGTTGGAAGCGCTTTTTGAACTAGTTTCCAAATAAATAGCCTAATCCGAGGGATTGTTTGTAGCTTCCATAATTTATTCCAAGGGAAAACAATATTCTCCTCATTATCTTTATTTTGACTGATAAGGTAGTTGTAGATGTTTTTAGCTGTGAAAGTCCCAGATCTATGATGTTTCCATCTGATTTTGTCTCTCTTATCTTTATTCGGAGTAACAACTAAAAAAAGTTCCTTTATTTCTGGCGAGAAATATTCATCTAGTTTCCCATTGTCCCAGGACCCTTCGGTACTTAGAAGCTCTTGAACTTTTTGCGGTAATAGGTCTACTCTGTCACTTGGTTTATTTATTATGTCCGTGTTAGGTATCCAATTGTCTTCCCAAATCTTCGTATTAGCTCCATTTTTCACTTGCCATATAAAATTTCCTCTTATGATATTGAGAGCAGAGCTCATAGTTTCTCGTTGTTTCAAAAGGGTTTGAACCTTGGTAGTATTTTTCCTCTAGCAGTTTCACCCAAGTTGTTCTTAATCTGTCATTACACCGCTTGCAAGCTTCGTTAGAAGGGCTATATTGAAATTATGAGGATTTTTTATTCCCAAACCCCCTTGAGATTTTGGTTTACACATGCCAGACCACGCCTGTATATAACCACCTTTTCCTTTTGACCTATCATTTTCCCACCAAAAATTCCTTTGAATTTTATCTAACGTCTCTTTAGGAAGAGCTAGCATTTGCATCTGATATGTCTGGTAAGCTAAGAGGGGATTGATTGAATTAGAACAGTCATGCCCGCTTGAGATAACAACTTTGCTTTCCAACCTTGTAAAGTATTTTAGTATCTTTGAAGAAGCGGTTCGAAATTCTCTTTTCTGTTTCTATCAAAAAAGAGTGGTGTTCCGAGGTATCTGTCCTTTTTAGTCATTAGCGGCACTTTTAGGATTTTTGCGATAATCTTTCCATGTTTGGGATGGATTTTAAGGCTGAAATAGATGGACTTTTGTGATCACATTTTATTTGCCAAGGCATATTATATCATTGAACAAGTCGAATTTTTTGTTTTGAAAAATAAAACACAAAATTGGTCAAAAAGACCAAAATCAACAATTCCTCGGGTGAAAAAGACACTTAGGTTTTGATACTGTTTAAATAGCCAAAAATTAAAAAGATACTGTTTAAATGGACAAAAATTTAAAAATAGGCAGGATGTAACCAGTTTCATCATGTCTATTTTCAAATATTTTTTTCTTATTTTTATTTTACACAGGATGCATCCAGTTTCATCCTTGCTATTTTTTAAGTATAAGCCAGGATGAATCCAGTTTCATCCTTGCTATTTTTTTTTTTGGCTATTTCACCCGTACTTTTTTTGACTTGTCTATTTGAACCGTGTTTTAAATTTTTTTGAACAAATGACCCATTTTCTCAAAATAAAAGAGGAAACTCCCAATAGCTATTTTTTGAATCCATAATGAGATGGTTCCGTCGACATGCACATCTCGCATACATGACACGATGCCGGTTACAAACGTTTCAGATTTATTGATGCAGCAAAACATAAACTCTCCAAACGGACAAACAAAACCTTTTTCTTTTTTTAAGAAAAAATATTACATAGACTAATTGAAAAAAAAAATCGTTTAGTTAAAAGCTAGCTTACACCACCCTCCCAATTAAACAAAATGTTGTTTACTAGGATCATGTGGATTAAAATCTATTCCAGTAGGTGAAACACAAAACGGACCCCCGAGGAACCAAAAAAGAGGGCAAACTAGAGCAAAAGATCTGCAGTAGGAACGTTGTGACTAGGGTTGCCAAGAAAATAACCAGCAAGATGTACCGGAAAATCCGCCCCATCAACCCAAAACGTCACCTCACCATCATCCTCTCCGAACTCGAAGTTGATAGGAATCGACTTACGATTTCCATTCGGTGAAATCGAAAACAACAAGATTGGACTGTCGCTATGTTGGACCTTGCACCAAACACGGACTACATCTGAAAATTTATCTCTTGCCCTACCTCCGACTCCAATAGTTGCCTACAAACACAAAATTGAAAATTTCTTTATATACACAATTCAAATTCATAGAAACAATATACTATACGTATTATTTACTAGTCCAATTTGGGATACACACCTGTGAAATATGCAGCTTTCCTTTAGCTTTGTCGAAGCAGTGAGTGAATTCTTTTTTAATAAAATAGTCACTAGACAGTCGAAGTCCTGAAAATCAAAACAAACAAATAGTTAGTTAAACGTACACTTTTATTTAAACAACATATGTAGTCAGGGCCGGCCCTGAGATTTGGCTGCCCCGAAGCCATGGTAAAATTGTTGCCCCATCCATCCTGGTACCCGTACACACTTGAGTTGAGCTGAACGACACAGTTTGCTGTAAATTTTCACGACCACAAAGGCACAAACTGTAATGTGATTATTAGGAAGTTAATTATAAGAGGCATGTAAGACATGCAATAACCCTTTCGTGCAGACAATCGAGACAACAATAATTCTTCTCTGTTAGATATGCTAATTGTGTGCAACAAGGGCAACATCGAGCACAATAAAACTTAACCAAACTAAGCAACCAATAGGCAGTTGAGCAAACAATTTAAGTGCCTTCCCAGACAGTGAAGTTATTGATTGAAGATTCGAAATAGTTTTGAGCAAATACAAAATAAGCAACCAACAAACAATGGAAAGTTTATGTTCAACTGAATTGAGCATTTGCAGTTTCTGCCCTGAAATATTAAATCTTGTTTTTTTTAGAAAACTCAAAAAACTAAATTCAAGTTGTACCATGATGAATCTATATAATAAATAATCTTACATGAGTAATAGTTTAACTCACCATTAATGGTGGTCGACGACAGTAACAGAAAAGGAGAAAGAGGATTTTAGAACTGTAGTCTGTAGAGAATGATTGAGGCAAAATATATTTTTATAGTGGGACCACTAAGCAAAAAAATTATTTGTAATCTGCCCCTTCTTTTTCTTGATTCTGTCCCAATTTTTATTTCTAATCACATTTTATACAGTTTTGCGTTTTCTTAAACGTCACACCCCTTGCAAATATCCTAATTTTGATGCCCCTTTTCCGTGATGCCCCAAAGTCAACCTTCGTTGACTTTGCCTCAGGGCCGGCCCTGTATGTAGTCTATAATTAATAACACCGCTTTTAAGCACATACTAACCCCAAATAGTCATTCTTTTGTAAACTCTGGAACCTGTAAATCCTTTTAAAAGAATGGAATACGCTGAGGATGCAAGAGAAGAAATAAGAGAATTCTATCACTACTAAACGAAAATAATAAGATGTTCTAAAGAAAACTCGATAGCATGTATTTATGGGCTTGTACTCGGGCTTCTACTAGGATTGGCATTCCCAATAAAAGGAAACGAATCTCAGTTTCCATTCCAGGCCACAATAGGTTTATAAGATCTTCCCAAAATTAGTCACCGACCGAAACGATACCCGGTGACTGAAGATTTGATATGTGACCGGAAATCTTCATTGTGGCAAAAATAAGGAAATTTGTACAGTTGTCCAAAATTTGCCACCACAATCCCAAATCTGTCGAGTCCGAATTCGTGCACACTCCTTAACGAGTGTATATTTCACATTTCAATCTCTACCCTTGATTTAATTTAGGGAGTTATGTAACGAGGATCTTGATTCTAAACATGGAGGATAATGGGGCCATCAGTTAAATAATCAACCAATCAAAAAAATATGTGAAATATACACTCGTTAGCGGAGTGTGAACAAATTTGGACTCAAATCTGTTGATGCACATAGAATCTGCTCCATGCTCGATCATACCAAATGCTCTCTCCTGATTTTATTAACCACGTACGTTCAAGACTTCTTCTATCCTACAACGAAAGAAACTGTCAAACAACACCCAATTGTGCCAATGTCTTGTTCATTCAATTTGGATTAATTATCTCACAAAAAAAACCAATTAATGAATGTGCTTCAAGCCTCCCAATATATTACATGTCAATTTTTCAGATGCCAGTTAAGGTTGAAAAAAAGCTCAATCAAATCATAATGAACTTTTTGTGGGGAGCTTCAACTGAGAAGAGGAGAATTTTTTGGGTAGGATGGGAAAAAGCTTGTAAACCTAAGAATCTTGGAGGTTTAGGGATCAGAAATCTGAGGCTCACAAATAAAGCTCTCTTGGCCAAGTGGTCTTGGAGATTTGCAAGGGAGAAAAAACAACTATGGAGGAGGGTGATACAAGAAAAGATGCAAACTAATATACAAGCAGTTTGAGTCAAAAACTCTAAGAAGCCACAAGGAAGAGGCATGTGGAAGAATATTCAGAAGCAAAAAGAAATTGTAGAACAAATTACCACAACTCAGATAAACAAGGGAGATGGAGTTAGCTTTTGGAGAGATACATGGACAGGGAATCAAGCATTACAACATCAATTTCCAAACATATTCAAAATTGCAGCTAAGAAAGAAAGAACTATAAAAGAATTGATTTCTAATAATGCTTGGGATCTAAAGCTAAGAAGAAACTTAAAACAACATGAGATACCAGAGATGCTTGATCTTTTTGCAGTAATTAGAGTAACCCCGGCTTTGGAAGAGGAGGCTGAAGATGAAATATTATGCAATATCCCTGGAGGCTTCAACTCAAAAGCGTGCTACAAATGGCTAGTTCAGCAACTTCCTGATAATACAGATGCAGTGCCACATTCTTGCATTTGGATACAAGGAGTACCACCCAAAGTACAGGTCTTTATGTGGCAAGCAGCTCAAAACGCTATTCCTACGGTTGACAACTTACTCAGAAGAGGCTGTCAGAATCAAAACCATATTTGCTCTTTATGCAGTCAACAACTAGAAACTGTGGATCATCTTATACTTCACTGTAAATACTCTCATTCAGTATGGCAATACTTCATTGGTAGTTTCAATGTTCGTTGGGCACAATCAGCATCTTTATTGGCGCAGCTGCAGGCTTGGAAAAACAAGAGAGGTAGGAATAGGGGGAGGAAATTATGGCCATTGATAATTTTTGCCATCAGTTGGGCTTTATGGAATGAAAGAAACAATGGAGTGATGGCGCATAAAAGACCCAGAAGTGAAGAAGAAACAATTAGAGAAATCAAAAGGTTATTATATGTTTGGGGAGGGAATCATAAGATTTTCAAATCTGTGTTCTTTAGAGAACTTGTTTCTCATTGGAAGGTCATTACAAAGTAATCGAAATCGTTCCTCGGACCTACTCGGTTGGGGAGCTTGGAGCGAGGAGCAATAAGTTCGGACTTGGAAATCGCCAAAACTCGGTCTACTACTCGGAACTTATTTACTCGAGACTTATATATTGCTGCTCATAAATCATGAATTGTACGTAATTAAAATTAAAATTTTAACACTACCATGCAACTAAGTGTGTATATTGTTATATTGAACATATTGATCATGTATTTAGAGGTTTTCTGTTTGATAACTCTCATCTGAGGGGTTACAAAAAAATTTATTTATTGATTTTAGTGCATGCGAGGCCAACTCGGAAAGACCGTTAACTCGTTTTGCTCAAAAATCGATCCAAATCGGCAAAATCGGCCGACTTAATCGCTAAAAACCGGAAATGGCTTGGAATCGAAAATCGCCTCGGTCATATAGCCTGTAGCGATTACTCGGGGAGTAATCGGCCTCGAAGAGCGATTTTGACTACACTGAGTCATTATAGACACCAGATAGATTGTAATTTACAAAGATGAGGGCTGTTTTAGCCTTGTTTCATTTTTTTTTCTTCAATATATCAACCTTTTAAGTCAAAAAAAAATGAATCAGCAAAACTACATTGTTACCATCTTATTGCAGTCTACTTTAAGAAAACAACATCTATTATGGGCTCCCCGACTGACAGGGACGGAAGTTTGTAAAGACTCTCCATGGTTTAAGCCACCCTTAGAGTTGGGCTATTTTAGTTGAAGCCCAAGTAACCTTCAGCCAAGCCATGGTATTGGTAAGAAAATCCCAATGGATGCGTGAGTGAAGAAATTATTTTTCATCTAGTGGGAGAAATAGAAGAAAACCCTAGATAAGGTTATTTTACTAAATGAGATGTTTATCAACTTAATTGCTTACTTTCATGATAAGGGAATTGAGTTTTCTACTTTTTTTAGTTTATGGTTATTTTTATTAGGTTTCGTTTGTTAGTGTAATCTTTGATGTTGCTCATCAAATTAGGCAAGTTAGTTGACAGGATTCATAAGAATTAAATGTTATGGTGTTAGTCCCGATGTGATTGATTATTTGGCTAAGAATTTTTGACATTTTTTCGGAGTCGAATGTTTATCCAATCTCCATCGGTATATGGTTTGTCTGCTTCACTTTGTTGGCTGTTTTTCAAATTTTTTTCGAAGGATTTCACAAATGTGTGTTTCTATAATTCGATCCAGTAGAAAATAAGAATCAATTCTCACTTGTCTTCTTATAAATCCGGTTTGTATTTCAAATTGAATTTTTAAGCACAATCTTGTTTAGTTTATTATGTTGTGGTAAACTTGAGATCTCTTGATAATGGACAACACAAATTTACATGTCGGTTGCTTAGAGTAGCAGCGTATGAAGTCTTATGTCTTTTTAATGGATGTCTGGATAACACCATTTCTGATGTCTGTCGGTGTTTTAATAAATTTTGTATTTGTGTTGTCAATATGCCAAGCATCTTAAGAATTTTTACCACTCGTTTCTTTCTTTTTTGTTCTATTCGTGACTTTCTCGTACTCGTCGATCTCCATACTCCATGATAAACTCATCTCTCATCTATTTGGCTTGGAGCGCTTGGTCCCAAATGGGATCGGCTCGGAATGCTTTAACGAGGGTACTTGAGGAGTCTTTTCTTTCCGTTACTATTCGTCTTACTCAGCTCATCTGAGTTATTCACTTAGCTTATCTGAGTTGGTTATTCTAACTTTAACTGACAGATTCCACGCGTGTTCCTCTCTATGGATGTCTGTCTCTGTCCAATGAGTGTATTACAGTTGTTATCGGAAATATCTAATCTCTTCACTTCAACTATGGTATCAGATTGAAAACCAAATCTTGTTACTTTATGTTCTTTTGAAATAAATCTACAATGTCAAGACTCATTGAATCTTATGTGTCTTTTATTACATCGGTTCATCTTCACACCCTTGCAAATATAATACCTCTGAAACTTCAAGATGATAATTTCTTGACTTGGAAGTCTTTAATTACTCTTGTTCTTCGTAAATTTCGTGTTCTTGGTTATGTTGATGGTACAAATCCATGTCCTGCTCAATTTCTTGATTCGGGCACAAGATCTGCTCCTTCTGTTAATCCAAACTATCTTATTTGACAGGATGAATATATATGTGACCTTTTGCTTCTTAATGCTTCAATTTCTGCTTCTATCATTTTCACGTTAATGATTGCTTTACTTTGAAAGAATTATGGGATAATATACAAAAAAATTTTGGTACTTCATCATCTGCTCATACAATTAAGTTACGTACGCAACTATAGAATGCGTTTAGGATATTCTATGGTTTCTACATATTTTTATGACATTGAAAAGCTTTCAAATCAATTAGTTGCTTGTGGATATAACGACTCTAATTTTTGAGCATCATCCTCCCAAGGTAATTTCAGAGGTGTTCGACCTTCATATGACTCTAATTTTTGAGGTCGTAGTCGTGGTTCTTATTTTAGAGGCGGCATAATTTTTCTAATACCAATTTTCGACATACTTTCTCTAGTGATGCTACTGCAACAAGACCAACTACTTTTAGTAATAGAGTTATTTGTCAAATCTGCTCTAAGGTTGGCCATACTTCTCTTGAATTCTTTCAACGCGTGAATTTTTCGTATCAAGGTCGTGAACCTCCACAAAATTTGTTTGCAATGCTTGCTAGTGCAAATATTCTTGGTGAGAATCCATGGTACATGGAGAAACTAATCATCTGACATACAATATGAATGAGTTCAATCCTTCTACTTCTTATGATGGTTCTGCTTAGATTGCAACTACTAATGGTGAAGGTATGTCAATCTCTCACATTAGTAGTTATAATTTCATACTTTTGAACAAATCATTTTCTTTGAAAAATGTACTTCATGTCCCTGAATGTGCAGAAAACTTGATATATATGTCCACCAATTTACTAGTGACAACAATTATTCACTTACTTTTACTCCTTATGACTATGTTGCAAATGATCTTCTATGTCAGAAAACATTGTTCAAGGTGATCAGTAGAGGTGGTCTATATCCTCGTCATTGTCATGTTCATCCAACTACTTCAACAACTCCAACAGCTTTGTCTTGTGTCAGCTTCTATTTGGCACATAAGATTAGGACATCCTTCTTTCCAGATTATGAATAATTTCGTAGGAATTTTCCGTTACATGTTTCTTTACATGATACTTTATTTTGTAATGACTGTAAGCTTGCTACAAGTCATAAGCAACCCTTTATACTTTCAAATTCTGTTAGTACTGCACCTTTACAATTACTTCATTTGGATGTATGGGGTACTGCACCAACTGTATTTGTCTCTGGTGACATATTTTATGTCAATATAGTGGATGATTTTACCAAATTCTGTTGGATTTTTATCCTTTTGCTACTAAATCATATTTCAAGATTATCTTCTTTCATTTTAAGAATTTTATTGAAAACTCTCAACCAAAATAAAAATGCTAAGAACTGATGGAGGTGGAGAATTTATCAATAATGAAATAGAAAGTTTTCTACTAGAATATGAAATTGGTCATGATCTAACTCGTCCTCATACACCTGAGAAAAATGGTGTAGCAAAGCCTAAGCACAGACATTTGATAGAAATTACAAGGGCTGGTGTTCCTGACAAGTTTTGGGTAGAGAAGCTTTGACTGCAGCCAACTATGTGATTAACAGACTGCTAGATCTCTCAAAATAGTTTCTCTTTTTGAATTATTTCACAAGACATCATATTATAATTTCTTAACAACCTTTGGTTGTCTTTGTTTTCCATGTCTTATACCCTATACTCACAGTAAACGTGGACCAAAAAACAAAGAATGTGTCTTTCTTGGTTACAATAATCACCATAAGGGATATAGGTGCTTAGACATGGACTCTAGTAAGATTTATGTATCCAAACATGTGGAATTTAATGAGCAGCAGTTTCCATTCTAATATGTTGGCTTGTCATCTTCATGTACTCTGGAAATGCTTTACTCTGCTATTGCATCTACATAATTAGATACATCTCATGATGTTATTCTTCCTTACAAGCCATATATTTCAATATTTGTTGCACATCATATGTCACTCCTGCTTCAGCATTTGATATACATTCTGCACCAACAGTTTCTTCCATCACTATTTCAGATTAGGCTATAACTGATACTTTTAGTGATATTTGTATTGTCAATATTCCTATTTCAACTATTACTTATACTCATAATATGACAACCATGTCACAACATGGTATTTATAAACCAAAAGTTTTTCTTTCTAGAAAACATCTCCTTCCTGCAGCTTAGTTGGATAGTCATAGTACTTCAGTTCCTACTACTTTTGCTTATGCAAATACACATCCAAAATGGCAACTTACTCTTAATAATGAAAATCAAGCTTTGAAAGATGATGGGACTGGATTTTGTTCCTCCTGATCCTTCTCAAAATGTTGTATGTAAGTGGGTGTTTAAAAGAAAAGAAAATGTTGATGGCACCATTAAGGTTTAACGATAGCTAGGTTGGCGTTTAAAGGATTATTCAATTATAAAGGCTTCATTATAATCATACCTTCAGTCCCGTGGTGAAACCAACCACAATTAGGCTTTTTCTTTCTCTAGATGTTAACAATGACTGGATTCTCAAACAACTGGATGTGAGTAGAGCTGTCAATTTCTAACCCGGCCCGCGGGTTGGACCTAGCTTGGCTTGTTTCAAACCGGCTTGGCTTGGCCCGTTGTCTAAACAAGCCGGGTTAGGGTTGTCATATCTAGCCCTAGTAAAAACAAGCCGGGCTAGGGTCAACCCGCGGGTTACCCGCCAACCCGTCAATTTCCTGTGAGTTACTAGTTTAGGAATTTTAAGTTTCTAATTTAGTAATTTTAGGTTGATTTTAGGGTTTTGTGCTAGAAATCAAAGTTCATATATTCCTTAAATGATTTAATACAATCCAAATTTCATTTGATTTAGGGTTACAAAGTAGTGGGTGCTTTCTTAGCGTTTTGTAAAGCATTGACCAACATAAATATACAATTGTATATAAAATAACAAGCAAAAGTAATCAACAACCATGAAATGGAAGAGTGGTTATAGTTTTTCAGATATGAACCAAGGTGGGATGATTTCGAATCCCCCTGCCCAATGAGTTTTTTATACGTTTAAGTGATTTTACGTTTCATCGATCCCATTTGACAAGCCAACCCGCAACCCGTCAGAGCCAACCCGTCTAGGGCTAGGGCTGGGGTTTTGGGCTTGTACATAAACAATACTAGGGCTAGGGCTGACCCTAACCCGTCCATGGCTTGTCAAGATAGGGCCGGGTTGACCCTAGCTTTCCCCGTTGACAGCTCTAGATGTGAGCAATGCCTTCTTGCATGGCTTTCTCAAAGAAGATGTGTTTATGTAACAACCTCCTGGTTTCATTGATGCATAATATCCAGATTATGTTTGAAAATCACAGAAATCACTTTATGGTCTAAATCAAGCTCCCAGAGCTTGGTATGAGAGGTTAGTTGATGTTTTTCTTGAACTAAATGTCATTCCTTCTTTGGCTTATTCCGCTCTTTTTATTCACTATGTTGATAACCAACTTACTGTTATGTTAGTCTATGTTGATGATATTATTATCACTGGTAGTTCCACTTCTTTATGCAACTCAGTTATCTCTCAATTACAAGACAAATTTCCACTCAAGGACTTAGGAAATTTATATTATTTTCTTGGTCTAGAAGTAAAGAGATCTGGTAAAAATACTTCAAAATACTAATCTTGTTGGTGTTAAACCTTGTTCCACTCATTGTACAACATCTTTCAAACTCAGCAAAGATGATGGAGAGTTATTGCCAAATCCAACTGAGTTTAGTTCCATTGTTGGTGCTCTTCAATACCTAACATGGACAAGAACTGAGATTTACTTTGCAGTAAATCAAGTATGTCAGTTTATGCAATCTCCTACTACTTTTCATCTTCTTGCTACTAAGAGAATCCTCAGATATATTAAAGTCACCTTGGGTCATGGCTTAATTTTTGGCAAAAGTTTTCAAGCTCTTCAAGGATATATTCATGTTGACTGGATTGAAGATCCTACTACTAGAAGATAAACAAGTGGTTATTGTATCTCTTATGAAGAGTGTGAAGATTAAGTATATTCGAAGCTCTTAGCAGAAATTCTTTCAGGTCTGCAACCTAAGAGGGGAAACTTTAAACTGAGAAGTAAGGGGGGATTAAGAGGAATAGGGTATAAACGCTATTAATTTCTTGAGTTTTTTCTCTTGATGTTATTTTTTTGTGTTAGCTATTTAGGAGCTCTTTGAGCTTTTTAATTTTTATGCAGTTATTTCTTTAACCCCTTTGGTTTATGGGGGTGGGGGGCCTTGAGCCCCCTTTTGTAATTCTTGTAATTACGTTTTTTTTTTTTACTTTAATAAACTATTGGACTTAGCAAAAAAAAAAAAAAAGACCTAGCACTGAACTTGAATACAGATCCTTAGCTTCAGCTGTAGCTGAGATTGTCTGGCTCTGTCAACTTTTGAGAGATTTACACGTTTCTTTCCAGATGCACCTATTACACTGTGTGACAACAAGAATTCTGTTGCACTTGCTTCTAATCCCATGTTTCACAGCCTCATCAAACATTTGGCTATTGATTTCCATTTTGTCAGAGAACTTATGCATAATGATACTTTGCAGTTCAAGTACATCTCTACTGATGCCCAGGTAGCTGATATTCTTACAAAGGGTTTGGCCATTCCAAGATTTGAATTTCTCAAGGACATGATTCAGGTGCGAAATCCCCCTTTGCTTAAAGGAGGGTAATTGATGAGTCTTTTTTGTATGTAACTATTAGTCTTACTCAGCTCATCTGAGTTAGTCACTTAGCTTATCTGAGTTAGTTATTCTAACTGTAACTGACAGAGTCCACATGTGTTCCTCTCTGTGGCTGTCTGTCTCTGTTTAATGAGTATGTTAACGGAACCTTGAGTTATTGTTAACTCAGTCTAGTATATTAACCTTTCTAATTTCCTCTTTCTTTGGTAATGAAAATATCTAATCTCTTCACTTCAACTATAAGGAATTAGGTAATACTCCTTTGGTGAATAATATAGATTCATTTAATCTAACATATCTGAATAAGAAGATGATAGTGAGTGATCTTATAGTGGATGGCGCTTGGATAATTCATTAAAGGATTGTAGTTTTTTAATAGGTCATCTTATTTTAAGATGCTAGTGAGTGATCTTATGTTGGTTCCGCCACTGCCAACTGACATAACAAAAAGTCATGGCTTAATTTTTGGCAAAAGTTTTCAAGCTCTTCAAGGATATATTCATGTTGACTGGATTGAAGATCCTACTACTAGAAGATAAACAAGTGGTTATTGTATCTCTTATGAAGAGTGTGAAGATTATAAGTGTTAATATGGATAACTTCGGTTAACTATTATTGAGCCAAAAAGTTTACACATTTGGGTACGGATCATCCATATCTAAATATAAGTATATTTCATTTGTGTGTATCAAGCTAATACCATCTAACGATGGAGATTGATTGCTTAGTTTCTAAGAAGACTTAGCTTGAATCTTAAATCAGGAGTTTATCAAACAGTGAATATTGAATGCTTTGTTACTAAGCTATCTTAGCTTTGATTGTAAGCAACCCTGATTTTAAAGACTATATAAGGGAGAACTCTAGCATATGGGAAACCTAATCCCGACACTTCCGTGTGTCCTAGTTGCAAACTAGAGTCGATTTTCCTTTAATCTAGGGTTTTCCAAAACCATTATTAGGTTAACGACTTGATGACTTCATTTGAGATTCATGAATCCAGATCCAACTATTTTCTCTGTAGTTTCGTATTCTGATCTTACTTTTTCTATCGTATTGAGTTTTATATTCTCTAAGATTTACTCGAGATTCGTCTCCGACAGGTATTATATAAAAAGTAACCACAACAGTAATATTTCTAGGCTGCTCTTCGGGAGTATAAGACCGGATTATTAGTTGATTTAGTTCACCTTTATCTTTGTATCAAAATACGGAATAAAAAGGATATCTGTGGGAGACAGATTTTTTTATAAGTCTTCGACTTTGGGCGGTAACAACTCTTAGTTGTGGGTGAGATCATCTAAGGGAATCAAGTGCGCAGAATCCGGCGTGGTTCTTGAAGCGTAAGGAACACGACTGTACCTTAATCGGTGTGAGACTTGGTTAGGGCTCAACTACATTCCTGTCCGAAGTTAACTTGTAGTAGGCTAGAGTCTGTAGCGGCTTAATACAGTGTGGTGTTCAAATGTGGACTAGGTCCCGGGGTTTTTCTTCATTTACGGTTTCCTCGTTAACAAGATTTCTGGTGTCTGTGTTATTTCTTTTCCGCATTATATTTGTTTATATAATTGAAATATCATGGGTTGTACTTAGTTTAATCAGTTGTTAAATCCTACCTTGTTTGTTGGGTAAAACTTGATTGACACTTTGGCATTGGTCTTTGGCACTTTCCAAGTATTTCTCATATCAATCAGGCTCACAGATTTAATTTCTATCTGTTTGATTTGCTGATTGTATTGAGAAAGAATAAAGCTCTTAGATATATTTCTTGATTGAGTCTCACTTTTAAGTTGGTGCTCTCGGAATTATATTAGAGTTTAGTCCATACATATTGTCGAATGAATTATTGGGTGTGGTTGTTATACCCCCGCTTTTTCAAATCCCTCTTCCCCCTCTCCCTCCTTTGTGCCTGATAATTTATCCACAGTTTCCCCTCTATTCATCTTGTTAATAATGTCAACATGCTATGCTGGAATGTTCGTGGTCTAGGAAAAAATTGATGATAAAGAGCTTTGTCTCATGTTCAAAATTACATCAACCCTAACATTGTTTTCCCTTCTGAGCCTAAAATGAAGAAGGACTCCGCTGCTAGAAAACTAAGAAACATGGGTTGCAAAATGGCTTGTATTTGTATGGAAACAAGGAATTGTTCTACACTAATTATCCTCCGATATTAGATGCATCTATGTTACATCTACTCATATTATACATTATAAGCTATGTCATATCCACTTTACTTACAGAGAACTAAATAGTAGCCTTAAACAAGACTTTTAGGATAGTCAATGTAGTCTCCCACCTGCTCCCTCTGATGAACCAGTTTTCTTTGTAGGAGATTTTAATGTTCTAATTGGAACTGAGGATAAGAATTGTGTCTTAGAGGTTGATGATACCGATTTTAACAACCTTAGGAATATGTGCAATACTTTTAATCTTCATGATCCTAGTTTTTCTAACCTAGGTTTACTTGGTCTAATTAATATGCAACATGATCCAAATCATATTCTATAAAAACTAGATAGGTGTCTTATAAACCAGACTGTTGAAGCTTTATTTCCCAATTTGTGTGTTAATAATTTTTTTAGAGATTCTTCTGATCATTTCCTATGCATATTGGTTTTAACTTTGAAAATTATTGCGGCTAAACCTTTTCACTTTATGGTTACGTGGATTGAGGATCCTACTTGTAGAGATATTATATCTAACTCTTGGTCTGTCAATGTTGTGGATTCTCCAGCCTTTAAACTTAGAGTTAAATTAATGAGTACTAAAAAAGGCCTTAGGGACTGGAATAAACCTTCTTTTGGTAATATTCAAACCAATATATCTAACACTAGGGATGAATTAGATGAAATTCAATCTTCTGGTCCTACGGACTCTAGCTCCATCTCTAGACTGGGAGCTAGATTATCTTACTTGTATAAACTGGAAGAGTTATATTGGAAGGACAAATCTAGATAAGTGTGTCTTATGGAAGGAGATACAAATACTCCATATTTTCATAGAGTTACTCTTTTGGGGGAGAAAGAGGAAAGCCATCAGTTGGATAAAGGACTCTACTGGTACTATTCTAACTGATTGAGATAATATTGGTAATTATTTTATTGACTATTTTAAAAACCACTACTCTTCTCACCTAAATAATTTCAAGATGAAATTCTGCAGGAGCTTCATGTGAAGTTTTCTTTAGAAGATAACAGTCATCGTAATGCCCGGTTGACTGCTGAGGAAATAAATAATATTGTCTTTCAGATTGGGGGAAAGAAAGCTCTAGGGCCTGATGGTTTCACATGTATCTTTTGTATATCATAAGCGTTGGGATATTGTTGGAGAAGTTGTGGTTGATATGAGACTGACTTACTTCAGAACTGATCACATTGCGAAAGTTTCTAATCATCCTAATATTGCTTTGATTCCTAAAGTTCCTTTAGATGAACTTGTGGCCCAATATATACCCATAGGATTACGTAACTTCATTTATAAAATCTTGTCTAAAACTTTGGTCAACATACTAAAATTTTTCATGGATAATCCACCAACTCGTGCCGCCTTTTCGTATTTTAGTAGTCAATGATCTTCTTCGTCGGCAATCCACCAATTTCTTGGGATGTACAGACTATATCTCCAAGCGGTTAGACTATTATGGTTATAAATACTTCTTAAGGTCTCCATCGGACTAATCCATATTTTGGGGTAAATGCTACACCAGGACATGTTGGACGAGTTTGAATATTATGTACATAAATTGCAGAGAGTTCTCTTGCATGAGATGAATCCATTAAGGGATAACCTAATGTTTGACATATGTACTCCAATTTGTTTCCACTCACGGTGGTGGTCTTGGTGGTGCAATTTTTTTTTTTTTTGGTTGCCTAGGTTCTTTCTTTGGTGGTAGTGGGAATGGTGGTGAATGTTATTATTTTGATGATGGTGGAGGTGCTCCTTCTGGTTAAACTTCTGAAAGTCAAAGAAAAGAAGTATAAGAAGTCGTGGAAGTCAAAGAAGTCATCGTTTTATCCCCAAAATATCACCCGATGATGGAGGATTTGATATTGAAATAACTCGGATATGAACTCCTGGTGGTGGCTTCAACATTGATGCATTTCAGTTATAAATTTTGGTGGTGGCTTGAACATTCAAGCATCTCGGTAATGCACTATTTGTATCCCAATTTCCTGAACTGTATCAGCATTTCACCCATATCAAGATTTCAGTCGTGTTCCCTTCCGCACGAATGATCCCCTAAGGTTATTTTTCAAGGTTTTGGAAATGATTCAATTGATTCTACTCAACCACCAAATCAGACACAAACTAGTAAGTTCTCAGTTATATAAACACCATTCTTAGATCTACAAACCTGGACGGACATATCTTTAATGGTTAGGATAATCAACAAAATTAGTTGTTTATAGTTGTAATTTAATTTCAAGTGCTTGATGTAATCGCTCCCTTTTTATTAATGAAATTTCTTAGAATAATGTCTAACTTCAGACGGGATTTACATTTCATCGCTACATAGCATTTAATCATCCCAGACACATGAATAACTAGATTCTCTGGCGCTGGCTTCAAAAAAAAAAATTGGTATGTGCCAGAATTTTCTAAAAATAGAGATAACTAATTAGTAGATATGATTTTGATTTAATAAAAATTGAGTCGTTCAAAAAGATTAGTTAAAAAATTATTAAGATACTTACTCGACAATCCAGGATGATCTTGGTTAGCCATCCACAAAATTCCCGCATAATTTCTCACATGATCGTTGATGATGGAAATCTAACTTCAAGGTTCTTCCTGGTTCTTGAATTTTTATTACCATCTGACGCCTCAAATCTTAATATGAAACATATTGTCCCATAAATTAAAACTGGCAAGATTTATACCTCCATTACTTGCAACTAATAAACTCGAATAAGACCAATATCTTCTTCCCGAATGAAGCAAGAGTAAATCATTTCGAACAGTGTAGAGTAGGAGTGAGTTGAATTGTACGAGAAATTAGATATTCAAAGAGAAAACTGAATGAAAAACATCTTGATTTAAAGCAATTAGATAAGAAACACCGAATGGCGTAGATATCACGAGCGACCAAAACTATATCGTTGGCGACATAAACTTGATCGCTCCATGTAGTCTCTACCAACCGGTCGAGACTCTACCTCGATTGGCAAAGTGACAAATTTTCCCGCTTATGTTTGTCAGTTTGCCAGTTCCGAAGTAAGTTGGAAACTTACTAATTTGCCATAACAACAGAAACGACATAACAAGTCCATACAAACTTCTACTTTCCAGGCATTCACAAAATGAAAAAACAAATAATCTAGCATCTGATCCAGAATGAATCAGACGCCGAGTCACATACAAATCCTGAATCATATCCAAACAAACAAGATCCATTTAGATAAATCTCGGAGCTGAAAAATGGAATCATGTTTTTCCCGATCCGTTTGGAACTCCGCAAATCCGACTACCAGAACAGCCCAAAGCGTACAAATAACGCGACATTCCTAAAATAACCCAAAGCTTTCAAATAACGCGATTATCCCAAATAGCTTAAAAATAAAGCGACTTTCCCAAATCACTACTATTTAAAAAGGCAACGAATCCCCTACTCCGAACAGATTAAAGCAGCGCCATTGAATTCCTTTTCCCCAATTCTTCTCTCAGTTTATCGGAATTTCTTACTCCGGTCGTTATTCACCATCAATTTGAAGCAATCAACCAATAATCATGTCAAACATTCTTGTAATTCCGCCAGAAATCATCTTAAACATCGTATCTCGATTACCAGTGGAATATGTATTAAATTGCAGACGCGTTTGTAGAAATTTGAGATCTCTAATCGTCTTCAATGACAAATACTTCAGCGATATGCATCTACAGCAGCATGTTCTTCACGGTGGTGATGTTCAGGTCAATTCTTCTTCTAGTCTCAATTTGAGTTTTATTTTCGTAGGTTTAATGAAAAATCTATACACATTAGGGTTTGATGATCAATCTTATGAGGAAATTACAAGGATTAACATGGTTCTTCCTAAGGGTTCATGGGAATTGATTGGCTCTTGCAATGGATTAGTTTGTTTGGCTGAGACAAGCGATTTTAGCATTCTTAACCCTGCTTTTGTATGTAATCCAATCACAAAAGAATGTGTGAGATTCATCAAGGACAAGGAGGAGAAGGAGGATAGAAAGATTTTAGAAATATTATCTGGATTTGGGTATTGTCGTTTGAAGAATGAGTATAAAGTTGTTAGAATTCGATATTATGGGGATGAGATGATTGCTGCAGAAGGTGGATATGTTGCTGGACATGTACAAGTTTATACTCTTGGCAGTGGTGGTGGATGGAGAGACAAAGGAGAAACTCATCATTCCTTTGTTAAAGGATCAAGGAGTGTTTATTTGAATGGCGCTTGTTTCTGGTTGGATTCAACAGGGATGATTGTAGCTTTCGATTTCGCAAGTGAGGAGTTCCAGTTGATTGCACCACCACCTTCTAGAGATGACTTTAATGTTTATAGCAATAAACTTTGCACCCTTGGGGGATGTTTGTGCATTTTTCAACAACCTGTGAGTATTACTGGTATTCCAGGTATATGGGTGCTAAGGAAGAATGAAGTGAAAGGGAAAGAAGACATTTGGGTTAAAGAGTGTCCACTTCCATCAATCGTCAGTTGGGAGTTATATAGAAAGAATACAAGGACCGCGATGCCCTTTGCCCTTACTAAAAGGGGTGAAATTTTATTCAAGTTTTATTCTGGGAAGACAATCGCTTCTTATGACCTGAAAACTGCAACTCCAAGAAACAATTGGATGCTTGATAAGGTTTGGAACCGTTTTGAAGCGATTCCACATGTGAACACCTTTGTTTCTCTGAAAGCACTTGGCGAAGAAGTGACGAAGCTAGCACCAATAAATAGACCTCTTCAATGGTTTTGCTCCAAGGTTGATTAGTGCATATCAGAAGGTTAACCTCAGAAGTAAAGCAAAAGCAAGCTACGCAGGGAAGGATTATGTGCTTCTAAATTTGCATCAATAAATTGATTTGCTCTGATATTTAGGTGTGTTGCTTTATTAAAACTAGGTATGTTGCTCTGGTCTGGTAATATTTGGTCAGTGGTATTTTTTGTTTAAGGATGATATTCATATTAATTTGCATCAATAAGTTTTTACCTTTTTTTCCATTGTATTATCACCTGAGTGTGCGTCGTTACAGAATGTGTGCATTGTTATTACTGAACACAAATGTCATATAAGCACACAATTTCAATCAAAGATCTTATCACTTTCTTTATTTTATCTGATATCATCGTAAGACACTCCCACAATTGCACCATAACATTTAGCTGTTGGAAGTATGCCTGCCAGGCTGCCACCATTAGTCCCATCAGATTAACTGAAAAGAGTCTGCTGGACATGAAAGCTGGCTGCTAAGAATATGCAAGGGTTTTGTTCAAATATAGTTGTGGCATTTATGAAACCGTAAACCAGGCATCATAATTATCAATACCATAGGCCTGTCAGTGAGAAGTAATGTTAGAGATGGAATTTATTCCTTTTTCTTTGAAGTGATTCACAGAGGTTAGGTTTATAAGCATGTCAGCACAAGTGCGAGGCTCAATATTCTGTACTGGCATTGTGCAAAAATACCCGACTTGATACCATCCAATATGAGGATGGATGACCAAAGTGAGTCAGATTCTCCAAAATTTGAAGCCAGTGTAAGTTGTGCAACTGTTTTTGCCTCCAAAAAATAGTTCACAATCTAGGAACCGATATTACTAGCGAGTAGTGACAGAAATCACTCATGGCGAGTTTGGTTAGTGGGAAGGGAATTCTATTCTCAGGAAACTGATTCCAATCCCTCCAACCAAACACGCCATCAAGTGCAGCACCAAAACTCCTGGAGTAGCCAAACTTCGTTACAATCTGGAAGGTGCATGGGCATTACAGGAAGTTAAACAGACTAGGGGGTCTGGATGAGCTCAAAAAGCAATTACGAGGAACACAAAGGGGATTTCATTAGCTTTTTTAATATGCCCACGGTTGATATTACAACCGTATTTTGCTCATTTAGATAAAATTCTTGACCTAATAAATATGTTACAATCCAGGAATAGGAAATTGGGTAGTTAAAGCTTCGACTCTCTTTCTCAAATCTGCAACAGCATCCTTGAGAGGAAATTCAGGAGATTCAACGAACTTCAAGAAGTCTTGCAGCTTTGATCCTTGAACGGATTTCTTTGCTTTGGCAGTTAGTTGAATGCCCTCGTGAATGAGATTTGCAGTTTCAACGAATTCTTTCTCGGTGAATCCTCGGGTAGTCATAGCTGGTGCACCGATTCGAATTCCTCCAGGAACTAGGGCACTTTTATCGCCTGTGAATCCAAAATTTAGACAAACATGTTTTGGAATGGCTGAACACGGCGAATGGAAGAAGGAAGAATACAGGGGAGTACTTACCTGGAACAGAGTTCTTGTTGAGTGTGATAGAAGCCAAGTCTAGGATTTTCTCCACTCGTGCACCATCAAGACCCTTTCATTGGAACACAAAAGTGAATTAAGCAATATGATATAATTGAGCAGTAAGAGAACCCGATAAGCTGGATCAAATAATGAACATTGTACTGATTGAGGGTTACTGGTTAAATAATGAAGAAAAATATGGTATTGGTTTTAGTTGCTGACCAGTCATAATATGGGTTCATCTAGAGCATCCACAGTCAAATATACCATAATGGGGCGGTAATGGATATGGTATAAAGTTATTAATACCATATAGTGTCAACACCATATAGTGTCAACTCAAATGATAAATATACCCTAAAAATTTAGCAATTCTCAAATTTAACTTACATTATTTGAAACTGGGGGCGCAGTTTCGATCTCCACTCAAAATTTAGGAAGACTTTGAAACCCCACTCAGATTTTGAATGGGTCTAAAACACTGCCTAACAAATAAAAAGTGGGACTCCTTAAGTTTTGGCCAAGTTTAAAACCCCGCCCAAATTTTGACAATAAATCTAACCATGTTTCAAACACCACCAGTGCAAGGATGGGCTTTAAACCCCGCAAGGTATCAAACACCCCCAGTGCAAGGATGGGTTTTAAACCCCGCGAGCTATCAACTAAGTTCTGGATCCATTGTGGGAAAGTGGTGTATATGCTAAATTACTATGGTATATTCAGCTTTTAGCATATCAATATAGCATACACCTTTGTGGATGCTCTAATTCTATAGATACCAGATAGTAAGTTGCACCAATACGAACTATGACACACCAGCAAATACTTACCGCTTTTCTCAGATCTACCAAAACAAGATGATTATCGCTACCCCCAGAAACCAATTCGTACCCCAATTCAGTCAACCGGCTGGCAAGTGCTCGACAATTGGAGACAACCTGCATAAAAAGGACCCACGGACGGCATTAATCGACATACATTAGACATAACCATGATTGCATGTGTAACTTTGACCACCCTTCTAAACAAACTTTTGCAGTAATTACCTGGAATTGATAAGCCTTAAACTCTGGGCTCTGAGCATGCTTTAGGCACACGGCCAACCCTCCAATTGTGTGATTATGAGGACCTCCCTGGAAGGAAAACGTTATAATGTTGAACCAATGACAAATCACAAACAACCACTACAGTTTTGATTACCTGTAACCCTGGGAAAACAGCATTGTTTATCGCAGATTCCATATCAACCCCAAGAACAGGATCTTTCTTGAAGAAAATCATGCCACCTCTGGGACCTCGTAATGACTGCAAAGTGAAACAGAAGACATAGTAAAGAACAAATGTCCCATGAACCTAAAACCAATAAAAACAAATGCTGCTTCTGTTGGTGTCGGTAGTTGCAGTCTTGCAGACTTCGTGAATGGGACTAGGTGTACCTTGTGTGTGGTGGTTGTTACAACATCACAGTATTCAAATGGGTCAGCAAGTACAGATGCAGCAACGAGACCACTTATGTGAGCCATATCCATCATGAGAAAAGCCCCAACAGAATCTGCGATCTTCAAGAAACATAGCAAGCAAGGCATACTGGGTTAACTTTTCTGATTCTCTGATCACTAAGAATCACTAATGTTGACAATCAAAAGATATGTGCATACCTTTCTCATTCGAGGATAATCGAAATCACGAGGATAAGCACTAGCACCAACAATGATGAGTTTTGGTCGAAAGAGGGTGGCAGTTTTCTCAAGCATATCATAATCAATAAGGCCTGCAAGTGAATTTGGTAACATATGCAAATTAACAACGAATTATAATGAACAACAATAGACCAGTCATTACACAATGTAAGAATGCAGAGCAGCACCTGTTGATTCATCAAGACGGTAGGGCATAGATTCAAAATAAATTGAAGTCCCAGATACCCGTCTTTTAGGAGTCATAAATCCATGTGACAAGTGACCTCCATGAGGAAGATCCAAACCCTGTGCCAGTAACATGAACAAATTAATACAGCCCCATATTTTGAAAGGAGAGTTGATTATATCCCTTACGGGTTCAACAATGATTACAAAAAATTGGAGAGAAAAGAGAGAGACCTCAACTTACCATAATACGGTCATGTGGGTTGAGAAGTGCAGTGTAAACTTCAAAGTTTGCAGGAGAACCAGACAAAGGTTGGACATTAACTCCCCATTTCTTTGGGTCTAAGTGAAATGCAGCCAAAGCCCTTTGTTGACAAAGTGTCTCTAGCTCATCAATGTACTCATTGCCACCATAGTACCTAAATCGCAGAGTGAAATGATCAAATGCATTTCAATACAAATACAGCAAAAATACAACATTAAGCACCATCTTTACCTTTTACCAGGAAGCCCTTCTGAATACTTGTTTGTGAGACACGAACCCACAGCTTCCATCACTGCCCGAGATGTAAAATTCTCCGAAGCAATGAGCTCCAAGCTGTTAAACTGACGATTCTTCTCACTATCAATTATTGAACGTACTTCAGGGTCTGCCTCACTCAGATTACGGTCTATAAAACCCCTTCCATTACCTATATAACAAAATACAAAAATACATCAGGCGTGAAACTCGTCAGGTATTTCTGCCAGCCAACAACTGCAGGTAAAACACAGAATTCTTATTCGTTGACTTTGGTATCTAGCGAACAACCCAGGCTATCGTTACCCTTTTGATGCCTACCCAAATCAAATCGGTACTAGCTTTGATAATAGATAACGAATATAATCCATAGACCAAAACAAACAGCTCAAAGAAGGGTAAAATGAATGGACAATCAACAACCTTCAAGCGTACACATTCCAATTACAACAACTAAGAACACAAACTGATTCCTAATGGTATGACACTAGATCATATCATTTACAAATGCTTAAGCATTCAGATTACATACAGGAAACCGGCGTCTCACAAATGCTTGCAAGTGCTATAACAACTCATTCTAAAATTCAAATAACAACAAATGGTACAAAAGAAAAAATCATTCAATTTTTTTTTCTTTAGATTACCTCCCATTTCAGGAATAGGAACTGATACAGAAGATGGTGGTCTTCCTGTAACCAAGCTCCCTTCGATTGAAGAAGAGGCCGCTTTACAAGTCTTCACTGAATTAAACCTAACTTGAGAAGGAAATCTATCCGCAGTAGTACTCAACTTGGGAAAAAAGGTTGAAGAACCTTTAGTAAAAAGATTGGGTTGTTGTACAGAAGCACCCATTACTGCAGCTCCACTATATGCCTGCATCTTCTTCACTTCTCCTTACACTGTAAAAAAAAAAAAATGGACCCAAGAAAATCAAAACATGGAAAGGGTTTCAACACAAAACGAAACCCTAAATTGAAATGAAAGAAGAAAAGAAAAAAGGGTTTCAACATACCTAATCTTCCTCTGCTTGTTGTGGGTGATAATGGAAAGAAATTAAAGAAAGGGTTTTAGGCGTGCGGTGTAGAGACTCAGGGTGGTGTAGAATCAAAGAGGGAAACAAAGGGTTTAGGCTGCAGCTGGGTGGGATTAATTCAAGCGTTGGATTAGAATGAACTAGGTTCTATCTTACCCGTTCTAAACCGGTTGATTTTTCTCTTCAATGGTCTTGTTCCGAGTGCCAAATATCAAATGGCCAGGGTGGTAACCCACCCATTTGCCATGCCAGCTGGCCTGGAAAATTGGCCGTGCCATTATGGGAAAAGAACTAAGGATCGAGTCTCAACTGAACGGTAGAGACCGCACTGCTAGCGATCGACACTCAAAAACGATATATATGCCTCCAAAACGATGTTTGCCATTTTGCCTTGCTCATAATGGGTGCAAAAGTGACAAACACATGGTTTTGTTATGCCCATATGAACTGACCTTACAATTGTAATATGTAATTCACATGTTTGTTGTGCCATATGGATGGGAAAATTATCCCACTATGGAGTAAATTAAGTTTTTTCTTTTCCGATCCACCAGAAATACAATTCATTAAAAACAAAAATACTTCAAGAAGATACCCGGTATGACGAATACAATAGGTAACTGAAAGGGAAGTTAGCTACCTAAGAAAAACACAACAAAATCATGGAAGACAATATGAAGAACCCTGAAATTAGTCTTAACATCCTTGTTTTCGATTCGCCGCAAAAGAATATTTATAATTGAATAACTATGATAATGCTTATCACAGTTTTCTTTTCTCTGTCAAAAATTCTTGAATTTCGCTGTATTTATATGCAAATATTACAACCGGGATGTTATTACGCATTTGATCAGGTTTTTCATTTCCCCAATCAAACTTCCAAGCCTTCATAAATGTAGTGACATTAGGCTCATAAGGCCATCGAAAAACGACATCCTTCATCAAAGTAATCTCATATTTGTCGGGTTCTCCAACGTTAACAGAACAAGTGCGAGCTAGATCCATTATATTCCTCACCAGAGCAACATACATTAGAGATATTCATACATCGTCTTAAAATTTAATTTGTCGTCATTATCTTCTCATAAGAAATAAGCCAAAGAAAAAAATTGATTTTGCAAGGGTAATCACAACTCCAACAACATCTGTTGGATAGGTCGACTCACCTTAATCATCTTTATCTTTTATTCCACCCTCTTCCTTCCCAAATTTGACTAACGAATAACAACTTCTTGTAAAAAGATTGAAGGAAAAAGGTTTGATATATGTAAGACTTCACTTGGTATATTCCGTGAGAATCTTTGTCTAGGAAGTACTAACTACCTTATACCAGTTAAATACCAAGATCACCCTTCTCTTTTGATTTAGAAACAATGTCCAACAAATATTATGAATTATTTTCTTAATAGAGTCGGCATCCCATGAGAATTTCTCACCACTTATAAATCTCTTGATAAATGGAATGATAATAAATAGGTAGACTAGCCGAAACACTTTTGATAAAAGTTAACTTGCCTCCTCCAGAGAGGGTTTTCCTATTCCGAAAGTAAATCTATTTGAAAAAGTTTTAAAAAAAAAAATCTCATTTTTATGAACCTTTCTGACCTTGTTTCTTATGAGAAGAGCGAGGTAATTACTTGCAAAATAAACATTCTTGCAACCTAACATATTAGCATAAGTTTTAATTTCATGTTCGAATGTGACCCTAAATAAACTACCCAAGATGAACTCGATACAAATAAGTTGGTAATGAAAGGCGTTAAATTGTTCTCTCTTATCATCAAGAAAAACAACAATATCAACGAAAAATTTGCAGTTAATTTATTTTTCTTCACATAAAAACCTGAGATTGAGCTTTCCTCAACATATAACTTAAAATTTCACCAACAACAGTAAAGAATAAAAAAAATAAAAATGGATCACCTAGATGAAGTTCCTTTTCCTTACCAAAGTATCCATAAGACGAACCATTAATAAGGACGAAAAACTTTGAGAATGTTGAGCAACTTCTAATCCAAGCACTCCAATTACCATTATAACTTATTTTTACAAAAAAATTCTAAATCACATTATCAAAAGCCTTTTCAAAATCGAACTTACGAACCAACCCCGGTAGTTTCTGACGAGGTCTAAAATCACACATCCGTTCACTATCAACACGCCATTAAGAATTCCTCCCTTTAATCAAACCAGATTGAAGAAGGAGAGATTAGGGTAATATATTTAAACTAAGATCTCATAGGCACTTACAATCTCAATAAAGACAAGTGGGACAAATTTTCTTAAATTCCTCAACACTCACTTTTTTAGGAATAAGAACAATGAAATTAGTTTTCAACAACATTTCGAGAACATTGTGACCGTAAAATCTTTGCCTACCTCCATCAAATATTCTTTTTTAAAATCACAACAATATATAATTCCATAAGAAAGTCATCCGGACCCGGAGCACGATCAACTTCTAAATCCTTAATTTCATTCTTGACCTCCTCTTTAAAAGGCCTCTACAACCACACACTGTGTTTTCATATATAAGACTTGGGCACATATTACTGGTTCTTGTGCGATTATCCAAAACTTCTTTGGACACCAACTCAAAATCATTTGCAATGCGCTTCTTGATTAATATTTAGTTCTGTCTGTCGACCACCTATGACCCTTCATTGCTCGATTCAATGTTTTTTGTTTCTATGTTCATCTCAAGTATATCTGATTCTCGACATTTGTCCTATCATTATCTTTCGAGGACGATAAGCCACATAAAACTTCAATTTAGCCTTCACAAGCATGTCTTCTTTTACTTTGGTAAGACCCATGCCATAATCTGGATTGTTCGGTTCTTTCAAACTTGATATAAGTGTCGTTCCCGTAACACTATCAATGCTTCCAAAGATATTTCTACAGCACACTTTTAATTTCTCTTTTAAAGTAGTATAGTGGGACCCTAAATATGTGCAAAAAAGAGAGTGAACACTACGTACGGTGACCACAATGTAAAGAAGAACAACCACTATGTTGCTCAAATTCTTTACATTGTGGTAGATAACAGAAGCATGCTATAGGATGTTACACATGGGTAGCATTCCATTAGAAAAATTTGGCGGGCCGATTCCGGCACAAACGGATATGAAAAATATGCTCACTCACATATACAGTATTTTAATTTAACGTTTGTAGGTTTTGGCCCCACTTAAAAATTTGGTCCGCTACTAAGTATCCCGCCAATATATAACCAAAGAAAACTAGACGCGTATTTGTTGTGTTTTCCATAGCCAAGGCTTGGTCATAATCCCTAATTATGGCGCGCCTTAATTATCCATAGTGCTTGCCCTAACTTATTTTATCGTGGGTGCAAGAGCATAGCTCAGTGGTATCCATCAACTCCAGTATGGAGGAAGTCAGGGGTTCAATCCCTGCCGCCGTAAAGGTTTGTAGTAGACTAATTGTATAGTGGGTTGAGCGGTGTTGGGTCTGACAGTGGGGCCAGTCCAACTGGTTGGGTTCGGGCAGGGGTCTGGGTTCGGCTTTCGCGTATCAGGCAGAAAAAAAAAAAAAAAAAAACTTATTTTATCGTGTTTCTTTCATAAAGATTCATTAAAATATATTTTGCATGCGTTAAGACCCTTACCTAGTAAAAATTTCAATATTAAGAACCACATAGTTGTATGATACTACAAAAAGAAAAAGATATACATATGAAATGGTACTCCTCGCGTTAACGTTTTCCCCTAAATTTAATATAAAAGAAATTTTCTTTATGAAAATAAAAGGAAAATATGTCAATCATATTTCCTCTATATCCGAGCAAATATTATTTATGATTTAAATAGGGTTCCAATAAAAATAAATTTATAATTAAAGAGTGTTTTTTTTTCTGAGAAGGGAAAATGAGAGGATAGACAAAGATAAAGAGTGGTTTTGCATAAAGCTCTGCAAATCGGGCGAAAAATGAGTCAACTCAGTGAAAAATTTCATTCTAATTTCTTCATCATCTAATCCTTCGATCTTCTTATCTCTCAATTCAATCATGATCTCTGATTCCCTTATTCGGTTTATTTTGCATTAATTTTATTCGTCTGTTTAGTCGATCGTTTGGTTTTTGTTTTAGTAAAATCCTGGTCTCCTTTTCTAACTTGTTTTACTATGTTTTAGATTCTTCTTTCATATATCTCTTTTATTTCATGATAATTGTTAGAGCATAGCTCGGTTGAATCCACCAAGCGTTGGTATGTCAAGTTTGGTTGTCATATTTTAGGGAGCCAAAACTCATTTTAAGAGTCGCTTGATTATGTACTAGAGTCAACATCGTATAGGTTAGCTTGAAAGTATTAGGATATGAGACATTACAAGTATTGCGAAGACTTAAGAAGTGAAGAAGTAAGGAGCTACAACGACAACATAATCCTTCCACTTGAGGTTAGTGATATTTGACTTGAACTGTTTCATTCCCTAACGTATCTTTCAAGTCGTGCATATTGAAGACAAAACTGCGAAGCATGAATGACACTCTAATTAGACATAGTATTAAGGAATACAATATGAGGTTTATTGCTTAACCATTAAACTTTGTAGATAAGATATCGACATAATCGTTTGAATGCTATTGTGATTATGTATGGGTATAAGGTGAATATTTCATCCTAGGAAACAATGTTTTACATTTGTTTTAAGGAAGTAAATTCATGAACTTGTTTTGTGAATCGAAAGAGAAATCGCCAGGCATTATTGGTATTGTTATTCATTGCATATCTTTTGAACTAACAATATGTGTGATTAGTATAACCGCTCATGACTTGTTTATGTTCTTTGTAAAACTATTCACAAAGGCCTGACTTTTGTATTGGTATGACTTTTATTAGTGAAACCGATCTTAAGTAATCACCTGAGATGGTATGATCGATTTTGTGATTTTGTGTATGACCGACTGCTGGTAAAGGGGAACCGATCCTAGTAAGAGGTGCAACACATCACAAAGGGGAATCGATCCTTGAATGAGGTGCAGACAAGTTTTAGAAAAAGGGGAACCGATCCTATGGACATGTTTTTGCATGGACAAGTACAAGTTAGATACCATATATATGTGGGGAACCCATCCTAGTACCTAGTCAACCGAATTTTTGGAAAGCCAGTGTGACTATGCACAATACTCACATGGAGGTAGAACCCAAACTTGTTTTGGTAGAACCGTGAAACCCATGTTTTGTGATTGAGTGTTCTTGATCAATCACATAGTTCTTGAAAGTAAGATGAACCAATTCTAAACTTGTTTGGAAGTGTGGAAAATCGGTTTCAAGGTTGTAAGTTTGAAAGAGGACTTACAAAGTAAGAATGTCGACATACTTTGAACATGTGCAGTAAACGCTAATCGTTAATTGTTCAAAGTTATTCCTTAATAGCTAAAGGAAGAAAATCCCGGATCGAATAAAATTAATTGAGAATCTTTTATTTAAGGTTTTTAATTTTATTTTAGGAAAATGAAAATCAGTAATGTGCATTTACTAGTTGGAGATTTTCCAAGAGATTTTTGATCATTATTTGGACAAAGCATTTCCAGGAATTATGGAAACCGAATCTGGAATATATTGCATATCTTGAGAATATTTTCGATTTTGGAAATTCCTTGGTGTCCAAACTTCCTTGGTCTATAAATATGAAAGTTTGCATTTCAAGCAAACTAATCCTCGTACAGCAAAACTACCTCGTTTGTGCTGCTACTGGTGAAGCCGCCTATTCGGAGAGGAGAGTAACATAATTAGGCGAAATATCTTATGACCGCTCAATTTAAAGTCTTCTTTGGGATTGAGAAAATCTATTAGTACCGTTGGTGGGAAACTAGATAATTGTGGTTTATCTTTTGTTTTCGATTGATTTGATTGACTAACGGTGGTTGAACTTTGATTGCACCTAGTTTGTTTATGCTTGAGAATCTTCTCTTCTGATATAATATTCACTCAAACTAGATCGAAGTTTCGACGGGGATCTTTAGACTGTTTGTTGTTCTAAAGACGCCTTGTGATAATCCATTGTTAATGAGACTCCGTTCATGCATGATTGATCACAAGAGATTCAAGTTGATTGTGTGCAGGTGTTTATTGAATATCTAAGAAGATTTGAAGACAAAGAAGACTTTGAAGATTTCTGATTTAGGGTTCATAATCTTTGGTGTGCACAATAATTGTTTCGGTAAAAGAGGATCCAACTATAATCAGTTTATCCTTGTGGTAGATTAGATTGATTAGTTGTGTAGATCGGCATCAATACAATTCTTTGTGATTAAAAATATTGATTGCAAAATCTTAACAATTACTGCGGTAGTTGATAATAAGATAGATCTAAGAACCTGACAAAGGAGTTTATTGAGATAAACAGAAGAGCCTTTGTCGAACTTATATCACTTGGTTGAAAAGAGTTGCTACCAAACAAATTTGTTGTTCCTTTACTGTTTGGAATACGAACCAAAGGAATTAATCCAAGTATGTGACTTATTACAGGTCGGAGGCGTGGGAATACAGACGGAACTAGGTGAACTATAGGTTTAGTTGCTTGGTCTCAACTATACGAAGTTGGTTTGATTTTGTATAGCGGCTTAATCCTGAGAGTATTCAATTCGGGACAAGGTTCCGGGGTTTTTCTGCATTTGTGGTTTCCTCGTTAACAAAATCTTGTCGTGTCATTTACTTTTATTTTCCGCAATTATAATTGTTGTTATTATAATTTAAAGTAAATTACACAAACGTTAATTCCTATTTACTTGATAAGTAATCCTACTGTGTTTGGTTAAGTCCGAACCTTTTATCAAGTAAACATATTTCGTTGTTGTATTGTTGTCTCGATCTCGTATCCATAGATGATCACACGAAGTGTGAACCGATTTGTAATATTGTCTCGACTCAGTCCATAGACAATCACTTTCGGAGAAAGGACTTATAGGTGGAAAAGTTTTAGATTGAGGTATATTTGGGTACTCTCGTCTTTTCAATAATGTTTTGCTAATTGCAGGTCTCGCTGTTCATCAAATCATGGGAAACATTCAGTTTTGGACCATTGAAATCAATAGTCTCCTCCTTCTAACTTTATTGTTACAACCAAGTATCATCATTTCATCAACTTTTTCAGCAGTATTGCAAGCCTCCAGTGTTGAAGAGGACCTTATCAGTATGAATCAGTATTATTTTCTTCATCATGTTTATGATCTAAATGTTGTTTTCGATTCGATTTGTTACCTTGATTATCCGTATAAACCTTTATCAAGTAAACATATTTCGTTGTTGTACGGTTGGTTTGTTGTCTCGACAGACTCATCTTGGATGGAGAATGATCACACGAAGTGTGAACCGATTTGATTGTCTTACGGATTGAAAAGTTTGTGAGAAGCATGTGTGGTTCTTTTTGTATAAAAATTTGGTGCATTCGATTTATTCATCAACCTTTGATAAGTTAAAACCCAAGAATATTTATACATGAGAATAACTATGGATATATTTTTATTGACCTTCAATTATATAAAAAGTACATTTAGATTAGAACAACGAGAGATGAATTCAATAATTGTTATTGAATTCTAAAAATACATCAAGCGAGAATATGACAAGAGGTGGGTAAACATAAGCATTTTCATAAGTTCAACTCATGTTGCAGGCTATTTTTGGACCTTATACGGTTGGTAGAAAATATGAATCGTATTATTTTCTTCATCATGTTTATGATCTAAATGTTGTTTTCGATTCAGATTTGTTCAACTCAGTTGCAGAAACCGAGTTCATCCGAGTAGAAAATTTGAATTTCAAAAAATTCAACTTTCCCCCTATTACTCTCCGTAATGATAGGATCTCTATTACTCAACCGCAATCTCCTCAAAGGATAGTCAACTTTCCTTTTAGAAGATATACTTTGTACCTTGAGGAAAATATCTTCTTTAATTATCTTGAAGGAAAAAATAATAATGGTATAACTAATTTTAGTTATTTTATTCATCTTTTCCTTTATATCAAAAGCTCTTCAACCCTAGTAAACACCTTTCATTCAGACTACTGCATAGCAAACCCTTACGAGGAAGTTTTTCTCGAAGACTACATGGCTTGATCTTCAAACAGTCATATCTATGCTATCACTGGAAGATGCATAACACTCAAATAAGAGACATCTATGCTAGGCGGATGAGAAGGGCAGTCGGTACCAAATCAACTTTTGTCAAAATTACAGAAGATCATACCACTCTTATTGGTAAACTTTTCTCAAAAGATAACTTTGATACCGATGAGATAAGGAAAGAAGTGCAAAATGTGTGGAACAAATACAGAACTAAAGAGGTACGAGCCATTGGGAGAAATATTTATCTTTTCAAGTTTCACTTTGAAGAAGTTATGAATTCCATACTCAAAAAAATTCCTTGGAATGCAAAAAAAATGTCACTTGAATCTCTTAAAATATGACCCGTCTATTCCAGTAGACCAATGGGTCTTCACCCATCAAGAGTGAATGTGCAATTCAAAAATCTCTTACTGGAACATCACTCAAATGAAATTGTTAATGAAGCTATTGAGGAGTTGGGAATTAAAGTCTCGACAGATCCAGAAGACTGCACTCAAGTGTATGGCAGCACTATCTCAGCAAGGATTAAAATTGATTTATCCAAAACCCTTCATAGGGGAGGATGGTGGAACAATGCAGCTGGAGGAGTTACTTGGATTTGTTTCCACTGGGAAAAACAACCCCATTCTCTATGCCCCAAATGTTTCATAATTGATCACAAAGATGATGAATGTGAGATAGTGCTGATGATCTTAGGATAAGGAGATACACCAATGAGGAATACACAGCTTACATCCATGAACTTACTGCTGCTTATGGGGTAGAAATCATTGAAAATTTGGATCAATTGATACAAAGAATCGCTGAAGCTAGTCGCATTCAGAAAGAAGAAAAAGCCAAAGAACATGAAGAGGATAGAAGTAATAAAAGGTCTAGAACCGATGACACCGATTCAGTTGATGTGGATGAAAACAACATGGAAAATAATACTGGTAATAATCCTCATGCAACAGAGGCTGATGAAATGGAACATGACTTGGTTGAGAAAGGAAATAAAGAATTAAAGGAGCCTTCTCATGAGATGAACGAGACTCCAACTAAATTGGTAATCCTAATTACTTGCTCTTTGAATATTTCCCTTACACATTCTTATCATTGTCATTATTTAGACATAAATTGTTGTTCAACATCTCTTAATAATTTGCATGCTTTGTATCCATACAAAAACTTGAGTATCAAGTATAGTAATTGTATCATTTACTTTCATCATGAAAATAATGAGTTGGAACTGCCAAGGTTTTTTAGGAAAGGAAACTAGAGAGCACCTTTTGCATCTTAACAATTTACATTCTCCAGACATTATCTTTTTATGTGAAACCAAGATAAATGATGATAGAATTCTAAAGCTCACAAATTATCTTAAAATGCCCAATAAATCTTATGTACCTTACATTGGTCAAGCTGGAGGGATTGTTCTCTTGTGGAAAGATGGTTTCTGTCTAGAAATTGTTAACTCCTCTACTAATATGTTTGCCCCAGTTACTAATGACCCTTCCAGAGGTGAATGGTTTCTCTCTTGTGTCTATGGCACACCTTATAGAGATGATCAACTATCTCAATGGGAGTACATTAAAAATCTTAGTAAAGTGGTAAATATCCCTGGGTACTTATGGGAGATTTAAATATCACCTTTGATCTGTCTGAGAGAAACACAAATACTAATCCTACTTATGATGAGGTCATTGATCTCATTAAGGAAGCTGAACTTCATGATTTAGGCTTTAGAGGTAACCCTTACACTTGGACTAGTAATAGTCATGGAACTTGTAGAATCAAATCTAGGTTAGATAGATCTCTAGTAAACAATGATTGTCTCATTACTTTTTGCATTCTAAATTAATTCATCTTCTTATAAAAGGTTCGATCATGCTCATATCATCTTGTCTTTGTATACTAACTTTTCAGGTTCAAACAGAACTTGGAAATTTTTGAGCATTAGCTCCAAAATGACACATGTTTAAATGAAATCAAGAATGCTTGGTTTCTAATACTAAAGGATCTTGACTTTTATTATGAATGATAAATTGTCTAATACTAGACATATTTTGTCAAAATGGAGCAAAAACATCTATGGGAATATTCAAGGCATAATTACAACTTTACAAGAACAAATAGCTCAACTTCGGTTCACAGATATTCAAGGCATTAATACTTGAAGAGGTTTTGAATCTTGAGAAGCAAATTGATTCTTTAAATGAAATACAAGCATCCTCTTATAGGCAGAAGTCAAAAGATCATTACTATAATGATGATATGGACAAGAACTCAATTTTTTTTCACATTAGAGCAAACCAAATAAGGGTTAGAAATTAAGATAGACTCTTTGCAAGATCCAGATGGGACATGGTGCCAAGATAAAAATTCTATACAAGATCTGCTAGTCTCTCATTTCAAGAGCATAAGTACAACTTCAAATCCAACTGAGAGTGAAAATTTTCTCCAAAATATTCCTTCTTGTATTTCAGATGAAGACAATGCAGCACTAATCTCCATTCCTTCTACCAATGAAATTCATCAACCTCTTAAGTTAATGGATCCCTGGACCTCCCCAGGGCCAGATGGTTTTCCCCCTGGGTTTTATCAATCTCAGTGGCAACTAGTCCAAGATGATGTTTGCAAAACAGTTCAATCATTCTTCAGTTCTGGTTTTCTTCTAAAGAAACTCAACAACACTAGAATAACATTAATCCCTAAAACTTCATCAGCTCACAAGCCAGAAGACTTCAGGCTCATTGCTCTCTGCAACACTACATACAAGCTTATTTCTAGATAATTGCTCTAAGACTTGAGAAACACATGGTCAAAATTATTTCTCCAACGCAATCTACATATGTGCCTGGGAGACTTATTTCTGAGAATGTTTGTTTAGTTCAATAGCTTGTGAAGGCAATGAAGAGGAAAAGAGGAAGAATATGTCATCTTGCACTTAAAATGGATATGTCAAAGGCATTTGACAGACTTGAATGGTCTTTCATAATGGATGTGCTTACAAAATTTGGTTTCTGTGAGAAGTTCTGTCATCTCATTATGCAGTGCATCAAGTACCACTCAGTGGAAATTATGGTTAATGTATCTCCCTCTAAATTTTCAAACCAACAAGAGGAATTAGACAAGGAGATCCCCTATCTCCCTATCTATTCATTCTTGCAATGGAAGCATCTCAAGACAGATAAATCATTGTGAGAATATGAAAATGTTAACAGGTATGAAGATCTCAAGAAATGCTCCAAAAATTAATCACTTGTTGTTTGCAGATGACTGCTTACTTTTCTATAAAGCAAATGAGATGTAGACTAACAAGCTTCTTCAACTGATTCATGACTTTAGTGCATGCTCAGGGAAACTGATAAACTTTCATAAATCTGAAGTCTATTTTAGTAATAACATGAGTCCACATTCTTGTCAGCTAATTAGTGGGTTAATTCAAGTTAGACAATTAAACATTAAAGAAGAAAAATATATAGGGCTCCCTTTCTTTGTTGGCAGAAACAAGAATATTCCTTTTTCCAATCTTATTACAAAGATGGAAAACAGGCTCTCAAGATGAAATGGTTCAAATATGTCTGAAGCAGGTAGAGGAGTTATGATCAAGAATGTAACTAATGCAGTTCCAGTTCACCACACGATAAGCTTTAAGTTACCAGACAACACAATTGATCAACTAAACTCAATTCAACAAAAATTCGGAGAAATAAGAAGTCCAACATAGGTAAACACTACATAAGCTAGAGAAATGTTAATAATTCAAAAGAAGAAGGGGGTCTTGGTTTCAGAGATTTACAGCTGTTTAACAGTGCCCTCCTTGCAAAATCTGCATGGAAATTATGTTCTGACACAACTTCTATATGTTCTGCTTCTTTACAATCCAAATATTTCCAAGATGGTAATTCCATCAATGCTACGAGATAATGATAACTCCATATGGTCATGGAAAAGTATTAGTTTTGAATTTACTTTCATCAAACACATAGTTGTTGGTGTGTTGGAAATGGGAAAAGATCATGATATGGCAACACGGGTGGATTCCGAACCGGATCTTTCTCCTAAGCCTAAAGCTGGTGCTTCTCATTATCAGAATTATACTTATATTCATGAATTATTTTCTACAACTAATGATGGTTGGAATTCAAGTCTAATCATTTCTCTCTTTGATCCACAAGTTGCTGACATAATTCTGAAAATCTCTATTCATAAATCTCAAGAAGATAAGATGGTATGGACTCTTGAAAAAAATGGAAAGTTTACAGTCAACCAGCTTATAACAGAATGCTTAAAGTAAGAAATGGAGATTACTCAGTTGGCACAAGAATGCAAAGAATATTTAAAAGGCCGTGGAGATTACTTATACTTCCAAGAACCAAGCAATTCATCTGGAAATGTTTCAAGAAAATTCTTCCAACAAGAGATACACTGATGGGAGTTATTCAAGATGATAATTACGGCTGTCCCCTTTGTTCTTATGAACTAGAAACTGCATCTCATATAATATTTGGTTGTCCTTCTTCTAAGGCAGTCTGGTTTGCAGTAATGGGTTTGCATATTGTGCAAGGTAGTATGTTAGCTGACTGGATTTGTGGATGGTTTGATAAAGTCATAGAAATACATATTCTAGAAGCTGAACTTTGCAAGATAGGAATTATATCTTGGTGTTGTTTGAGGGTGAAAACGGTTTCTGCTGATTTCGGTAATTTCGCGTGAGTGGGTGAGAAACTGAGTCTAAACCCTAAACAATGTACTGCAAGGGAGTACTTTAGATTCAAGAGATCAATCTGTACAAATATGGCCTAAACCAAGAAATGGCCGTTCCAGACTTGCTTCAGTCACAAAGTGAAGGAGAAGGGTTGGTTTTAGGGAGGGAAGCGAAGAAAGTGTTGAGACTAGAATAGTTGATTCTGGAAGAGTAGTTGTTTGACTTGTATCAGAAAGTGAAAGCTAACAGATGGGAAAGCTAGCAAGTGATTTCTGAGTGTTGTATGCTCCTCACCAAAACTTGTTGTTTGGTGGAAATAGGTAAGACCTATTTATACAAGTCGTAACATAACATACTCTGGTCTCGTAGAAAATGAAAAAGGCTGAGTAAAGTGGAAGGAGGTGATAAATGGGTAACGCCTGGATTGATATTCCATAATGAAAGGATTGTTTCACCATTATTCCTTGTATTTACTAACCGACTCATTCTTATGACACTTTCATGTAACGGGTGTAGTGTACGCCGTATGCTGTAAACCGCCAAACCAATACCCTTTATGAGCATCCCCCAGTTTGTGACATGTGTTATATGTATCGAGTGTTTGCATGGGAAAACGTGTAGCAAGGTGTTACGTGTAGCAAGGTGTTACGTGTAGCATGGAGGTATGCCAATGGCCATGGTAGAGTCGACATGGCTTTGACAAAGAATAGGCGCGGCCAAATTTGGGGTTTAGATGCAAACCGTGATGTTTTGGCTTTGGGCCGTAAGTTAGGTGGCGAACTTGAACGGTCGAGATCCGCATATCAGAGGGAAGGATAGCCATTGATTATTGCAACCCTCCGCTTTAGCATCCAACGTTGAGCATGGATTTGCCATAGAGTGGGCGCGACCAAATTAGGGTTTAGGTGCAAACCGTGTATTTTGGATTTGGGCCGCAAGTTGCCATGCGTCAGGTGGCGAACTTGTGTGGTCGAGATCTGCATCTCAAAGAGAAGGGTAGCCGTTGATTATTGCAACCCTTCGTTTGAGAAGCCAGCGTTGAGCATGGCTTTGTCATAGAGTAGGCGCGGCCAAATTAGGGTTTAGGTGCAAACCGTGTGTTTTGGCTTTGGGCCGCAAGTTGCCATGCGTCAGGTGGCGAACTTGTGTGGTCGAGATCTGCATCTCAAAGAGAAGGGTATTCGTTGATTATTACAACCCTTAGTTTTAGCAGCCAGCGTTGAGACCTTGTCAAAGAGTAGACGCGGCCAAATTAGGGTTTAGGTGCAAACCGTGTGTTTTGGCTTTGGGCCGCAAGTTGCCATGCGTCAGGTGGCGAACTTGTGTGGTCGAGATCTGCATCTCAAAGAGAAGGGTATTCGTTGATTATTGCAACCCTTCGTTTTAGCAGCCAGTGTTGAGTCATGGCCTTGTCAAAGAGTAGGCGCGGCCAAATTAGGGTTTAGGTGCAAACCGTGTGTTTTGGATTTGGGCCGCAAGTTTCCATGCGTCAGGACGTGGCGACCTTCTCGTGGTCGAGATCCGCATCTCAAAGAGAAGGGTATTCGTTGATTATTACAACCCTTTGTTTTAGCAGCCAGCGTTGAGTAATGGCATCGTCAAAGAGTAGGCGCAGCCAAATTAGGGTTTAGGTGCAAACCCTGTGTTTTGGCTTTGGGCCGCAAGTTGCCATGCGTCAGGTGGCGAACTTGTGTGGTTGAGATCTGCATCACAAAGAGGGAGGGTAGCCGTTGATTATTGCAACCCTTCGTTTGTAGTAGCCAGCGTTGGGTCATGGCCTTGTCAAAGAGTAGGCGCAGCCAAATTAGGGTTTAGGTGCAAACCGTGTGTTTTAGCTTTCAGCCGCAGGTTGCCATGCATCAGCTGGTGACTTTGGACGGCTAAGATCCACATCTTAGATGGAAGGGTGGCCGTTGATCATTGCAACCATTTGTTTTGGTAGCCAATGACGTGAAGGAGAGGCTGGCATGGTATAGGTGCGGCCAAAACTAGGGTTTGGTGCAAACCATGGTGTTTGGCCTTGGGCCGCAAGTTGCCGTGCGTTAGGTGGCGAACTTGGATGGTTGAGATCTGTATCTCGAAGAGAAAGTAGCCATCGATTATTGCAACCCTGCGTTTAGGCGTGGAGAAGTAGCTGGCATGGTTTGCTATTGGCACGGTGGAGCGGCAGGCATGGTTGGCATGCCTTGGCGCAGAGACGTGGCTGGCATGGTTTGTCATTGGCACGGTGGTGCGGGTGGCATGGTTGTAATGCCTTGGCGCAGAGGACGTGGATGGCATGGTTTGCCATTGGACATGGTGGTGTGGCTGGCATGGTTGGCATGCCTTGGCGCAGAGACGTGGCTGGCATGGTGGTGCGGCTGGCATGGTTGGCATGCCTTGGCGCAGAGACGTGGCTGGCATGGATTGCCATTGGCACGGTGGTGCGGCTAGCATGGTTGGCATGCCTTGGCGCGCAGACGTGGCCGGCATGGTTTTCCATTGGCACGGTGGTGTGGTCGGGCATGGTTGGCATGCCTTGGCGCAGAGACGTGGCCGCATGGTTTGCCATTGTCACGGTGGTGCTACTGGCATGGTTGGCATGCCTTGGCGCAGACATGGTCTGGCATGGTTTTCCATTGTCACTGGGTGGTGCGGCTGGCATGGTTGGCATACCTTGGCACAGGTACGTGGATGACATGGTTTGCCATTGGCACGGTGGTGCGGCTGGCATGGTTGGCATGCCTTGGCGCAGAGACGTGGCTGGCATGGTTTGCCATTGGCACGGTGGGAGAATTAGGGTTAGGTGTATACAAAGGTGATTTCAGTTAATACTAAGGGTTCTGTCGTGGAACATGACACATGTATAAAAAAAGGTACCCTGGTAATTCTTACATAAATACGCTGATTATTTCAATAAATGCGCTATTGGTCATAATGACGTCATACCAGATGTACGGTTTTACGATTTTATCCCTAAGCTAAAAGCCACCATCAACAGGTGTATATGGAATGCTAGGTATGATAAGGTTTTCAAACGCGTCTCTTTGACACCTGAGAGCATTATTCAGAGATATAGAAGAGAATTCGTTGTATTAGATTACAAATCAGTTACAAACTATATACTCATTAACCCTCAGAATAGGATTAACATTCACTGGCAACCACCTTTACCTGGTTATTTCAAAATTAATTCTGATGGTTCTTTTATTTCAGGAAATAATACTGGAGGTGTTGGACTAATTTGTTGAGATTTTGCAGATGCGCATCATGGATCAAAGTGCATCTATCTAACTACTGCAACTAGTCCAGAGCAAGTGGAGAGTAAAGCTTTATGGGAGGCAATGCAATGGGCATTAGAGAAGAAGCTGAAGAAAGTGATTTTTTGAATTTGGATGCAAAGCTTGAAGTGGATGCGATTTTGGGAGATTCACTTAGCATTGATTGGAGATTACACAACTTAATCCTTGATATCAAAAACTTATTACGTATTCATTCCTGTTGGCAATGTCCCTATGTTCCCAAAGAGAAAAATAAAGTAGCAGACTCTCTTTCTAAGCTAGCTAGAACTCAATTTATTAGTGGTGTTTGGTTTTTAGCTCCTCCTGATGAAATCACTTATCAACTTCAAGAGGATGCACACAATGTAAACTCTATTTAATCTTCAATTTAATTTTTCAGTTTCAAAAAAAAAATTATGATTAAAAGAAGTTACGGTGTATTCAAGAGTTTATTGGTAAAATGCGACTACAATTAAACAAAAATTTGACAATTTTTTGATGTTGACGAAAATAATATTGAGGCGAAATAATGGAACGAAAAAAGTATATATGTATTTAAAATCTATATATTATAAGGGACAGTGGTGTTTTTATCATTGGACGACCCTCTACATTTTGGGCATATAAAGGACGGTCGTGATCGATCAACTAATACATGATCTATATTCTCGACTTATAAATCATTGTCCAAATTTAGGTGTTTTTTCTATAACCAGAATCAACGGTGATCTACACTTTGGGGAGATAAATAACGACCGAGATCCAGCCATTACAAACATCTCCCTTCTCCTAGAAATGTCCGCCTAATAATATTGCCATTCAATGTAAAAGGCGTTACCCATTTTGGCGATCAAATAATAATTCTCAAAGACGTTACTCTTCTGAGAGATCAAAAATGAAAGAAAGATTACCCATTGACAATATCTATTATACTCCAGGTATTAGTCATTCTTATTTTTGTTGGTTCAGATTTTTGTTTTTTTTTTTTTTTCATTTTTTTCTTTCTAATCTCATTTATGAATCAAAAAACAAACACAAGGATGGATTAGCGTTTTTTTTTTTTTTTTTTTTTTTTTTTTTTGTGCGTTGACCTGCTAGATGCATTCTCTTCATCTAAATTAGGTTTCTTTCTTATTAATCTATTTCAGATTGTTTTGATCATGTTCTTTGGTTTTGTTGTTGGAAATTTAGGGTTGATAGAATTGGTTGAGGTTATGCTCAGAATCATGCCCCAACAACATGTTATTTAGGGTTTGGATTATCTTACTTTGATGTTCATTTAATTAATTTTTTCCTATTTTTTCTTCTCTAATTCAGGGTTTTAATCAATGAGTGACTAATTTGGGGAGTATAGGTCCTAAAGAAGTTTTGACGATCCTGAAGATGAGAAAGATGTGCCTTTCTTATCCCGTTTAATTTGGGCAGCAGTTCTTATAACTTAAAAGCAATCAAAATGGTCATCAACGTTAGGTAAAAGATTGATTTGGGAATAGTTCTACTATCTTCGCTTTCAAGTTCAATTTGATTTCAAATTTGATTATCAACTAACTGAATTTTGTTCTATTGGTCACCAAATATTTTCATTATTTTCAGTCGCCAAATACTCTCTGTTGTTTTTTTTTTTTTTTTTGGCAAAGAGTACTTCAGAGCAACCACTACTAACTATTGGCATCTTAGCAATGTGATTCTTATAAGTTATAACACTATTCTTGTGAGTTTAAAGTCTACTCTTGATGGCCTTGATTTAATTTTGGCAACAATGCACATATGATGGAGGCTTCATCCATACTTTAAGAAAAACTCTCTTGAGTGTATTATGATTGAATATTTGACTATAAACTCGAAAATACTTTAGGGTAAATTTTAGAAATAATTTTGTGTGTATGTTTGGTTGGTGAGGTTAATTGCTACAGTTTATTCAAGTCTTTCTACAAATTGGCTTCCTATTTATTTATTTTTACAAATTATCATTCATGACTCCTAAATTGTTAAAGGACTCCTAAATGTTGGAATTGGTATAGTAAAAATAACAGAGATAATAGTAGGCATGTAATCATGGTTGTTAAATATAGATCATTGCTTAGAAGTTAAAAAAGTGTCGATATCTGGGATCTTTTAAGTATTTAGAAGCTTAGTAATGTATGCAAGAAAACAAGCTAAGGTTCATTATAGCTAAAGTCATTGCTAAGAAGTTAATTTCTTATGTTTTTGTTTGCAGGGAGAGGGTGTTTTGTACCGAAAACTAATCCAGACGCTTCGTTTATCGCTTATAGAAATGTTGAAATTGTATTATCATATGGAATATTAAGGCTTCTGATATAAATAAAAATAGGAATGAGACAAAAACGTTCAATGCATCCGCTGTTGATATTGAATTCGATCACCTTTCAGCAACATGAATCAATTTCGTGGTAATTTTCTTCCCTCATTTTGTTTCGATAATTGTGATTGTAGTTTAGATAGTTTTGGAGAGTTAAATATGGTTATTGTGTTGTCGGAGAACCTGTGTGGTTTGATTCGGGAGGTATATCTGTGTGGACATAAATGGTAGCTGCAAAATGCTTATAATTTTGAGGAAATTGGTAAGTAATGTATCAAAGTCATTGAATAATAAATTGTAATAGGTTGCTAGGGATTCCAGGTGGGTGAAATGTCATTAGTATTGGCGAAGAAAGTGAAAAAAGTTGGAAAAACGACTCATGGATCTCGTTGTTGTCGGCGCACCGAAATTTCCACCTGCAGGGCACCCTAATGGCTACCCATATATATCAGCAAGGTAGCCTTTTGTATCTTATTTTAATTGCAATGTAGTTGGAAGATAGTATATTTTCCATTTGTTGATGTTTCCAGTGCTTTATTTGTGTTGTTGCAATGTAGTTGGAAAACAATTATGTTCCATTTTTGGGATTACTGATCTTTTAGGGAATCAGTTTGGGTTGTTGTTTAATTTCTCATTTTCTACTGTATTTTTAAAGTATTGACTAGGTTTTCCTTTCAATGAACAGAGAGCTTCCCATATTTGCTAAAGAACCCTATCGTACAATTTCAGGTACACACACCATCTATGAACTGAATTTTATCTGTACGATTAGGTTCAATACATTTCTATTGTGTAAATTTTATTTTCAATGTTTTATTTATTCTTAGTGACAAAGTAATAGAGTACCTGGTAGGCCTCGAAAGTGTATGAAAATTAAGCCTACTTGTAATACCGCAAGTGCACGGCGTCTATCGGAGACGCGGCAAGTACGGGTCGATCCCACAAGGACTTGTGGTGCTCTGATATTGATCTAAGGCTGCTCTACCGAGTTTCTAAGAAGTGTGTAACATAAATGAGGGTTGTGTCAAGCGGCGAGTTGTAAAGGTGATACTAAACTAAGGAATGATAAACAGTGACACTAGGGTCTTCAACTCAACCTTTAACCTACACTATGTCTTCTACTAAAGATGCTGTTCTTGCCTTCATGACAGATAGGGTAGGAGTGTCAATTCTGCCCTATCTCTAAGGTGTTTCTCCATTTCGAGATTAATCACAACTAAGTTTATTTCCCAAGTATTACATGTCCGATTAAAGTACAAATAATCTCGAGGATCATAATAATTTTATTAAGCTTGGGTTGCAGTGTAAACAACACAGAGGGAATCAAACTACTGCATCCATGGCGTTGGTATGCACTCTTTGTGAGAGCAAAGTGTTATCACACCGAAATTAATTCTATCTAGAAAATATTCAAGCAATCAAGAACAAGTTCATGAAGAAGAACACAGTGATAAGCTAGGTTTCATCTCAAACCCTAGCAATTTAATTAGAACATGATGAAAACAAACAAACTACAAAATTAAACCTAATTGATCTTGACCGGATAATCCAGGCGTTGTTTCTACACAAACCCCTCACTGCTATTTATACATGCACAGAAATCCCCAAAATACAAACCCTAATTAAATTTAAAATAGCAATTAAATCAAACCCATACTCAATCGCACTCCTCTCTTGTCAAAACGTCTCCCGCGCTCCATGCTTTGGTTGTTGGCTAACCCTAGTTTCAATTATCTATCATTTAGCTTCTAGGTTTGAGAAGCTATGTAATAGATAATTAATACTAGGAGCGGGCTATGCAGAGTTGTTGGTACGATTTGGTACGGTGGTGGTAGAAATGGTCATGGCGTAAGGCGGGGAGATGGAGGTGGTGTTCGTGGAAGAGCAGCAGCTCGCTTCCGATGGAGACGGAGAGAAGAAGGTGAGAGAAGGAGATGAAGAGAATAGGTTTGTCGATGGGGGGTATAGGGTGTTGGTCAATTTGCTGTGAGGCATGAACAGCTGGGAGTCGATGGGAATGGCCTAGCGAGCGTCTGATGGAGCCGATGGAGATCTCGAACGGCTGGGGAGGTAAGCGGTTTTGGCTTGATCTGGTGTTGCACGGAGTAGCGATCTATGATGCACGTGGAGGCAGCGACCATTGGATGTGGAAGATAGAGATCTCAACGGCTCGGGATGAGCGGGTTCGGATCCCGGTCGTGGGTAGCTTTAGCCCATGTCTTCCATGTTGGGTTGTAACTGACAAGGCTACGGCTTTGGCTATCCGCTTCCATAAATGCTTGACTCCAATTCTTCGCTCTTTTGGATCCTCAGATTCTCCGAGCTTTATTTATTACCTAAAAACACAAAATTAATTAATATAAATATTTATTCTTGAAAACAAGGAAAACACAAGAACGGGGATAATATCTCGATTTCTAAGCGCAAAGATGAGTAAAATGCCAATAAAAAGGTGTATAAATATGCACTATTTGGCACTCATCAAATACCCCCAAACCCGAATTTTACTTGTCCTCAAGTGAAACAGAAATGAAGAAATCCTAACTATACCACCGTCGTAGGTCTCGAATGCATTTAGCGTATGCACTAAGCCTTTAAACCCCTAGGTGTCCCTAGTGGACGAGTTGTAGTCTCGTGAGGGTTTACAAGAGGTGTACCCACAAAACCTTCTCCAACTTCAGAGTGTAAGAGAGTCTCAAGCATCCTAGAAGCTATGAGGACATAGAGTTTCTGCATGCTAGTAACAGGAAGTTAGAACTACCAATGAACGCCTTCTCATCCTTAAGTGTCGAGCGAGAAGTAACCATACCATATGAAAGAATTCGGATTCGATTGTGATCATAAGTCTCAACTTCTCGCCTCACCTTTAGGGTTTTATGATAATTGCACTCAAAAAGATCGCTTTTTAGTCTCTCATGTGTGCAGGCGGGAGTAAAGAGAGAAATCCCGCACACGTTGTAGGTAAGAAGGATAACCTTCGAAATAAAATCAAGACTCCACGTAAATGTGGACAAAAGAATCTTTTTCGATGATCTCTAAGGAAGGAAATCAACCATTAGCAAGGGGTGGGAGTACTCACTCACTTCTCACCCGATCGGCAATTAACATCAATCTCATAAGAACCATAGAAACGTCTTCAATCTTCGGTCTTCTGCCTTCAAATGTTGATGACGAACTTAAACTTCACAAAACTTGACAATTTTTAACTTTTCTATTCAAATTCCTTGTTGTTTGGATTTTTCTTTTAAATTCTTCTTTACCATGGTGGTAGCAAAAATAAACTATAATATTTTTTGATTTTTTGATTTTTTTTTTTTTTTTTTTTTTTTTAAATTACAAAAAGTGAAAATAAAAATACAAATAATGACACAACTAACTCCATGGACAAAGGACTTTATCACTCAATTTTTCCACAACTTGTATTGTCTTGATTTTATAAATTTTATTAATTCTCATCCTATTTTCTTTTCGTTTTCTTTGTTGCACGTAAACCTTGGACTATCTCAACTTTTCTTTCAATATTCGATTCTGCTCAAGTTCCGACGATGATGTGTTTCTATGGGTCTTGCTGATTGAGAGAGAGAATGATGCTAACTACAAATCGTATTTAGAAGGAGTTTTCATCTTTAGACGTCACCCTCATGATTGACAAAAACTAGCACTCAAGAGATCAAAAGTAGTGCTGAAAATGGTGCGAAGTTGGGTAGCTCACCATTCCTACCCGGAATTTACGTAAGGTGACACACACACTAACAGCATTTTCAGAAAGTTGCAAAAATCAAGGTTGGTGCCCTCACTTGATGTAAAATGGGTAGTCTCCACTATGGGTGATCACAATTCTACTACCGAATATCTAAACAAAGACCTAATTCGCTCTAAGATGGTTAAATCCAACTTTAACGCTCTAATCAACTAAGAAACCCGATTGTGTTCTCCTAAGATTTCCAAGTTCTGTTATTTCGGTCGAATCTCTATGTAAACATAGCTAAAAGCATGCTAGTGACTCTAAAATCTAAAAGTTGGAGGTTTTTACAAAAAGAGTTTTGAATTGAATTTTTTTTTTTTTTTTTTTGAAAATAAAAGGTAAAATAAAAGACTAAAAACTCTAAATGCAAATGCACCCCCAAACCTAAATCAAACATTGTCCTCAATGTGTCACGATAGGAAAATTTAAACAAATCACGCATCGCGAGAACTATGCCGATAAGATAAAAGGGAAGAGATTACCTGATGTCGGCAGAGCAAGGTTGAGCTTCATTCGTCAAGGCTAGAATCCAATATTCTCAACTGAGATCATATCCTGACAGCATAATATATGTGCAAGAAGACTCAACCGATTCAAGAAAAGAAAAATTTAACAAGTCCTACTGAATTATATACAAAAATTTACTAACAATCTAAAGAGTTGAGGGTCAACCCAAAAGATAATGTACAGAAACATGAAAATGGGCTTTGGTTTATGTGGGAATTTGGTTTGTTTGGGATTTGGTTTGTGTGGGAATTTGGTTTTGTTGGGATTTGGTTTGTGTGGGAATTTGGTTTTGTTGGGAGCTTTGGTTTATGTGGGAATTTGGTTTGTTGCAAAGTGTGTAGCCCGGTATGGATTGAGCCTACTGACAGTTTGGTTTGGCAGCCCAGTTGGGTTCGATTATATGCACAAACAACAGATGTGGGCTCGATTGAGTTTAGGGTTCATCCTGTGTATGTGGTTTGATATGGGCTGAAAATTCAATGGTTGGCCCAAGAAGTGGGCTTCGACTTATGCAGCCCATTTGTGGTTTATGTGGGCTTGGTTGACTGGCGAGCCCAGTGTTATGTGGGCTACTGATGTGTGCCAAGCTTTCATGTGTGCTTATTTGGCTAGGCTAGCCTCACGGGTTGTGTTGCACGAACAATGCAAACAAGCAAAACCACAAGGATGAACACCAATACAAACTCGAAATACCCAGTCTTTGTAATGCCGGCGATTCTTTATTCAAGAGTTCACAAGACACCATAGTTTAAATTGGCAGAGTAACACTACGTGCAGCCTGACAGTCAGTGAGCAAGTATACAGTTCAAGCAAAGTCACCACATAAGCACACATGTATGCATAGAATTGCACAAAAGAATGGCTCAACAAGTTCAACAATTTTTGCGATTTTTCACAAAGACTGCTTGGCAAGAGTATAAGATAAGCAAGAACCGAATGTGTGCACAGACACAGTGGCAGCCTTATAAGACAGGACTTATGCTTTAACACAACACGGGTCACACTGCAACACAAAACCTCAAAGGGGGCGGGAGGGTTGCACATGTCACTAGCTCTCACAGATATATGCTCACACACTAGGCGTGCGGATGGAGTTAGGCTCGTAGTTTGTTGGAGTCAACGGAGCATCGAGAGTCGATGCGCGAGAATGAGCGACCGTATGATGCATCTGGGCGAGATCTCAACGGCTCGGGATGAGCGGGTTCGGATCCGGGTCGTGGGTAGCTTTAGCCCATGTCTTCCTTGTTGGGTTGCAGGCGGGTGCGCGCGGCCGCTGGCTATGGTCCTCCATAAATGCTTGACTCCAATTCTTCGCTCTTTTGGCTCCTCGGGATTCTCCGAGCTTTATTTATTACCTAAAAACACAAAATTAATTAATATAAATATTTATTCTTGAAAACAATGAAAACAATGTAACTGGGATAATATCTCGATTTCTAAGCGCAAAAGATGAGTAAAATGCCATAAAAAGGTGTATAAATATGCACTATTTGGCACTCATCGCACCATGTAAGGTTGTTTTGTTCAGTCAGTAAAATTGGCTCTGCTTATTAAAACTAATTGTTGCTTACAAGAAAAAGAGTAAAACGAGTCGAGAAGCATGTGATATTTGACATGGAAATGCCTTTTTCCAATTAGAGTAAAAACAAGTCGAGAAGCATGTGATATTTGACATGGCAATGCCTTTTTCTTTAACCTTGAATTTGAATGCCCAACGAAAACTAAATTCTACGCAGTTCATAGATGGTGGGTGTACCTGAAATTTAATGGATACAGACTTATTGAGAAGTATGCTCACAACACAATCTTTTTTATATATAGAGCTTGGTATCCTAACACCATTAATATGGCGCGTAAAAGCTTCACTAACACCAAACCCTCTCCATCTCAGTCCTAAGCCTTGCCTCGCACCTATATGACGACTTCGTAAGCTAGAAAAACCTCTTTGAACTTTTGTTGGCAAATTGGGACCCTAACTTGGTCCGCATCCCGACCAACTTGGATGTTTTTCCAGTAGGTGGTGGCACATTTCTATAACCCTTTCTGAACTAATGTGTGTTTACCTTTTTTGGCAGTGGGTCTTGGATATAGTTTGCACAACCTCTACTATTAAAACATATACAAGAGTTGGTTGCAATTTCTGCCATACTAAAGTAGTGGAAGTGGATTGTTATCTTTGGTGCATCAAGTGTAGAGCTAAATCCCCCCGAAGCAGTACCCAGGTACGTAACACGTGATGAATTACATCAATAATTTGCACAGACTCTGCTACTACCAATTGTTTGTTAGTAAAAAACATACAAACAATAGTATGAAGCGTGCAAGGGCCAATATATGTAAGCTTCCATTTTAAGGAAATTCATATAGACAGTTAGTAGAAAGAGGAATTAGAGCAGCTTCAATTAAAACTTTGTGAAATAATGATTTCTTGGTTGGTAACAGAATTAACGACTTAAATAAGCCTTATAACCTGTGAACACAAACAATATGACAAAAAAATTCTCTCGATTATTTGAGTTTGGAAACATGAACCGTGATTCGAGTTTAAGGAGAGTGTTGAGTATAGTTTGTATGAAATGTCTTTAAGCATGTTTCATTTTTATCCTTTAATTTGTGTTCGCGTTAATATTGCAAATAATGCTAACTCATATTTCTTATTAAGTCAATTTAGTGTCGAAATGTAATGAATATTACTTTTAGGAACCTATTTGTATCTTCATTTTTGGTTAAGGTGTTAGTGGTGTTGTGTTTGCTATTATTTCTCAGTACGTCATGTATGGTCTTGAAAAGAATTAACATGACGCCTTATCTGGATTGTCCAACGAGTTTCCATAATTATGGTAACCTATTCTAGATGGGACGGATCAAACTGCACTCAGATTATTATCTCATTGCAATTATTTTGAAGGAATAAAGGGGTGTTAGCTAAAGAACCTCTACCGATTTGGTGATTTGTTATGTATTGCTATCTGTTTAAAACGTTATATGATGGATGTGTGGATGGAGTTTTAGGTTATATTAATGTGCAACAGGAGTTCTCTTTAATAACAGTGATCACCAACTCTCTTCCTTTCTCTGTATTGTGGAGTTATCGCCAAGCTCACAAGACAAGAGTTTAATCTAGACAAGTAATGTGTATGATGATGTTGGACACTATCAAGCATAAATGTATTTTTTTTTTTTAGATTTTTTAATTTTTAATTTTTTCATGAAGCGGTACTTTTGTTGATGGGAAACTGCTTCTGAGATGTTTAAAGTGTAATAGGTGAAAAATAGATGGTCATTTTATTTTTAAGGCTTTTGAAATTTTATTGAGATCACTACCAAGTATTACAACCATATGTTAATTACAATCTATAACTGTATCTTTGTTTTTGTCGTTAGGATATGTTTTACTTTCTACTCTTTATTTCCTTTCGAATTCAAATTTGGCACCAATTCACCAAAAGACCAAACTTCAAAGGATAACATGTTTACAACTGAATTTGATGGGTTTGGTCTGCCTAAGTATAACACATTTTGTGCATCACCTTTGCATCGAACCGATTAAAAGGGGATCATCTATGAAAAACCATTAGGTGGTGACAGGCTCACTAATATAAAGTTGTATTTCGCACCTTTGCAAGGCATGGATTGATAAGGCTTACAAACCTCTTTCTCCGCGGCTCACTAATATAAAGTTGTATTTCGCACCTTTGCAAGGCATGGATTGATAAGGCTTACAAACCTCTTTCTCGGCATATGTCGAAGACGTTTGAAAATACAGAGGACAAACCAAATTCCGTGCCGTTACGGCACGGGTCATACCCTAGTAGAATATAAAACTAAAAAATCTGAGAGAAACATCAATAATACTTCCTTCATCCCATTATTTTTATTCGCTAACGTTGAAAAAATCTGGAAATTAAGGAGGCAGAAGGATTTTCCTAAAAATTATGTTGTTACCTAAACTCAAAATACATAAATTTGGTAACTCTACGTAAAGGAAAGAACAAAGAGAATCAAATCCCCAACTTCTTGGGAACTTTAAGAAGAAATAAAATAAAAATATCTTTATAAATAAATTAAATATTGTTGCCTTATTTCTTGAATTAATTCAAGTATGGAACACCCAAAATTTTAAGGATTTTCTTTTTTGCTAAGAAAATAATTTTATTACTAAGAGAAACGATTACGTTGAGCAATTGAAGAACTCTGGGATATTTCCCCACCATTCCCCTGAGATTCTAGACCTCTTGCTAAACTTGGTCGCTTTTTGATCGATCATCTAGAATAATGTGATTTTGTTTTAATAAATGAAATTGTGCAAATTGAAAACTAGAAATAAAAGTTTTATAGTCATCTATGACTATTTTATTATACCAGTATAGCTTGTTTGAATTGAAGTTCAAACACTCAACCACTAATTTAGCATCACTAATAAAGCAAACTTTCTCCAATCTTTGGAATGAATATGAATAAATCATCTGTATACTATGCATGATTTGAAATTGGAACCCATCAAGAGTTTAATGAGAAAAAAGTGGATGATTAATATATCAGGAAGGACTATCAAAAATATGATTGAAATGATATTTTATCGTGGAATCCAAGCTAGGAAAACGTTTGGTCTGATGAGCTTTCACGTAAGGGTTTTCTACACTTTTCCAAAGCAAAACATGTACCGAGATTTCATGGATGATAGCTTGGAACCAAAACGAGAGAGGCAATTCGTTTGGTGCTTACCGTAAATTGAAATACTTCTCATTATGTCAGAAAACATCATTTTGATTGCCACAAAAAATGTAAATCGACATTGCCAATCAATATGACCCTTTGATGTAAAAGTTTTAAGACAAACCAAAGGCTTAGAGTTAGTAGCAATTTGATTGGAGTTTTACACTAAACTCGAAGAACGTTAATGGAATTGACACTTGGCGTTATTACTTTTTCGTTCGTAAGTTCACGGTCATCACACTTGCACACAATAGTTATAATCTAATCCAAACGGTAACGTGGCATGAAACTTAAAAGATGTCATTTTTTTCACCATAAGACTTACCCAGGACGTAAAAATGGGGTGGACGAAATAAGATATTGGGCGGACAAACTTTGACCGCCATGTCAAAATTTAACCGAGCAAAAACCGCCTTAACCACTGGTTAATGTGTACCATCCTAGTTTGATGGGTCCAATAGTGGAACAATAACCAACAAACTAACCCATTGACCCTCAACAGTACAACTTGACAACTAAAACAACATGTTTGTTTATTTGGCGGTAACCAAATAGTAATTTTCCACCTGTCTTTCAACAAGTGGTATTAGTCGAAGGAGTGTGTTACACGTTTATGTGCCCAAGAATAGTCGTGGAGGAGAAGTCAAGGAATCGCAAGAAACTTCAGATTGCTTCTAAGAACCATGCCATTTCGTAATGGTTCGAACCCGATGGTTGTGTAAGGTTAGTTCAAGAGGTTTTGCGTGAGCATCAACAGCCCAGTGACAAGTCGTATAAGAGGGTTAAAAAAGAGGATTACGTGCTTAGAGCATGTCGTAAGAAGATCTCGTAATGGGATGTTTATTTGTTGTCATTAAGGTTCTCACTTGAGCGGCAAGTAACACCTAGTGATGAGAACACGCTGAGAATCTCGATTGAGAAACACCCCTTCTCTCATGCACCTTCTATCCCTATATATCCTCACATTTCTAGTTGTGTTATTTAAACTAAGGAGGTTATTTTTGCGTAATTAATATTTTTCCGAAGGGTACGTCGTGTGGTCCTGGCGGTTTGAGAGTACAACATATCCTTGATGCTCTCACCGGCCGGCTTATGCTGTAGCGGAGGATTTACTTGCGTCTATCAGTGGTGTGGTGAACCTCTGGATGGATGGCTCATGTCCTACACATCTTGGGGAGTATGTTGCTAGCGCATCACTTACTTTGTTGATTAAATCGGATGGTGGTATAAGGCCCATTCTGTTGCTGGTACCGTGTGAGACGTCTCGGTGCCTAAAGTCACAACTCATTCCGTAGGCAAAGACATATGTTCGTACCTTGGGGATTTTCAGTTTGGGGTTGGGGTTCCGTGCGGAGAAGAGGCTATTTTACATTCGATTAAAAGGCGCATTCGGGAAAACGGTAATTCTACTTGTATGACTATGTTGCTTGTGGATTTTAAGAATGTCTTTAATTTGGTGAGTCGGTCTATTACGCTCCAAGATGTTAGAGAAATATTCCCATGCATTTCCAAGTGGGAGGAGTTCTGCTATTCTCAACCACCGCTGTTATACTACAATGACTTCATTTTTTCATCTGCCCAAGGTATTCAACAGGGAGATCCTCTTGTCCCTTTCTTTTTGGACTTACTTTACACCTATTGGTAAAGAAGATTGCGGGTTAGTTTTAGCTTGATTTGCAAGCATGGTATTTAGATGATGGCACGATTATTGGGGATACTGTTATGGTTTCCAAGGCACTGAAGATTATCCAATCTGAGAGAGGGGCGCTCGTCCTCCATCTAAATATCACTAAGACGGAGGTTTTCTGGCCTTCAGTTGATTCGAGAAGTCTTGATGCCTTTACTTCTCAGATTGGAAGACCTGCAAATGGGGTTAAATTACTGGGTGATCTAGTGAGCCTTGATCATGGGTACTGTAGTGATTTAGTCAAGTCCAGGGTTCTCAAGACTACAGAGTTAATGGATGCGGTGAAGAGGTTGGAGGATCCTCAGTGTGAACTACATTTTTTGAGAAGTTGTGCAGGGGTTTCTAAGCTATATTTTTCTATGCGAACTACTATTCCTAAGCATTTATCGGAGGCATAGGGCATCTTTGATTCACATTTGGTTGAACAGGTGGGTCATATTGTTACTAATAATGGACCTGGTATGAGATTTTTACAGCTTCAGATTATTTCTTTACCTCTCAGTCATGGTGGTTTGGGATTATTTTTTTATGGCTAATGCGATCCAATACTGTTATTCACTTATTTGGCTTCAATGATTCAGACACAACCCCCTTCAATCTATTATTTTTCGCAACACGTCTCTACCAAGTCCTGACCTTCAGCGGTCTATGGAATTATTTTCACGAGTATGTCCTGGTGTCAATGTCGATCTTACTGCCCCCTATCCCATGAAATTTCTGGCGGTTAAGTGTTTGAAGTTGTCATGAAAGAGATGCCCGAGAGGTTTTCCATGACTGCTCGCGATTGTCCCCTCTAGCAATGTAACAATTTCAATCATGCTTCAGATTTTCTCAAAGCTCTACGGCGCGCCAATTTAGTGCAGTTCTTTGTTATCGTTTGGGCATTCCCCTTTTTACGGTGGATAGTCTTTGTATATTTTGTGATCGAGACATGGATTGTTTTGGAGATCATGCTTTGCACTGTGCTCATGGGTGGACTCCAATTTTGGCATGACCTTGTCAAAGACACTATTGCTGATATGTGTTTTTGTGTCGGGGTGCATGCTAGGAAGGAAGTCGATTTAGGTTTCTTATCTAATGAGGGTGGGGCGCTGAGACCCGTGGATATTATGGTTTACAACTAGGATAGGGGTCGTGACGTATGTTTAGATGTGACTGGGGTTTCTCCTTTTACTGGAGGAGGAGTTCGTGATTTTCAGCCAGGTTTAGCTTTGAGGAATGCCATTTCGCGTAAACATAAAAAATACTTCAATAAATGCTTGGCTCAAGGTTTTGGCTTTGACACCTTAGCTTTCACGACATTTGGGGAACTTGGTGGGGATTTCGTGGATCTGTTGAGGAGGTTGCACAATTATTTTTCTAGGTTTGATGTTAGTGCAAAGAAATATAATATTTTTTTTCATAGATTAGGTATTGTCAACCAGAAGGGTGTTGGTGCCCAACTGGTGACAAGGATCCCTACTAGTTATTTGAAGTAATTTGTTTTACCCATTAAACAAAAAAAAAAAATATTTTGTAATATATGATACAACAAAAAGAAAAGGATTATACAAATGAAATGGTACTACTCATAAAGCGTTAACCTTTACCCCTGAATTTAATAGTATAAAATAAATTTTCAAAAAGAATGAAAATAAAAATAAAATATATCATTATCAATCATATTTCCTATATATCCAAACAGATATTCTTTATGATTTAAAATAGGGTTCCATTAAAAATAAATGTATATAATTAAAAGAAGTTATGGTGTATTCGAGAGTTTATTGATAAAATGCGACAATAATTAAACGTAAAATTGGCAATTTTTTTTATGTCGATAAAAATTGTATTAAGGCGAAATAATGGAACGAAAAACATATATGTATTTAAAATAGGATATAAAACTAAAAAATACGAGAGAAACATAAATTATACTTCGTTCATCCCATTATTTTTATTCGCCAACGTTGAAATATCAGGAACTTAAGGAGTTAGAGGGATTCTCCTAAAAATTATGTTGTTACCTAAACTGTAAAATACACAAATTTGGTAACTCTATGAAAGGAACGAACAAAGAGAATCAAATCCCCAACTTCTTGGAAACTCTAAGGAAAAAAAATAATATCTTCATAAATAAATTGAATACTATTGCCTTATTTCTTGAATTAATTTGAGTATGGAACACTCAAAACTTTAGGGGTGAATATAAACTAATTTATTCGTATACTATGCATGATTTAAAATTGGATCCCATGAAAAAGAAGTTTATATTTGGAATAAAATACGTATACTATGTATGATTTGAAATTGGATCCCATCAAAAAAAAAAAAAAGAGTTAATACTTGGAATAAAATAAAATAACAGTACATTCAAGAATTTAACGAGAAAAGTGGATAATTATCATGACTAACAAAAATAGGATTGAGATGATATTTCATAGCGGAATCCAAGCTAGGAAAACATTTGGATGTCAAGTCTAATGGGCTTTCAAGTAAGGTTTTTTTACACTTTTCCAAAGCAAAGCATGTACCGAAATTTCATGGAAGATATCTTGAAACCAAAACGAGACAGACGATTCGTTTGGTGTTTAGCGTAAATTGAAATACCGCTCGTTCTGTCAGAAAACATCATTCTTATTGCCACAAAAAATGTTAATCAGATTGCCATTCAATATGACTTCAAGACAAATCAAGGCTTAGAATTTGTGGCAATCGGATTGGTGTTTTACACCAAATTCGAAGAACGTTAATCTTATTGACACCTGGTATTATTGTTTTTTTTTTCGTTTCAGAAGTTCTGTCATTACACTTACACGGGTATTATTACTTTTTTCGTTTCAGAAGTTCCGTCATTACACTTACACCTGTCGTTATAATCTGATCCAAACGGTAAGGTGGCATGAAACTTAAAAGATGTCATTTTTCTCACCATAAGACTAACTCGGATAACATAAGAAATGGGATGGAGGAAATTAGATATTGAGCGGACAATCTTTGACCGCCATGTCAAAATTTAACCGAGCAGTCCGGCCTTAACCACTCTGTTAATGTCTGGCTGCGGCAAACGATCTCTCACATTTGGTGGGTGCCAGTTTCGCACTCAAACTTTGATAATTAATAGCCTTAGGACCGAATTATTATTTTAGCGAAGCTATTAATTTATCGAGTTAAAATTTAGTCCGTACAAGTCTAATTGGAACTAGGAAATTTTAAATTTAATTATCTTAACGAAGTAATTGATTTATCGAAATTCTACTCTAGTTTGATGGTTTGATGGGTCCGGTAGTGGAACAATAGCCAGCAAACTAACCCATTGACCCTCAACAGTACAACTTGACATCTAAAAGTCTAAAACAGCATGTTTGTTTATTTGGCGGTAACCAAATAGTAATTCGCCACTGTCTTTCAACAAGTGGTGTATTAGCTGGTGGGTTATGAAAGTAATTTCGTTTTAATTACGAAGTCGAGACGACTGATTAGATTTATTAGTTTTCTGATTTTCCATTAAAAAGTATTTTTTTCCCTACCCTTAAAAGAAAACTTCAGTTTGAAGAAGATTTCACTGAGACATCATCAGGAGAAGATTTGATGATCATGATACTAATATAGAGAGTGAATAACAAACAAGAATTGATCATGCATGAAAGTTCTTTCTTGATCGGCTGATTCATGTAAGAATAACAACAGATGACAAATTAAGGTAATCAAAATCCGTAAAACTCACTCTTTTATTTTCATTTTAATTGGATGGTAGGAAAAATTAATTACTAGGATTTTGATTTTAGTTTTTGGTTTTTTTTTCTACATTGCTTTTATCGACTTGGAGATAATGCTGAGTTTAGAAAGAGAGTTTAGGAACGATGCGAACGATTATAAAAAAAAAAAAAAAAAAAAACCAGAAAAGGAAAGAGTTTTGTTTAAAATCGTAGGAATTATAAGCTTGTACAGGGGTAGATTTGTCATTTAACAAAAAAAGAGTATCTTTATTCCACTACTTGGATAGTGATTTACCACTATTTGAGTAGCGATACTGGAGAAAACAGACACTGTAGAGTAGACAGTGCTTTATAGCAAGGATTAATTGGGGGCCCTAAAAAATAATTGGGGACCTCACCAAATTTATGCCCACACCAAAAATTATAGAGGGCTTCCACAATGAGGGTGAAAGTGCGATTTTACCCTTCCCTTAAAATTAATAGGATCGTTTGTTTATTAATAGGGTCGTTAACGACTCTACACATTTGTACTAACGACTCTACACATTTGTACTAACATTTGTACTAACGACTCTACACATTTGTACTAACGACTCTACACTCTACACATTTTTTTAATAGGGTCGTTAACTAATTTTCTTCATGGTAATTTTAATAGGGTCGTTTGTGTTTTTATTAATAGGGTCGTTAACTAATTTTTTTGTACTAAGGTAAGAGTCGTTAATATAAATAGCTAAAATGTAACCGACCCTAATTCGAAAAAAATAATTGTAACGACTCTAGATGACCTACAAAAAGGGAGTCGTCAATATTTTCAAAATTGATTGACGATTTTCATAACCGCACATTAGAGTCGTCAATTTTTTCAAACCCGAATGACGATTTTTCATATCGTTGATTAGGAGTCGTTTATTTTTGTGACAAATAACTAACGACTCTTAAGGGTCGTCGTTTAATAAACTCCCGACCTAACGACTCTAACTTGGCTTCTTGCATAGTGACCATGAATCGACAACTTGGAGCACCATTCATGCGATTTGAAGAGTATAGGAAGTTTACCAGATTGTTTAGAGCTTTGGGTTCTTCATTTTGAGTATTGGTTCCATCATTTTGAGCAAAAGGATCTTCATTTGCAACCATTTTAACCTAAATTTTTCCCCAAAACTCACTTTCTTCCTCTCTATCCAACACAAAAACACAAATTTTCTATTATCTAAACTAATTAACAACTAATCTAACTTAACTAATCAACTAAATTAACACTAATGGTTTGGGGTAGTTTAGCCATTTCGGATAAGGGGTAGCCCCAAAAATGCTATTAGGAGACCAACTGGTGAGGCCCCCAATTATTTTTTGTGGCCCCCAATTTTTTTTCGCTTTATAGCAATACGTTATATGTTGCTCTGGTATGATCTCATATTATATTTGTTCATTTGATAAAGGATGATGTCCATCTTAATTTGCATCAATAATTTGGTCTTCTTTTTTCTTTCCAATTGATATCATCATCTTTCCTAAGATGGTTATAAAGAGTTAAACATTGGGTACTGACCAGGGGGTCTGGATATGATCGATAAGGAACTACGTGTGGTGTGAGCAAAAAATGGAATGTCATTATTTATTTATTTTGTACATGCACGTCTAATACTGAATAGTGCAACCAAAATCCAGTACATTTTTGCTTGTTTTAGACTAACTTTAATATGTGACCATATATAGGGTTCAGCGGGGACAAAATCTTTGACCCTGATAAGTATTTAGGCGAAGGTCGTGATTTTTGGAGTACATCCGATCTAAATCCCTCTTCCTTTCCTCAAACAAAAAAATGTTGAGCATACTTCATCTTCAGCCGGAGATCATGTTGGACATCTTCTCTCGATTGCCAGTTGTGTCAGTACTCCAATGCAGGCGAGTTTGCAAGATCTGGAGAAATCTACGCGTGTTTGATGATAAATACTTTGGAGATATGCATCTGCGGCACTTACTAATGCAGCAGCAAGATGATGGAGGTGATTGTCTTTACAACTCTAATCTTAATAATGGCAATTTGTGTTTTATATTCTCCGGATATTCTTTCTTGTATACTTTAGAGATTGATGAGCAATCTTGCAAGAAAGTGAGAAAGATAAACGTGCCTCTCCCTAGTACTATGTGCGCAGTGATTGGGTCATGCAATGGTTTGGTTTGTTTGGCCAAGAGAAACTACTTTGGCACTTATTATCCTGCCTATATCTGTAATCCCATCACAAAAGAACGTATAAATCTTCCATTTTTCATCACCAACAAGAAGGAAAAGGATGTTCGTAGAGTATTATCCGGGTTTGGTTATGTTCCTTCAACTAACGAGTACAAAGTTGTTAGAATTGTATACTACTACGGCAACGAAGATTTGTTGGGGCATGTACAGGTATACACTCTTGGTGACGGCAGTGGATGGAGAGATAAGGAAGAAACCCATTACCAGTTAAGTAATGAAGCAAGGAACAATGTTCTTGCAAATGGCGCTCTTCACTGGCTAGATTCCCAAGGGAATATAGTGGCCTTCAGTTTGGCAAAAGAGGACTTCCAGTTACTCTCACCACCACCTTGTTTACCTGCTTCCACCGAGTCTCAGATTTTCAAACTGTGTGTGCTTGGAGGGTGTTTGTGTGTCTTTCATCAACAAAGAGGATATGTAAGTAACGCAACTTTATGGATGTTAAAGAAGAAAACTAGTGGCGATTGCGGCGTAAAAGAGCAGGAAGACTACGACTCGTTGAGTTGGAATAAAGAGTTCACCCTTCCATTCGAATCCTTGAGTTGGAGTAAAACGTTTACCCTTCCGTTCGCCATTACAAAGAGCGGTGAAATTTTAATATCCCTCTTTGAGATTGGAAAGTCGATCATTTGTTATGACACAAACACTTCAACTACAAAAGAAAGATGGGAGGTTGACCAGATCTTGTTCCGTTTTGAAGCAGCACCACACATGCATAGCTTTGTTTCATTGAAAGAATGCATTAGGAAAAAAACGGATCGAGATCTCAACTCTTCAAGAATCAAAATAGAATCCTAATCTATGTGATCGGTTATGTAATGTTTGTTTGTTTGTACCAATTATATTATGTTCGTCTTTGTTTGCACTTTGCACCAATTATATAAAATTTTCCCCATTTTCCCCAAGTACATCAAAACCAACTTGCACTCAGTAGTTTTGTTAGTGTTGATGAACTCAGTACCGTTGTTAGTGTTGATGCACCCGTTTAATGATTTTTTTTTTAATTAGTTCTTAAGCCGTCTGCCTATTTATCAAAAAATAAAAATAAAGAAAAAAGAAGTTCCTTTTCCTGGGAGGAAGCCAGGAGCAATACAAGTTCAGAGGATGGGACCAAAGGTCCAAACCTGAGTCTAGCTATTTTAGGAATTAGTTTATGTTTCTTATTTTAGGATTCAAGTTATGTTCTCTGTATAGTCATAGTTTATTCTAGTTTTTATGCATTCAAATACAAAAAACTTTGCATTATTTGGTGGCTAATCCTAGCTCAAAGGATTAAAGTGGTTGATCGCCAATTATAAACGATCAATCTATCTATGAAACAAATTCCTTTTCCTACACAAACTCAACAAAGTAATTTGACTATTACTAGGATTAGTATGATATCAATTAAGAATAAATAGGAGAGACTAGACAGATGGGAGCAGTCAGCTGGAGTATCTTGAGGGGGAAAACCATGTCACGTTGGTGGAGTTTTCTGGAGGTTCCTCTCCAAAAAGAAGAAAAACCATACATACTACTTGTTAACTCAGATATCATGGTAAACATACTTTCTCGACTACCAGTGGAGTCGGCATTAGCTTGCAGACAAGTTTGTAGAGCATGGAGAAATCTATTTACATTAGATGATAAATACTTCAGTGATATGCATCTACGGCGAATACTAGTGCAGCAACAACATACATTTAGTTTTATTTTCCTGGATGTTTTTTATTCTAGTATTTATTATGTAGATTTTGATGAGACATCTCGCAAGAAACTGACAAGGATCAACTTTCCCTTCCGACTGAAACTAAGAGACTGATTGGTTCATGCAACGGTTTGGTTTGCTTCGGCATAACAACAAAAGCCAAAATTTCATTATCTGTTGAACCTGTCTACATTTGCAATCTAGTTACAAGAGAATGTTTGGAACTTCCAAAGTTTCTCCCCGACGATGAAGATATTAAAGTTGTCAAAATATTATCCGGATTTGGTTATGTTCCTTCAAGCAACGAGTACAAAGTTGTTAGAATCATAAAGATAGAGCACTACGATGGTAATGAGTTGTTGAATCGTAAGCTACAAGTACAAGTATATACTCTTGGTGCTGGCAGGGGCTGGAGAGATAAAGGAAAGTTCGATTATCGGCTTGCAATAGAGTTAAGGAATGTGTTTGTCAATGGAGCTCTTCACTGGCTGGATCGGACAGGGAAAATTGTGGCTTTCGGTTTGGTAGGGGAGGAGTTCTACGTACTCCCAACACCACCATGCTTACCTGTTTCACCAATTAAGGAATTGCACAGGAAGTTTCAACTTCAAGTACTGGGAGAGTCGCTCTGTCTTTTTCATCAAAAAGGAGGTCGACATGCAGATATATGGGTATTAACCAAAAATACTAGTTACGCTAAGAATGACCAACATTACGAGCCCTGGAGTTGGCATAGACGATACACTCTTCCACTTAACTTCACTTTCGAGGCTAAATGGCTTGGAAGGAGAGGTTTTCCGTTCGCTGTTACTAAAAGGGGTGAAGTTCTAATTGCCGCTGATATTAATAAAAAAGTTGTTGCCACTTCTTATGATCCAAAAACTGCAGCCTTTAAAAAGATTGGGAATCTAAGTAAAGCAATTGTCCCTGGTCATAATTCAGCATCACACGTTAACAGTTTTGTTTCATTGGAAGCGTTAGAAGAAGAAAATGTAACAAATGTTCAGAAGAAAGCATATACCATAGTACCAGCTGCAGCAGCCAGTGTGTAGTTGACTTTTCTCTTTCTTGTGCTTTCTCTTCCGGTAGTTTTGAATTATTTATGCAATAAATAATATTAATATATTATATGTAAAATATCGATTAGTGTTTGAAAAAAATATATATTGTTAAGGCTTAGTCCTATGGGCTAGATATCTAGCTGCTAGATTGGTCATCCACGTCAGCCTGGGCAACCTCCTAAATTTTATGGGCTAAATATCTATCTGCTAGATTGACCATCCACGTCATCGTGAACGCCGAACCATTCGGGCGTTTTAGTTACTTTTTGAGCGCCAACCATTCGGCGTTTAAATCTCGGCCGTTAGATTTTGTGAGCCAGAACCATTCGGCGTTTTGAGCACTTTTTGAGCGCCGCACTATTCAGCGTTTCAATCTCGCTGATAGTTGGACTGCGAGCAAATATTAGGAGAGAGAAGTAGCCAGATTGAGTGTTAACTTTTTTCCCACACCTTTTTCATGATTTGCAACATTTTTTGGCCAATCTAGCAGTCCAATCTAGCCCATAGGGGTTAGCCTAAGTAATAACATTTCTCTCGAGAGTGTTTTGGTTATTTAGGGGTGCTTTTGTTTGTAAACAGATAAGGCTCAAAGTTCTGAGATGTTAGATGACAAAACGAAATCTAGATTGGAAGTTGGCAGGGAAGATCATCACTCAAGCTTGAAGAGCAGCACAAACATAATCTTTAGAGCCGCCATCTCCAGCCAAAAAGCAGCTGCACCATGTAGTGGGCATGCAATTTTAGGTCATAAGAATTAAGTAATGATTATGGAGAGTTTGAATAATGCACCATAGATTCCTGAAATCCATATCTTGTTTTTACTCTTTATTGTTATAGTACCTGATACTTGACTTAAGGCACCAATTATATAGTTTTTTTTCCCATTTTTCGCAAGTACATCAAAACCAACCACCAGTTGAACTCGGTATAGTGTTGTCAGGGTTGATGCACCCGTTTTGTGAAAAATGTTGATTAGTTGTTAAGCCGTCTGGTTATTCGACAAAAAATAAAGCAAAACAAATTTCCTTTTCATAGACAAACTCGACAAAGTAATTTGATTACGACTAGGATTTTAATTTCCGCTAGAATAAATAGTAGAGATGGGAGGAGTCAACCAGAATGTTTTTGAGGAAGAAAAAACAATGTCACTTTGCTGGAACTTTTGGAGGTTTCACCCCCCAAAGAAAAAAAAACCATACATACTTCTTCTTAGCTCAGATATCATGGTGGACATACTTTCTCGGCTAGCAGTGGAGTCAGTATTAAACTGCAGAAGAGTTTGCAAAACATGGAGAAATCTAAACTTGTTAGATGATAAATGCTTCAGAAGGATGCATCCACAGCGGTTACTAACGCACACAGATGCTAACCACCAAGGTTATGCTTCTGATTCTAATTTTAAGATTAATAGATTGAGTTTTATTTACATGTGTAGTATGCGTGAATCTCTGTACTACATTGAGTTTGATGAGAAAGCTGAATCTCAAAGAAAACTGACAAGGATCAACTTGCCACCTCTTACTGGAGGAGCTCACAGAGTGGTTGGTTCATTCAACGGTTTGGTTTGCATATCGACTGAACCCGTAACATTTGGCAATACTGACCCTGCTTACATCTGCAATATCATCACAAAAGAACCCATGAGACTTCCAAAATTTATCAATGCAGAGAATAAAAGAGTTTCTGACATGTTATCAGGATTCGGTTATGTTTCTTCAAGTAATGAGTACAAAATTGTCAGAATGATCAAGTACTATCGCAGTGACTTTGTACAGGATGACGTCTATGGGCAACAAGTATATACTCTTGGTGCTAGCAGTGGGTGGAGAGAAAAAAGGATTAATCAGCTATAGGAATTTGAGTCCAGGAACAAATTTGTTTGTAAATGAAGCTCTTCACTGGCTTGCTTGGGATGGGGAAGGTGGCTTTCCGTTTGGCAGACGAGGAGTTCCAAGTACTCCTAAGACCACCCTGCTTCCGTGGTTCACAAATTTGGGACTTTTACAGAGATAATTTTAAACTCCAGGTACTGGGATGGGTAGACAAGAAGAGTAGTAGTTACAATAAGAAAGAGCGACATAACGAGTCCTTGAGTTGGAATAGACAGTTCACTCTGTCAATTGACTTCAGAATGTGCGTAGGGCACGGTGTTCCTTTTGCTGTCACTAAAAGGGGCGAATTTCTAATTGCCGCTTGAAAAAGCGAAGTTGTTGTCAATTCTTATGTCCGCATGTTTAATCCAGTATCACACGTTAACAGCTTTATTTCATTGGAGACACTAGGAAAGACTAGGGAATACATATCGACGTTCTGGAATCTGATAGACTACGGTCTACCCTTTACGTAAAGTGTTTAAGTTTACCTCCAAAAACTGTTGAACCGCTTTTGTGTTTTTCTTATGATCACTATCCATGTCAAGCAAACTGGGTGGATCATCATCTCAGAGCTCAGCATAAAACATTCTACTCCGTAAATTTTTTAATTTGATAAGTGCAGATATTGTTTGTCGTCTAGGAAAGCCTTGTACATTCTGCGCCGCATCAGTTTTGGCCGAAGCAAAAAAGATACTAATAACCCTACCATAAAGAAAATATTGTGAACCCTTAGATCTGACATTCACCACAAAGGTTCGACAATTTTAAGATTTTGTTTTCAGAAAAATTACTTTCTCGGGATTTATGACCATATATGGTGTTAAGGCTAACAACTCAGAAGCTAAAGACCCGCTACAACATCGGTAAACACAACCAACAGAACCGAGTTTATAGGGAGAGTCTTTATGCTATTATTGTGTTCTTCTTGTTAGCGTCAATATAGCATCTGTTAGCTATTGAATAGCAACCAACTTGTATCTTTTTCAATAAATATAAATATCTTCTCGACTCCACAGCTTGAACTGTGGAAGTCATTCACCAAAAATATCCTTTCTAACTTGGTATCATCCTTGATCCAAGCTACGCTTCCAATACCTAAAAAAAAAAAACCCACAAATCACGAGAGATGTCTACAACCAGTCAACTCCGCAATGTTCAGATTCATCATCTGGTAACCCTAAAATTAACAGAAACGAATTATCCACTGTAGAAGACACAGTTCAAACCCATTCTCAAGGGCCATGGATTAACTGGCTTCATAGATGGTACCAAAACCATCCCTTCCAGAACACTACCCAATTCTGATGTTGTAAACCCTGATTTCACAGCATATGAAGAACAAGACTCACTTTTAGTGGGTTGATTGAACTCCACCCTTACTCCAGAATGCCTAGGTGTGGTAAGAGATCTTAATACTGCTAAAGAGGTGTGGGATACGTTTGGAGGCGAATATGCTCCAACGACGAAGTTTCACTGAGATGAATCTTAAGAAGCGACTTCACAACATGAGCAAAGGTAACAAAACTCTCCGAGTCTTTTTAAATGAGGCTAAGGATTTGTTTGCTCAACTTGAAGATCGGCTACGATCATTGATGATGAGAAAAAGCAATCCATTAGCAATGGATTGAACCAAGCGTATGATTCAATCGTCTCCACCTTGAGCACAATGGAAGATATGAGCATGGATCTGTTCTACTCGCATCTTCTTAACTTTGACATGAGGATAGCACGCCGCCTTTGATGAAATACAACAACCGATTTCCAATGTTGCTGTTTCGAATGCATCGGGGGCCTTTCCAACAGCCAAACAATCTGTTCCAACGACAATATCAACAAAGCAACACCAGCGCTGAAAAATGTCAGATCTGCAAGAAGAAAGGTCACTTGGGTGACGTATGCTGGTTTCGTTACAAACCATCTAACAAACAGTCTAAACCTCCTGCTTGCCTATTATTTGCTCTTCCAAATGGTGCAGGAGGAAATGATTGGGTGACAAGATACCGGCGCGACTCACCATCTAACGTCGATTTGAGAAACCTTACCATACCTCATGAATACGACAAGATCAAGTGGTGCATGTTGGAAATGGTAATACTCTTAAAAATTTCTCATGTTGGTAATGGGGTTTTCACTCATAACTCAAGATCTTTTTGTTAAACAACATATATCATGTGCACGATATTAAAACAAACTTGTTGTCCGTATATCAATTTACGTAAAGACAACAATGTGTTTTTGAGTTTCACAATTCCCATTTTTTGTGAAGGACAAGCATACGGGGATCGTTCTGCTACGAGGGCTAAATAGGAATGGGTTGTACGTGTTTGAAGAACTAGACAAGCTGGGCAACGCAGTGAAACCGCAAGCACATGTATCGTCTTCTTTCCCATTATGGCACCGAAGACTAGGGCATCCAATGTTAAAACAGTGTCTCAAATTTGTCTTAAAAATTCTATTTCTGTTTCCAATAAGAGGTTTGATTTTTGTCACTCTTGCCATCTTAGTAAGAGCAAGAAATTTTCGTTTTCCTCAAGTAGTACTATCTATGATAAACCATTGAGTTTGGTTGTGTCAGATATTTGGGTCTCTCCCAATATATCAAGGTCATTCATCGTTATTATTTACTCTTAATGGATGTCTTTTCACATTTTACATGGGTGTTTCCTCTTGTGTTACGATCTTATGCGCTGCAAACCTTTATCACCTTCCATAAATAAGTAGAAAACTTGACAGACCATAAAATCAAGGTTTTCCAGTCAGACAATGCTTTAGAATTCAAAAAATTTACTTCTTATCTCAATGATTTTGGAATTCAACATCGTTTTCATGTCCACATACATCTCCACAAAATGGTTTAGCCGGAACGCAAGATTCGTCATGTTCTTTGAATCAAGTCTAGCTTTGTTATTTCATGCGCATATGCCCAAATTTTTTGGGCAAGATGCATTCACTACTTGCTTGTTATCTTATAAATAGACTACCTAAGTCCGTGTCGAGAGTTCTACACCTTTAGAGCTCCTATTTAACCCTGAAACCAGACTACAAGTTTCTTCGTGTTTTTGGGTGTCACTAGTGGAAAATGAGTTTTTTAAGTCTGATTATGATTTATAAATAAGACTACCCCTGTGCTTTCTTTATATGTTAGTCTCCCCAAAGGCAGCCCTTTTTATAATAAAAGCAAATCGAGTTGTCATAGCAAGTCTTTAACTAAAGGGCAGTTTAGTAAATATAAAAACTTCCACGTGGATTTTATTAGGATCACGGAGAAACATGTTTTTGTGGTCCCACTTCAATTATGTGTAAGTGGAAACTAGTTTTCATAGTTCCTTCCAGAAACAAACTTTCCTCTCCCTATCCCTTCTCTCTCGGTGATCCCATCTCACTCTCTTTTCTTTTATCCTTACCGACAAATCTCGAGTTTGTTGTACGTAACTCTGCATCTTCATCTCCTCCATGAATCTAGAAATCGAACCCCTATTCAAAAATAATGGTCAAAATGGAAAAATCAACAAAAGAAATTCTCAAGTTTTTATCCTATACCCGAACCCTGTTTCTTCATCTTCTTCATCTCCTCCAAAAATTCCTAAGATAACTGCAAAAGTTTCTTTCTCACATTCAAAACTAGAAACCCTATCTTCAAAGTTCCTAAAATAAGCTCTAAATCGAACCCCCTCGTCATCATCATTAAACAAACTATGTACTTCATCTCCTCATGATCTCTCCGAAAACCCAAACATTCCCAATTTTAAAACTCTAATATAATCGTTCACTTCCCCAGATCTATTCAAGGCCGTCAATTGATTAACAATTGGTGTTGAGCTTGAATCATTTTAATAAATTAAAAAAGATCCGAAAATAAAAACCCTAACTGGTGATGGGTTTCTTTGTGTTATGGGTAATTCTCAGTAATACATCTACAAACGGCTAATTACAAAGCTAAGAAACACAAATTTAAATCCCCAATTTTCCTTTCAATTTTCTTGTATATGTGATTTATGCTTCATTGATTTTTTTAATCCACCGTTGAAGCACATCTATATGGACATGTGGGATGTGGCTACGGGAGAAGAATAACAAGTCGCCGAGAAATTGTATGTTGAGTGGACCTTCCAGTCAGATTTATTTTTTCCTAATTCATCCATAGTGTTTTCCGAATTTGATTTTGTTTTGATGGATTTGTTGTTTCATTTTCCCAAGCATCAAAGAAGCAAAGTTAGGGTTTGAGATTCTTATTTTGTTTTATCATTTGAATTGAAGAATCTTGGTTTTCTTTTCGGTAGGTTTTGAAATCGGGTCTGGTTATCTGCGATGGATATCTTAATGTGGGGAGAAGACCTCAAAGCTTCATTGTCTGTGGAAGATCTGTTGGTTGCTTTATGTCTTTCGAATTAGTGGTATTATTTAGTTCATATGTCCTTCGAATTCAATTATGTTGGTTACTTTAAGTACCGGATAAGGTGTGGTACTAGATACGGTTGTGGCGGAATGTCTTTCGTGGTTACAACTCCAAGACGGTATGCATTATGCATATATGGATTTAGAATTTTAGCGGTATAATAGTTTTATTTACTGATCTTTATTTGTATACTACAAGAAGTGACTCCAAAGACGTTACATTGTTCATGAGAATTCTAAGAAAGGTAATTTCTTTTGGGAAGGATTAGTGAAGATTTCCCATTTATATTTTGTTACGATTGGACTAACTAAGATTTCTTGTTATACAGGTCCCTATCCTTCAGAATGTCCAATGGGAGGAACTTGGCGTTCTTTGCTTTGTCTGGGTTGCATTCCTTGCCATCAGATTATTAAGGTTTGCTTTCGTTCTTACTCAAACCTTAAGTTATGGTGATAGTTTCCTTCTATTATGTTGCAGCCAGGTTAAATACGTTTTTGCTTTTTTTAATGACCACTAATGTTAGTTGAGAACACTCATCCATGGTTTGGATAGTTGTAAGTACTTGGGCATTAATTTTTTTATCAAGATTATCCTAGTATTCCAAATATTGTCCATATATCTGATATTGGGACGTTTGGATGCTTATAATTTTATCTGCTTTGCTTTGCGTGTATGCTCTATCTTTGCGAAAAACATGCTTTATCTTTCGATACCATACGAGTTTCCCATGTAATCGTTAAACTACATGACTTTTTGATAATCCAAAACTGCCTTGCTTGTTTGATCTTGATGTGACATTGTTTAATTTTCGTACTCCATTACTCAAATTGTACGAGCTTGAGAATCAGATGATGGTTTTTTCTTTAGTGACATTGTTTAATCTGATCCTTTGTATGCTTTTCCTAACTGCTCCAATTGAAAGTATATTATTTTTACTTGCTTTATTCATCAAATCCTAAAAAAATCCAAATGGTAGAATAAAAAAATTTGGGTAATGTTCTTAGCCAATTTGACTAAACCCTGTTTATTTTGTAGAATTCTATTTACATGTATTTCCCAACTATATGGTTTAAGAAACCGACATCAACGAGAACATGAGGGTCATTCTAGTTGTTTTGGTAAATGTTTCACTTCTATGTTGCAGACCTATTTTCAACTATGCTTTGTTTTTGAGTTTCGGCATTAAGATTCTAACAATGCGTAAACATGTTTGCAAGAGAAATTGATCGTAAATACAATATGTCAGTTCCAACTTCATATGTATTTATGAAAAGATTTTTAAATCGTCTCAATCTGATAAGAAAGCGTTTGTATAGTTAGTCCCCCATCAGATTAAATTGTTAATCCATAGTATATTTAACTTATAACTTGGATACTTACATATTTTCTGGGTTTTGAACCAGATTGAGATTGTCTCCTTTTTATTGATCGAGCTTTCCTTGGTTGAGTATTACATGCCTAGATTCCCACCAAGTAAGGTAGCTTCTATAGCCATCCTTTATACACTATTATTTGCCAATGCAGATCCTTGAAAAATTTAAACTTGCATATGACCGTCATTATTATTGCTTTCCTTTACTACATGGATGGGATTTCTTATGAGACCTCTTGCTATTGTTCTTTGCTTTCATGGTAGCATTAGCATTGCTTTCTTAAATATTACATATCACCATTTTTGTATATAGAAATCAAACTTGCATGGTGGCATTAGCATTGCTTTCCTAAATGTTACATATCACCATTTTTGTATATAGAAATCAAATGGCATGTTATTGTTGTTAGCTTTGTTATCGTTGACTACGGTCTTTTGTTTCGCAACAAGTATGTGTTGTGTAGTAATGTTCTTACAATTGAAAGAACTTCAACCATTTTAATTGCACGCGCTTTTTCTGCTCTTATTAGCTTGTCCATTGTGCTAACGATTCGTGTTGGGTAATCTAGAAGCAATTGGTCACCACATAAAGATAAATGGCATTGTTCCTAAACTTCATTTGATTTCCAACTATACTTATTTCGGTCAGGCGGTCACTTCCGATGAATATGTCCTTCTTTAGAAATAATTACATGGTATGCATCAACAGATTGCGTGTTTTTCGTTATTTTGATCATTTTGTTTGTCTTGATTTGATTATGCTTACGTCTGGTGTAGGCGCGACTCAAGAAAGGATGTATATTTAAAACAAGGAATCTTTGGACTCTTCCATGGGGTAAGGCACCATTTTTTGTGTATTGTATTGGTTACATATGAATAGACTACTTCCTGAACTTCTTGGTAACATAAATAGTATTCTTATCGCCCAATTTGAAACCATATATTAGCCTTGTATACTCAATATCAACATATTTACTAGTTGTTATCGATAGCTTAGTCATAGTTTATTTCTAGTGATTCAACCTTGTATTCAAATGAAACCAGCACTATTTGGGTATTTTCATTTTAAGAGCCGTAATGAGATTTTTGATCAACTCCGCAACTTGAGATTAGTGACGGATTTCGATTTTGAACAACCAAAACATTCCTCATGAGCTTTGTGTATATATTCAACAATATAAAATGCCCTTGGCTGGCATAGTTTTGATGTTAAATGCATCTATCTATCATGAGGTTTAACTATCAATGAAAACTTCAAGCAGTTATTATTTGGTTTGGTGGGTTTACGACTTGAGAGTATTACTTGACGTTTATCCGTTTAACAGTGAATTTCGCAATGAACTAGTGTTATTCATACACGAAAGGTTGATTGATCGAAGTTTGTTTATTTTGATTTATTTTATCTCGGGCGGGAGGCGAAGAAAGGATGAAAAAGATAGCATAAGGGAAGACGAAAATGCATCTTCGTGCAGGTGCATCTTGGACCAAAAATACCAACAAGCTATTGATATTGTAATTTGAGTGCACAAAGTTGGGAAAACTCTAGGAAGCATTATTGATTTGTTTTTCTTGTACATATATGCAATTGAAGTTGGTATATTTTCAAGTTTTTGTATATTTTGAACTTGGGTAGTCTTTAGATATTGAAGTGTAAATTTAATCCAAATTTCAATTTGAATGTGTACTTTTAATTTGAGTTTTACTTTTGATCTCAGTTTCATATTAAGATTCATTTGATTTAGCTTTGGATCCAGATGAATCTATTTTCATTTTTTTTATAAAATATGTTCCCTTTAAACGACTGTGCTTCACGGAGCTAATTAATAGGAAATTGATGGAAGGCGTAATCAAGAATATATAAAGAATCTCGGAAGCTGAGTCTTTTGAGAAATAAGACTACGATTCTAGGGCTCCCAAAAACAGTCTTTTTAGTGATTTTAAGTGTTTTTCTAGCAGACTTTTTTTTTGCATTTTCCACTAGTGTGTCTAGCCTATCCGTGTCTTAGGCAGTACAATACAACAAAACTAGATCCCAGATCTCTACCATGTATCTTCATATGTTACATCAATGCACACAAAGGATATGTGTTTCTTCATCGAGAAACAGGAAGGATCTACATATCACGACATGTTCGTTTGAAGAAAGTACATTCCCATTTGGTCTCTCTGCTGGAACGATCCTCAGCTCAATCATGGTAAAACTCCTTCCAGCACTAGTGTTTTTTTATCTCCTCCTTTTGTTAGAAGTGATGTTATACCTGCCTTGCCAACTACTTCTCAGCAATTGCCTATGCAAAGTGAAGCTATTTGACTTCACCGAGATCATAGCAGTGATGTCACACAACCTTCACCAGCCTATGTCAACCTCGGGAGATACACAGGCCCAGCAACAGCTAAGCTCATAGTAGATGTTTCCGCATCCTCGAGACTCCTCCCATGCAATGTCTATTCAGCAGCAAACAGCACCGTGATTCAGTGACAAAGTAGCACCTTCGTCAGTTCGCATGACAACCGGTTACCCACTCAATGGTGACACGATCAAAAGATGGGATTGTCAAACCCGTTAAAAATCTATGTCGACAAAGATCAAAACATCCGCTCCCAGATGGCGACTTTATGGAGCCTACATGTTTCAAAGATAGCATCCAAAAACCCCAAGTGGAAAACGGCCATGGATGTTCAAATCAACGCCTTAATCCATGATGGCACATATTCCTTGGTAAAGTATGAAAAGGGTATGAATGTTATTGGATCGAAGTGGGTTTATCGTGTGAAGAAGAACACTGATGGGAGTATAGACAAGCGTAAGGCTCGTCTTGTAGATAAGGGCTACAATCAACAAGATGGTTTTGACTATGGTGAGACGCGTTTAGCCACATCATTAAGCCTTGTACCATTCTGGCTTGTACTCTCCATAGCGAGTTATGAATAAGTGGCGGCTAAAACTGACAGCGTAGAAAATGCTTTCCTCCATGGTCGTTAGAAGAAGATGTGTACATGCGCCAACCACACGATTATGTGGATCTATATTATCCGGACCATGTCCAGAAACTACATAAGTCCCTTTATGGGCTAAAACAAAGCGCGGCAGTTTGGTTTCGAAACTAAGTTCCTACTTACTGACACTTAGGGTTCATCGGATCCATCTCGATGACTCCTTATTTATTTTGAAAACTGCGGATTCAGTCACTTATGTTCTTATCTACGTTGATGACATAATTGTTACATGTTCTCATCCTGATAAGATACAAAAGCTAATATCAGACCTTGGTACAACTTTTGCTCTGAAGGACATGGGTGATTTAAGTTTCTTTTTGGGGGTGGAGGTGCTTATACAACCTAATGAACTGGTTTTGACGCAACGAAAATATATTAAAGATATTCTAAAGCGCACAAAGCTAGATGGTGTCAAACCTGTGTGCACACCACTAGCTGCATCTGCAAGGATTAAAAAGATTGGCACCACCAAATTTGCAGATCCAACTCTGTACGCAGTGTGGTCGGGGCGCTTCAGTATTTTCATCTGACAAGGCCATATATTTCAGTAGCAGTCAACAAGGTGTGTCAATACATGCATGATCCTTATGACGAACACTGGGAATCAGTTAAGAGGATCCTTCGTTATCTTAAAAATATAATTATTTATGGTTTGCTTCTTAAACGCAACAAGGATTGATCGCTCCAATCATATTCTGATGCAGACTGGGCTGGTAGCTTAGATGACAGGCGCTCTACTAGTGGCTATTGCATATATTTTGGTGGTAATTTGATTTCCTGGAGTGCGCAAAAACAAAAGACTGTTTCTAAATCAAGTACGAGGTGAATACCATGGTGTTGCAATTGCAACCTCTGAGCTGATATGGATAGAGTCACTTCTCAAGGAACTGTGTATTTCACATTCTACACCAATACTGTGGTGTGACAACCTTGGAGCAACTTATTTGTGATTAATCCAGTTTTTCACTTGAGGACCAAACACATTGAGATCGACTATCACTTTGTCAGAGAGAGGGTGGCGGATAAAAGGCTTGTTGTCAAGTTCATCAGTTCCAAAGATCAGTTTGCGGATATTTTTACGAAGGGTTTGCCGGCGCCAAGTTATCAGATTATTCGTAGCAAGTTGCACATCCGTCAACTGCAGTACAACTTGAGGGGAGGTGTTAAGGCTAACAACTCAGAAGCTAAAGACTCGCTACAACATCAGTAAACACAACCAACAAAACAGAGTTTACAAGGGAGAGTCTTTATGCTATTCTTGTGTTCTTCTTGTTAGCGTCAATATAGCATCTGTTAGCTATTGAATAGCAACCAACTTGTATCTTTTTCAATAAATATAAATATCTTCTCGACTCCACAACTTGAACTGCTAAGTCATTCACCAAAAATATCCTTTCTAACTTATGGGAAACAAATTCCTTTTTATATAAAAACTCAACAAAGTAGTTTAGAATAAAAAGGAGAGACTATAGAGACGGAGCTGTCATCTGGAATAACTTGATGGGGAAAAACAACCATGTCACGTTGGTGGATTTTAGGAGGCTCCTTTCCAAAAAGAATAAAACCTTACATACTTCTTCTTAACTCGGATATCATGGTGAACATACTTTCTCGACTACCAAATGGAGTCTCGCATTAGCTTGCAAACAAGTTTGTAGAGCATGGAGAATTCTATTTATGTCTGATGATAAATACTTCAGTGATATGCATCTATGGCGATTACTAATGCAGCAACAACATACAGGTAATAGATTGAGTTTTATTTTCCTGGATGCTTTGTATTCTATTTATTATGTAGATTTTGATGAGAAATCTACAAGAAATTGATAAGGATCAACTTTCCCTTAATTTGAAATTACGCAATTGGTTGGTTCATGCAACGGTTTGGTTTGCTTGACATGCCTACAAAAGCCATAATTTCAACATCGTTGAACCTGTCTACATTTGCAATCTAGTTACAAGAGAATGTTTGGAACTGTTAGTTAATGTGAAGTTACTTAGCTAATTAAGATTAGTAGTAATTTAGTGAGTACACATGAGTGTTCCACATGCTTTTGTATTAGGTTTATGTAGACCTAGTATATAAAGAAGAGATGAAGAAATAGAATGTAATCAAAATGAAATGAGATTGAGTAGAAGAGGTAGAGAGAAGCTTATGCCCTCACCTCCATTCAACAAATTTACTTCAAATTTCTTTATCAATTCAACCATAAAACCAACAATTGGTATCTAGAGCTTAGATCTATTAGATTTGATCTTGGTTAGAAAAAAAAATCAATTTCTACCCATTAAATCAAAAAAATCAGCAACATTTAAAGTTTTCAAAATCTAGATCTAGAAAAAGAAAAACCCAATTTCTTCAATCAATCATCAACCAAATCAATGGCAAGTAGTAGTAACTCAAGTTTCTACATTCAACAACCTTCAAAAAGAAGAATGCAAAAGCATCCATGTACATTCAACAAGGAGTTGGAGACACTATTCTACCAAGAGTAATCCATTTTCCTATAGCTAAGGAAGCTTGGAATATCCTTCAACAAGAGTATGGAGGTAATAAGAAGGTAAGAGAATTGAAATTACATTCATATAGAAGAGATTTTGAGAATCTAAAAATGAATGAGAATGAATGTTTGAATGAATTTTCTTCAAGAGTAGTTGAAGTTGTTAATAATATGTTAATGTGTGGTGAGAAGATGGAAGAAAGAAGAATTTGTGAGAAGATATTGATATGTTTTTGAGAAATTTGAACCCATTGTGGCGAGTTTTGGAGGAGACAAAGGATTTTTCTACATTGAAGTCACAAAAATTATGGGATTCATTGAAGGTGTATGATCAAAGGTTGTTAAGACACTCCGAAAAGTCAATTGAGAGTGCTTTCCAATCAAAATTGAACTTGAACTCAAAAAATTCAGCAACAAACAAAAATGAGTACAAGGGTGAATCAACATCAAACTTCAAAGGAAAGGGAAAATGGAAGAAAGGAGGAGCTAATTCACAAAACTACACAAAGAGTGATTCGTCTCAAGTACCAAGGTGCAATTTTTGCAAGAAGAATGGTCATTTGGAGAAGAATTGTTGGAACAAAGGTGAAGAACAAGCCGGTAGAGACGAAGATAAAGAAGAAAAACAAAATTTGTTTTATGCTTGTCAAAGTGCTATGGAAACTTCTAAGAGTGAAATGTGGTTTGTAGATAGTGGTTGTACAACTCATATGTCCGGTGAAAAAAGCTTTTTGTTGATATGGATACATCCATAAACTCCCTAGTGAAGATGGGTGATGGAAGCATGGTTCAAGCTAACGGAAGAGGTACAATTTGCGTGAAAACTATCAATGGAGCAAAATACATTAGAGATGTGTTATATGTTCCGGATTTGGCACAAAATTTGCTTAGTGTTGGGCAACTTGTGGAGCTTGGGTATGCGGTTAATTTTGAAGATGGATATTGCACCATTTATGACAAGAAGCACAACAACAAGAGACAAGTCATGAAGAGTATCAACAATTATCTTTGAAAAGGAGAAGAATGTTGCATTGAGGATGGAAACCATTGATGAAACATGGTTATGGCATAAAAGACTTGGGAATTTGAATTTCAATAGTCTCAAGGTGCTTTCTAACAAGAACATGGTGCAAGGAATTCCACAACATATCAACCACAAAGATGGAGTATGTGAAGGTTGTGCACTTGGGAAGCAACATCGCCAACCATTCCCAAAAGGTGTAGCATGGAGAGCAAAAGAACTTCTTGGTTTGGTACATACCGATGTGTGTGTACCAATGAAGATACCAACTCATGGAGGTAATGGATACTTTATCTTATTCATTGATGATTTAAGTCGTATGACTTGGGTGTACTTCATGAGACAAAGTCGAAGTGTTTAGCATCTTCAAGAAGTTCAAGAGCCTTGTTGAAAAGCAAAGTGGTCACTACATCAAAGTTTTGAGAAGTGATAGAGGAAAAGAGTACAACAACAAAGAGTTTGATAAATTTTGTGAAGATGAAGGCTTGTAAAGGAAACTTACCGTGGGTTATACTCCTCAACAAAATGGTGTTTCCAGAGAAAGAACCAAACCGTGATGGAGATGGCGAAGTCCATGCTTCATGACAAGGGTATGCCTAAAGTGTTTTTGGCCGAAGCCGTCAACACCACCGTCTACTTGATGAATAGGTGTCCAATAAAAGCCGTATGGGATAAAACTCCTTTTGAAGCATGGAGTGGGAGAAAGCCATCGGTAAGACATCTCAAAGTTTTTGGTAGTGTGTGTTATTCTCAAGTTCCAAAGGTGAAGAGAACAAAGCTTGATGAGTCAAGTGAGAAGTGTATATTTCTTGGCTATAGCCTCCAATCAAAAGGTTATAGGTTTTTTAGCTTGAAGAACAAGACAATGATTACAAGTTGTGATGTCTTGTTTGATGAAGGGGCTTCATTGAATTGGGAAGAAGGTAAAATTGAAAAGAGAACCATTATTGTTGATGAAGAGCAAGAAAATTCAGAAACAAATGAAGTTGAAGAAGGTGAAGAAGATGAGGAAGAACTACCTCAAACACCACCAAATACAAGACAATGAGCATCTCCAAGTATGTCTCTAAGTACTAGTGCATCAACATCGCCACCGTCGGCACCAAAGAAGTTGCGAAGGTTGAGTGAAGTGTATCAAAGATGCAACTATTGTGTGGTTGAACCGGAAAATTTTGAAGAAGCATCAAAAGAACCGGTTTGGATAAAAGCCATGGAAGAAGAAGTTTTTGTCATTGAAGAGAACGATACATGGGAGAAGGTAGCAAGGCCAAGTGATAAAGAAGTTATTGGTGTGAAATGGATCTACAAGGTGAAGTACAATGTGGATGGAACGGTTCAAAGATACAAAGCAAGGTTGGTGGCAAATGGATACTCACAACAACCCAAAGATCGAGCTACAATGAAACGTTTTGTTGCTCGTCTTGACACCATTAGATCCGTGATTGCTATGGCTTCCCAAAAAGGTTGGTTACTTTATCAACTTGATGTCAAATCGGCATTTTTGAATGGAGAACTACATGAAGAAGTCTATGTAGAATAACCACAAGGTTTTGTGGTGGAAGGAGAAGAAGACAAATTAAGTATACAAGTTGAAGAAAGCTTTGTATGGTCTCAAGCAAGCACCAAGAGATTGGTGTAATGAGATAGATAGATACTTCAAAAGGCAAAAATTCAACAAAATCAAGAGGAAACCTACACTATATGTGAAGACAAAAGGTACGTTTATTCTCTTCGTTGCCTTGTATGTTGATGATCTTATCTTTACGGGTAATGATGCTCATATGATAGAGCAATTCAAGAGATAAATGATGATGAAATATGAGATGAGTGACATGGGTTTGCTCAAGTACTTCCTTGTTATAGAATTTCATCAAAGTGAAGATGGAGTGTTCATTTCTCAAAGCAAGTATGCCGAAAAGGTGTTGAAGAAATTTGGTATGCTTGGTTGTAACCCCATATCTACACCACTTGTAGTGAATGAAAAACTCAAGAAAGATGATGGAGGAAGAAAGGTTGATGAGACTTAATATAGAGGTCTTATTGGAAACTTGTTGTATCTTACACATACAAGACCCGACATCATGTTTGCTTCAAGTATGCTTTCTAGGTTCATGAGTTCACCTAGTCATTTACATCTTGGCGCGGCAAAGAGGTTGTTAAGGTACATACAAGGAACAATGAATTTTGGAATCATGTATTCAAGAAATTTGGATGTCAAATTAGTTGGCTATTGTGATAGCGACTTGGGAGGGTGTATTGATGACATGAAGAGTACATCGGGTTATGCTTTTTCTCTTGGTTCGGGTATATTCACATGGGCATCGAAGAAGCAAGAAACCGTAGCTCAATCCACGGCGGAAGTGGAGTACATTTCGGCATCAATAGCTACATCTCATGTTGTATGGATAAGAAGAATCATGGAGACATTCAAGAGAAGCAAGAAGAAAGCACCGTAATCTTTTGTGACAACAAATCGACAATTGCTATGTCCAAAAATTCGGTTGAGCATTGTAGAGCAAGGCACATCAAACTCAAGTACCATTTCATTCGAGAAGCGGTTGAAGATGGTGATATAGAACTCAAGTATTGCAAGACGGAAGACCAATTGGCGGACATATTCACCAAGGCACTTCCCAAAGGCAAGTTTCAAAATTTTAGAGAATTACTAGGAGTAGTAGAACATCACATTAAGGAGGAGATTGTTAGTTAATGTGAAGTTACTTAGCTAATTAAGATTAGTATTAATTTAGTGAGTACACATGAGTGCTCCACATGCTTTTGTATTAGGTTTATGTAGACCTAGTATATAAAAAAGAGATGAAGAAAGAGAATGTAATCAAAATGAAATGAGATTGAGTAGAAGAGGTAGAGAGAAGCTTATGCCCTCACCTCCATTCAACAAATTTACTTCAAATTTATTTATCAATTCAACCATAAACCAAGGGAACTTCCAAAGTTTCTTTTGAGGATGAAGATATTAAAGTTCGCAAAATATTATCCGGCTTTGGTTACATTCCTTCAAGTAACGAGTACAAAGTTGTTAGAATCATAGAGTACTATGGCGATGATGAGCTATTGAATTGCAAGCTGCAAGTATATACTCTTAGTCTTTGGCATGTCATTTGGAGAGATAAAGGAATGTTGGATTACCAAACTTATAATAGAGTTAAGGAATGTGTTTGTCAATGGAGATCTTCTGGCGGGATTGGACATGGAAAATTGTGGCTTTCGGTTTGGTAGAGGAGGAGTTCCATGTACTCCCAACACCACCGTGCTTATACGGTACATCAACGTCGAATTGCAAGGGAAGTTTCAACTTCAAGTCTTTGGGAGAGTCGCTCTGTCTTTTTCATCAAATAGGGCTTAGATATGCAGATATATGGGTATTAAATGTTGGGATCTGTCAAAAATGAACAACACGTTAGATGTATCAAAAATAATATGTAAATAACTAATGCGAAACAACTCTACCGAAATAACTTGACGAGGGCAGAATCACAGGTTCAACAAGTTGTCCTTAACACATAAGTTCGCGGGTATACTCGAGTTGAGTAATGCTAAACCCCTCACAGCGAAGATGTGTCCAGGATAAGACTGCCCGATATAACTTGAGTTAGCACAACGCAATTTACCCTCTCTTCGAACTCAGCAACGGGGATGGATGTAAAAACGTATGGAGAAACACTAGAATAAAAGAAGAATTTTTCATATTTTCAAAAACATATTTTCGGGGATGGAATTTACCAAAAATAAACTCTTAAGAAATAATTTTGGAATTAATTTCCTAAAGAAAAAATTCACCCAAAGATAAATCTGTGTAGAAAAGGGACTTGGTGCATGGCATACGCGCATATCGTATTTTTGCCCACCCGCTCCACCCACGTTTTACAATTCATACATAAGTGTATGATTATATATTGGAGCTCCTCTTTAGTTTTTCACAATGTGGGACTAAAGGTTCCACTTCATTCACCCAAAAATGAGTGAGTATCCTTAGACCCTTAAGGTCATTAGATCAAACCACACCAAGACCATAAAACCTTTTAATTAAAACTCATTTTTTCCAACAATCCCCCACATGAATGAAATCTCAGAAAACGAAAAAATCAGAGTAAGGAAGATACCATTTAGGAAAAGGTGTCCATGAGGTCTTGAACCCTTACTTAGTGAAAAGTTACGGAACTACTAGCTAAGCGGTGAACCTAGTCTTGAAGCGATAGCGTTGGTGTAATTAGCGACAACAACCACACATGATATTCTCCACGGGTGTTGCTAAGTTCGTGCCGTTTTGTCCAATTTGGCCCTGGACATATCCTGTTTCTCGAGAATGCTCTAGAGAATTGGCTCAATTCTCATAGGAAGCGGCCCAACTTCCACATTCAGATAGGTGAGTTCCATCAAGAGTGTTTACTGCTACACCCCACTTCAACCTTAAATTGACACTATGGAACTCATTAAGATTTATTTAAAAGTCATCCTCCACATGCAGTCACACTATCACATCAACACCATATGGAAGGGACAGAGAATAAAATTCTCTGATAGTGTTTACCTTTACCCACCATGAATTAGTTGTCTCATTCGAAACCTTGATCTTGGAATCTCCAGTCAGCAAGGTTGAGTATCCTTCATGGCAAGTTTAATTATTGAGCCTAAGCCCCATCCCCCTCGATGCTTTATGATGTAGTTTTACAAGTGGTAAGAAAAGGGTTTGATTCTCGGACTTGGGAAGTTGTTCATTTTAGGACTTACTTAAATAAAATACTAGAAACAAAAAAAAGATTTTAACAAAGTTGAGAATCTTTGGGACTTAGGATTCCACCAAACTTCACAATCAATTGGTTCATACAATGATTCATAACAATTTTAGCTCTTTTCTAGTCTCTATTTCTTTGCCGAAAGTAGATTTTATAAAGCATTAGATGTAAATCGTAAGCATAGTGCATCAAAAGTTCTTAGACTAAGCATACACTATCAAACAAAATCACAAATAATCAATGAAAATCATAAATCGATTAAAAATCAATGCAAGAAGTCTTAAGAATCAATTATAATTACCAAACATTGTGAAACATGGCTTCCTCCGTCATCTCAGTGTTGGGATTTAGCTCCTCATATTATTCACGTGCTCAAAATAATTGTTCATAGCTCAAATAGGTGAAAAACAAGAGAAAACTAATAAAGCGGTTTGCAACGCCTGAAAGGTGTTACAAAGAGATTACGGAAGAAATAAGACTGCCCTTTAAACGATACTTTAGTTCTGCTGTTGAATAACGATAGTTTTGCGACAGTCCCTTGCACGTCTTATGTTCTTCATGTTCTAGGGTTCTTGAGAAACGACACTTCTCTAGTGTCGTCTGCAAATCCTTCTCTTCTTCTTCTTCTTTGCTTTTGCTACAACTCCTCTGCAGCCTTTTCTTCTTCCCAATGAGCGTACCCAAACTCCCGACTCCATTCTAAAACTCACGTACACCCTTTTTATACCCAACATGAGCAGAAAATCTCGAGAAAATCTTTTCCAAAATTAATTATTTTCTTTGCTGCCAAGGTACGATGATAACTCCTCAAATCCCCTTTTACGCGTTTCTTTGTGATCAATACTTCTATAATTAACCGATAGAATCCAATCTCAGAGATTCTCCTTCCTTCCATGTTCCGTTGATTGAGAGAAACATATCTTCGGCTATTACCACAAATAAACCCGAGAATAAACACATCTCCTGTTAACACCGAGAATTATTGTTTTCTTTCCTTTTTACGATTCCACATCACTTACCATTCTGTTTTAGCTAAACAGGGGTTGTTGCAAACCTTTCAGTGAAAATCTCCCCTGAATTATCGTCTAATTCTTTCCCGGAAACTTTGAGAAAACTCATTCTCCTGTGTTGTGAGAACCAACTATCGAGCCCATTTGGATTGAAGAAATTGCCCATAACATCTCTATTAAGTCCAACCAGTCCATTGAACCCAAATCCGCGATTGAATCCAAACCTCCACAAATCCAAACCCTAATGCGCCCCGTGAAGAACACATTTTCCGCCAATTTTGAAAATTCAAATAAAGAAGATGGAGTCCCCTAACCCTTTGGTGGGGGTGCGAATAGCAGTGCCCCGAGGTTGCCCCTTATGAACTAGGTTTGCCCCTTATCCAAACCGGGAGGTCAAGAATATCAAAGTGTCCTCGGAGGTACCTTTAGCAACTTTTCGAGCCGATTTCTCCAAAAACGTTTATTGCCCAAAAATACCTACAAACACATAAAATACCATAATAAATACGAAATTGAGTGCGAACAATGTACATAATTGAGATCATATTAGACACAAAATTGAGTTTATCAATTACCCCCAAACTTATTATTTGCTCGTCCTAAAGAGTAAATCAAATCTAGAAAATAAAATCCTAACTCACTGTCGCAGGCATCATCGATTGCATTTAGCGTATGCAATAAGCCTTTAAACCCCTAGGTGGCCCTAGTGGCCTAGTTATAGTCTCGGGAGGGCTTACCATAGGTGTACCCACAAAACCTTTACTCCAGACTCTAGTTATTTACGCAGAACCTTGGAAGGCACTAAAGAATCTCCTTGGTTGGCATACTTATCGACTACAGGAGGAAGTACTGATGCGAAATTCCAATTGATGTACGAGTTTGTACTCAAGCATACTAAAATTCATATATAAGTCACGAGCTCTACTCGGATAGTTTGGACATGATAACCGAGTCGAACAATCACATGGATTGAGTAAGAAATGGATATAGAAAAACGTAGATGGTTTTGATGTTGTCAGGTGAACGGTGTTTCTCATAACTGTCCCGAAGGCCATTGCCAAAACGAAACTATCCTAATGGGTGAGATCTTTGAGTGCTGGACTAATATCAACACACTTTGGCATATACAAGGGAACCAATGGTCGATAATCCTAACTCTGGTCAACACAATGGCATATACAAGGGTTCCGGTGGTCGAAGCTTTATTGAATTTATTAGGTTGGTCGATTGTCTCGGTCTCAATTTTTTTTTTTTTTTTTTTTTATATCTCAATCACTCTATTTCACCCTAGCAGTGGTAACAACTTGAATCGTGAGCCCCACCTAATCACTTAGAGAAACATATTTTAAAGAAACAAAATAAAAATAGAAGTGAAAAGGATTCAACGAGATATGGAGAAACTACCATGTTATTTATTTAATTCTAACACCTGAGCTCTGTGCTTTTATGAATAGACTCTTTAGATGTTTCCATCTACAACCAAAATGCTTCTATCCACTTAGATTAGTTAGTGCCATCCTTAATAAACATAAATTTCTAGGCTCGGAGTTTATTTATTTCAACTAAAAAGTTTCTCCCACACCTTTAAACTTAAATCTAACATTGTCCTCAATGTTCTAAAGATGAAATTAAAAGCATAAACAAGGAGAAATTGTTACCATTTAAAGCAAAAGAGATAAGGAAAGATATTACCGTGTTGCATGAGCATGGGTTACCTCCCAAGAAGTGCTAAATTTAAAGTCTTGACCAGGACATCTAATACCACAAAATGGATAATTACCTTTCGAATCATATATCAATAGTCGAAACAAGCGTGGATCAACAAAACCAAATAAAAGCGCCACAATTATAAGACAAATGCACCAAATCGGAAAAATTAACAGAGACATAGCACATCCTCATCCAAGGTTTCTGCGCAAGACAATTTGGGTTTTCGTGGTGCCCACTTGGGCTTCATATGAGTGTCTTGACAAACAGATTTTTTCGAACTATGGGTTTCTAGTGGTTGGATTTCCTCTTTTGTGAGTATCAGGAGGATCAGGTTGAGGAGTCGGAAGAGACTCAGGTAATACCTCATGTATACTAGGCTCGATTCCCAAGTTAGGGACTTCTACTAGGGATATTTGACCATCACTACCCCCAAACTTAGGGTAATCAGTATTTTCAGAAAGACCTCTAACTATTGCTTGAATTTCCGGATCCTCGGAGTCTTTAAAATACTCAAGAGATTTTTCTAGAGCACTACCCCCAAACTTAGGGTCAACATTACTCTTCGTAAGGCCTAACACTATGGCTTGAATTTCGAGTGCAGTAGAGTCTTTAAAGTACTCGAGAGCTTCTTCTAGTTCTAAAGTTTGGTCACCTAATCGACTTAAGAGAATTGTCTCATCAAATTCATCTAAGGAATCACCAAATAAAGTGTCGTCCCAATTATCTGAATTAGATCTGAACTAAAGTGCTAATCATATTAACTTCCTCCAAGCCATCGAAGGTTGTCTATTAACATTAAATACATTTAGTTCAGGTGGTCATATTACCAAAGGATATGTTCATAAGTTCGGTCCTACAGTTGATGATAGCATTAGATGTGGCTAAAAATGGGCGACCTAAAATCACCGGTATTTGAGCACTAGGGTCTGAACAGGTTGAGTGTCTAAAACAACAAAATCCACTTTGGATAAATAAATTTATCAACCTCAATCAAGACATCCTCTATGACACCACGAGGTACTTTTGACAGACCTATCACTAATTTGTAGGGTCATTTTAGTCGGTTTCAACTCACCAAGACCTAGTTGGGTGTACACATGGTACGGGAGTAGGTTAACACTTTGGCTCCTAAGTAAAGTAATGCTTTATCAACCATGTGATTACCAATCGTACAAGATATGGTGGGGCATCCAGTGGTCTTTATACTTAGGGGCTGTTTGGTTCGGAAGGATTGAACTTACGACCAGCTAAAAGGCTTTCTTATGGACATTAAGCTTACGCTTTCGTGTACAAATATCCTTAAGAAACTTGGCATAAGCGAGGCATTTGCCTAATTTCTTCTAATAAAGGAATATTTATGTTTACCTGTTTAAAAATCTCCATTATTTCGTTGAAAGTCGACTCTCTCTTAGTTGGAACTAACAACTATGGATATGGGGCTTTCGGGCACAAAATAAGATCTATCGGGAACCACATGGGCATCACTAGAAATTTTATCAGTCTCTTGACTAGTGGATCCTTCTGTGGCTCATCTTGGAAACTAGAATGGGAACTAAAAGGTGGATCTACAGTATGTCCACTATTAGGCATGGCTACCTTATTGTCTACCTGTTGATGGTGGTTTTTAAACAAGGGCTAAAATCGTAAAACCCCATGACCTAGTGTTACCCGCAACACATTAACTAAGAGCATTTAACTCAGGTGTAAATAATTAATAGGGGTATTTTTTCAAAATACCCAGTTAGGGTTTTCGACACGAGAACCTAATTCCAAAACCAAAGCCGCACACTGCGCACCATGGCAACAATGCCAAACCAAGCCGCACACCGCGCACCATGGCAACAATGCCAAACCAAGCCGCACACTGCGCACCATGGCAACAATGCCAAACCAAGCCGCACACTGCGCACCATGGCAACAATGCCAAACCAAGCCGCACACTGCGCACCATGGCAACAATGCCAAACCAAGCCGCACGCTGCGCACCATGGCAACGACGCCAAAACCAAGCCGCACACAGCGCACCATGGCAACGATGCCAAACCAAGCCGCACACCTGCGCACCATGGCAACGCCGCCAAAACCAAGCCGCACACTCCGCACCATGGCAATGGACACGCAAAAACCAAACTACATATCGCACTCATTGGCAACCATGCCAAACTAAGCCGCTATGCCATTGGCACATGCCAAATATAGCGCCCTAGGCTTGCAAACCATGCAACCTAGGCCAAGTAAAACCCACGCATGCCATTGGCACATGCCAACATGCTCATTTGGTAGCTTTTCTTACCAAGGCCACGGCCCTAATGGCCACGCATGCCATTGGCACATGCCAACATGCTCGCTGGTAGCTTTTCCTACCAAGGCCACGGCCCTAACGGCCACGCATGCCATTGGCACATGCCAACATGCTCAGCGATAGCTTTTCCTACCAAGGCCACGGCCCTGGTGGCCACGCATGCCATTGGCACATGCCAACATGCTCGCCGGTAGCTTTTCCTACCAAAGCCACGGCCCTAATGGCCACGCATGCCATTGGCACATGCCAACATGCTCGCCGGTAGCTTTTCCTACCAAAGCCACGGCCCTAACGCCACGCATGCCATTGGCACATGCCAACATGCTCATTGGCAGCTTTTCCTACCAAGGCCACGTCCCCAGCGCCACGCATGCCATTGGCACATGCCAACATGCTCGTTGGTAGCTTTTCCTACCAAGGCCACGGCCCTAACTGGCCACGCATGTTATTGGCACATGCCAACACGCTCGGGTAGCCTTCATCACCTAGCCGTGCCCCTTAATGCACGGTGGTAGCCTAACTCGCAAACCATGCAACCTACCACCAAGGCATTCGACATGCCATTGGCACATGCCACACACGCCACTAGCAAATCTGGCATTGCCACTTACACTCAACGTACAACCTACCACCAAGGCATTCGCACATGCCATTGGCACATACCACGCACGCCACTAGCGCTCTGGCATTGCCACTTGCGCTCGAGGTACAACCCGTAACAAGGGCATTCCGCACATGCCAATGGCACATGCCACACGCGCCACTAGTAGCGCCACTTGCACTCAAGGTGCAACCAACACTCGAGATATCAACACAAACTGGGGGATGCTTTCCAGGGTTTTGGTTTGGCGGTCTGACTTGCAGCGTACACTACGCTCACATTAAGAAAGCGTGAAAAGGAATAAAGCGGTCAAATAAATGAGGAAATAATGGTGAAAACGTTTTCACCCATTAACACCATGCGGTTACCACCTCCTACCATTATTTCACCCTTTACTCTCTTCCTTCATGAGGCTGTGGCACGTTTCAATCTCGACTTGTATAAATAGGTCTTACCTATTTCCACCAGGACAACAAGTCTCGGTCGGAGAAAATACTACACTCTCGGAAAAGGAAACTTTGCAAGCTCTCCAAAAGCTTTCATCTCTTGCAAGCTTATGAAGCTTCCACTTTCGATACAAGTCGAGACACTACTCTCCTGCATTATTCTGGTCTCAACACCTTTCTTTGCTTCCCTCCCCAAATCAACCCTTCTCCTCCACTTTGTGACCAAGCAAGTCCTGGAACGGCCATTTCTTGGTTTAGGCCGGACTTGCATGCCATTAATCTCTCGAATCTATAAAGTGCTCACGTGCAGCACATTTGTTTAGGGTTTGAACCAGTTTCTCACTCACCTACCCAATTTACCGAAATCGGCAGAAACGATTTTTACCCATAAACACTACCGTTTTACCACTCCTAAGGGTTGTTACAGAGTTCACATGATTGAACTCTTTCTCTCTAGAGGATACTTCATGAATTGCTCTAGTGTTGGGTAGTGGTTGATTGGGTAACTTGCCTTTCTCTCTTTCACTCAAAAACTCGCAATTATACTAACCCGATTTTTTAGTTCGAAATAGCCGAGAGTTTTCTGTAAACCTTTCTCAACTGCATTTGCTTAAACTGTGAGTGTTATGAGATAAAATGGTCGAGACTCTTCTAAGCTCATGATTTTTTTATCCGACGGGTTCTGATACTGATCTGGCCCTAAATGGTTCTTAATATACCCAAAACCTGAGGAAGCCTGAGAATTACTAGACTGGCCTTGACTCTGGCCCTTAGACCAAGATAAATTCGGGTGGTTTCTCCAACCAGGGTTATAGGTATCGGAATATGAATCAAATCTCTGACGGTTTTCAAACCTAGAGTTGTTATAAAGAGCATGGGCTTGCTCTTCATATCTAGCATGGTGTGACCCTTGATTCATTTCTAAGGCCTCTAGACGCCTAAGAATATCTGACCCATAATCAACTCTATCGATCCTATGGATAGGATTTCTAGGTATTTCTGGTTCTCTCATTGAAGCCCATTAACGAGTCTTCTCAGCTAACTCGATGAACTCGTCAAAACATTCATCTAGGTCTTGATGTGTAAATTCTCCACCACTAATTGTTTCTACCTGCATACAGGTTTCACTATCAAGGCCCTCATATAAAATTTGGGACATATGGGCTTTTTCAAAGCCGTGATGTGGACACTGGTATAACAATTCACTAAACCTTTCTATATAATCATGAAGTTTTTCACCTAATTTCTGCTTAAAGGTTTGAATAGACTGCCGAACAGCTGCAGTCTTATGGTGTGGGTAGAATTTCTTAACAAATGCCTCTACAAGACCATCCCAGGTGGTAATTGTTTTAGAAGGAATAAAATGATACCACTCTTTGGCTTTCTCATGGAGAGAGAAGTGAAACAAACGTAACCTAAGCACATCTCTGGAGACATTCGGATAGTTCATTGTGTCACAAATCATTTCAAAGTCTCTTATGTGGGTATACGGGTTCTCATTCTCTAACCCCCTAAACTTACGAAGCAAGCCAATAGTCTCAGGTCTAATATCAAATTGGACCGTAGAAGTTGGTGGAACTACACCTGGGTCACGCACTACCCTAGACGGGTTCAAACGATCCCTAAGGGTTTTTATCGGGACCTCGTCATCCTTTTCCTCAACCATTTTGGCAAAAATAGAAGTATTAAGGATATTTTCCTCACCGTGAGAAGAACGTCCAAAAATATGACTTTCTAGATTAAGGTAGTCAAGATTCTTGTTTCCTAAAATATCACTTCTAGGTTTTTCACGCATAAACCGTCCTAGAGCGTCTCTCTTACGTTCTGGCATACAAGAATTCAACAAAATGTGCACATGCAAATCTTGGACTAACTAATTTAGGTAAGCTTGGGTTACCTACAGTGAAATATACCCAAAGGTACGAGGCTGAGGTTTGTGGGCTTTCAATCTGGTAACTCCCATAAGGCCCAAGGCAAGGGTTCAGCTTACTAATCCACCAGTTTTCCTAAACTCGGTAGTCTGACGAAGATGCAAATGGTGTGTGCATTGTTTTTTTTTTTATATATATAAATAAAGTACTAAAAATAAACACAAACAAATAAAAGAAAATTACAAGTCTAAAAATAAATAAATAAAAACTAGCAAAAATTAAAGTCCTTAAAAATAAAATCTTCGGCTTTCTCCTTTTATGGAAAGTCCAACTTTTCAACTTCCGTTTCAAACAAAACCTGCACAACAAAAACAAAAATACCAAAGACGTAAAATAGAACAAAAAAATAATCTAAAAAAAATAAAAATAAAATATATACAAAACCTAAAAAAAAATGCAAAACCTAAAACCTAAACCTAAATACAAGTCCGCGTCAAGCGCACCAAAAAAGCGATGTAGTTTTACAAGTGGTAAGAAAAGGGTTTGATTCTAGGACTTGGGAAGTTGTTGATTTTATGACTTACTTAAATAAAATACTAGAAACAAAGAAAAGATTTTAACAAAGTTCGGAGATACTTTGGGACTTAGGATTCACCAAACTTCACAATCAATTGGTTCATAGAATGATTCATAACAATTTTAGCTCTTTTCTAGACTCTATTTCTTTAAGAAAGTAGATTTTATAAAGCATTAGATGTAAATCGTAAGCATAGTGCATCAAAAGTTCTTAGACTAAGCATACACTATCAAACAAAATCACAAATAATCAATGAAAATCATAAATCGATTAAAAATCAATGCAAGAAGTCTTAAGAATCAATTATAATTACCAACCATTGTGAAACATGGCTTCCTCCGTCATCCCAGTGTTGGGGTTTAGCTCCTCATATTATTCACGTACTCAAAATAATTGTCCATGGCTCAAATAGGTGAAAAACAAGAGAAAACTAATAAAGCAGAAGTTTGCAACGCTGAAAAGGTGTTACAAAGAGACTATTCTGAAGAAATAAGACCGCCCTTTAAACGATACTTTAGTTCCGCATTGTTGAATAGCGATAGTTTTCTCGACATACCATTGCACGTCTTATGTTCTTCGTGTTCTAGGGTTCTTGAGAACGACACTTCTCTAGTGTCGTCGTCTGCAACTCCTTCTCTTCTTCTTCTTCCCGCTCGCTGCTACAACTCCTCTGCAGCCTTTTTTCTTCTTCCCAGCAGCGTACCCAAACTCCCGGCTCCCTTCTAAAACTCACTTACACCCTTTTTATACCCAACAGGTGCAGAAAATCTCGAGAAAATCTTTTCCAAAATTAATTATTTTCTTTTTTTGCCAAGGTACGATGATAACTCCTCAAATCCCCTTTTACGTGTTTCTTTGTGATCAATACTTACGTAATTAACCGATAGAATCCAATCTCGGAGATTCTCCTTCCTTCCATGTTAGTTGATTGAGAGAAACATATCTTGGCTATTACCACAAATAAACCGAGAATAAACGGACTCTCACGTTAACCGAGAATTATTGTTTTCTTTCCTTTTTTTACGATTCCACATTACTTACCATTCATGTTTTAGCTAAACAGGGTTGTTGCAAACCTTTCCCTTGCAAATCTCCCATGAATTATCGTCTAATTCTTTCCCAGAAACCCGAAAAAACTCATTCTCCTGTGTTGTCGAGAACCAACTATCGAGCCCAACTGGATTGAAGAAATTGCCCATAGCATCTCTGTTAAGTCCAACCAGGTCCATTGAACCCAAATCTGGCGATTGAATCTCGTCCAAAACCTCCACAAATCCAAACCCTAATCTGCCCTGTGAAGAACACATTTTCCCGCCAATTTTGAAAATTCAAATAAAGAAGATGGAGTCCCCCTAAGCACTAGTGGGGTGCGAATAGCAGGTGCCCTGAGGTTGCCCCTTATGAACTGGGTTGCCCCTTATCCAATCTGGGAGGTCCGTTTATCAAGTGTCCTCCGGAGGTACCTTTAGCAACTTTTCGAGCCGATTTCTCCAAAAACGTTTATTGCCCAAAAATACCTACAAACACATAAAACACCATAATAAATACGAAATTGAGTGCGAACAATGTACATAATTGAGATCATATTAGACACAAAATTGTGTTTATCACTTTACTAACTATCTCCTTGGACAAACCTTTCGTCAAAGGGTCCGCGATTCTCCTTGGAATGCGTCCAATCTATGGAAATAACGCCTGTTGAGATTAGTGTTTTCAAAGTATCATGTCTTCTACGTATATGTATAGACTTTCCATTGTAGAAGGTACTCTTAGCTCTACCTATCGCAGATTTGTTGTCACAGTGTACAGATATAGCTGGCACAGGCCTATGCCAAAGAGGAATATCTTCTAAAAAGTTTCTTAGCCATTCGTCCTCCTCTCCTGCTCTATCTAACGCAATAAACTCCGATTCCATAATGGAACGAGCTATATATGTCTGTTTGGAACTCTTCTAAGATATAAACGCACCTGCTAGAGTGAATACATATCCACTTGTATACTTAGAATCCTCTGATCCTGTTATCCAGTTTGTATCGCAAAATCCCTCAAGGATGGCCGGATATCCTTCGTAATTCAAACTAAAGGTCATTGTGTACTCTAAGTACTTTAGCACTCTAATAAGTGCATCCCAATGTATCCGCCCTAATTACAAGTATACCGCTAACCTACTTACAAGCATAAGCAATGTCTGGTCTCGTACAATTCATCAAGTACATCTGACTTCCTATGACTCTCGAGTATTCAAGTTGGTTAACTCCTACACCCTTATTCTTCTTGAGACGACAGTTAAAATCATAAGGAGTACACACAGGTTTACAGTTAAATTGATTAAATTTCTTAAGTATGGATTCAACATAATGAGACTGACTCAGACTATAGCCATTAGAAGTTTTTGTAATCTTCATCCCTAATATGACATCGCTAGGCCTAAGTCTTTCATGTCAAAGTTCTCATTCATGAGTTTCTTAGTGGAATTAATCACATCCATGTTTGTACCTAGTATAAGCATATCATCAACATACAAGCATACAATCACACAGGCATCCTTGACAAGTTTAGTATAAACACACTTACCAGATTCATTTATTCTAAAACCACTAGAAATCATCACATGATCAAATTTTTCATGCCACTATTTAGGTGCTTGTTTCAATCCATACAAAGATTTAACCAGTTTACAAACTTTCTTTTCACAACCTTTAACTACAAAAACTGCAACCTTAAAAAAGATTGGGAATCTAAAGATTACAATTATCCCTGGTTTAAATTCAGTATCACACGTTAACAGCTTTGTTTCATTGACGGCATTAGAAGAAGAAAATGTAACAATTGTTCAGAAGAAAGCATATACCATACTAGCTGCAGCAGCCAATGTGTAGTCGACTTTTCTCTATCTTGTGCTTTCTCTTCTAGGTAATGTAGTTTCAAAATACTATGCAATAAATTACATTATATGAAAAATTTCGATTAGTTTTTCAGAAAAAAAAAAAAAAAAAAAAAAAAAACATTATTAAGTTATAATATTCACCTCAGGAACATGAGTTAAGGTCAATGTATCCCGATCTCTTATCCGCTTCATGATAAGTATTTAGGGGTGCATTTGTTTATAAACATATCCAAGGCTCAAAGTTCTGAGATGTTAGTTGACAAAACGAAAATCATATATACCAGCAGCAGCTGCAGTTAGTTAGAAAAAGTACTAGTTACTACCATCCATATTTCTGGAATCTGATAGACTACAGCCTACCCTTTACGTAAAGCGTTGAAGTTTACCTCCAAAAACTGTCGAACCGCTTTTTTGTTTTTCTTTTGTTTTTTCGGATGCTTTCTTATTATGAATATTATCCATGTCAGGCAAACTGGGTGAAAAGTCATCTCAGAGCTCAGCATAAGAGAATTGATTATTTATTTTAATTTGGTAAGTGCAAATATTGGTTCTAGTCTTGGAAAGCCTTACATTCTGCACCGCATCAGTTTTGGCCGAAGCAAAAACGATATGCACCACAAGGTCCGCCTTATTATATACCTTAGTTTTGACATTCACCACAAGTTCATCAATTTTAAGATTTTATTTTCACAAAAATTACATTTTGGGAATATATGAGCAAGTAGTATAGTCTATATATAGTCCTCAAAATTGTCTCTACGACTCTACGAGCAAGTACCGTAGAGAAATGCAACTGTTATGGTAGCTAAATCACAACCAACTGACACCTTAGCTTTCTCTCTGTGAAAATTTTTGCAGCATCTAACAGAGAAAATTTAACTGGCAAAAACTGATATTATGGCCAAGTAGAGTTTGACAGATAATAAGTATCCGACCAAGTGGAGAAGGCCACAAAACTTACTTTTCTCTTAGCTAGCCAGAATTTCCCAGCCAAGGAACTGACAACGACGAATAAGATGTACACGTAAGCAAATAAGATTAAACAAATCTTGATCTACAGGAAAACCAATTTATTTTCCTACACAAACTCCTTTATCTAGACAAACTCAACAACAAAGTAATTTGACTATTACTAGGATACTAACGATATCAATTTATAATAAAGAGGAGACAGATAGAGCAGTCAGCTGGAATATCTTGAGGGAAAAAAAATGTCACTCCGGGGGATTTTTCGGAGGTTCCTCTCCAAAAAGAAGAAAAAACCATGCGTACTACCTGTTAACTCAGATATCACCGAAAATAAGAAGAAAAAACCATACATACTACTTGTTAACTCAGATATCATGGTAAACATACTTTCTCGAGTACCAGCGGAGTCGGCATTAGCTTGCAGACAAGTTTGTAGAGCATGGAGAAATCTATTTACGTTAGATGATAAATACTTCAGTGATATGCATCTACGGCGATTGTTAATGCAGCAACAGCAGACGTGTAACAGGTTGAGTTTTATTTTCCTCGATGTGTTTTATTCTATTTACTATGTAGATTTTGATGAAAAATCTCGCAAGAAACTGACAAAGATCAACTTTTCCCTTCCGACTGAAACTAAGAGATTGGTTGGTTCATGCAACGGTTTGGTTTGCTTCGGCATACCAACAGAAGCCATACTTTCATCATGTGTTGATCCTGTCTACATCTGCAATCTAGTTACAAGAGAATATTTGGAACTTCCAAAGTTTCTCACTGAGGATGAAGATATGAAAGTTGTCCAAACATTATCGGGATTTGGTTATGTTCCTTCAAGCAACGAGTACAAAGTTGTTAGAATCATAGAGTACTATGATGATAATGAGCGGCTGAATTGTAAGCTACAAGTATATACTCTTGGTGCTGGCAGTGGCTGGAGAGATAAAGGAAACTGCGATCATCGACTTATAATAGTGTTAAGGAATGTGTTTGTCAATGGAGCTCTTCACTGGCTGGATTGGACAGGGAAAATTGTGGCTTTCGGTTTGGCAGAGGAAGAGTTCCAGGTACTCGCACCACCACCGTGCTTACCTGGTTCATCCATCGGAGAAATTTTCAGGAAGTTTCAACTCCAAGTACTGGGAGAGTCGCTCTGTCTTTTTCATCAAAAAGGAGGAGGTAGACATGCAGATATATGGGTATTAACCAAAAATACTAGTTACGCTAAGAATGAACAACATTACGAGCCCTGGAGTTGGCATAGACGGTATACTCTTCCACTTAACTTCACTTTGGAGCATAAATGGTGGCATGGAAGGAGAGGTTTTCCGTTCGCTGTTACCGAAAGGGGTGAAGTTCTAATTGCCACTTATAATAATGAAAAAGATACTGTTGCCAAGTCTTATGATCCAAAAACTGCAACCTTAAAAAGGATTGGGAATCTAAAGAACACAATTGTCCCCGGTCTTAACTCAGTATCACACCTTAACAGTTTTGTTTCGTTGAAAGCATTAGAAGAAGAAAATGTAACAAATGCTCAGAAGAAAGCATATACCATACCAACTGCTGCAGCTAATATGTATAGTTGACTGTTCTCTTTCTTGTGTTTTCTCTTCTTAGCAATGTAGTTTAGAATTATTATGTTCCATTAGTGTTTCGAAGAAATATATTGCAATAAAATTTCTCTAAAGAGTGTTTTGGTAAGAACATGAGTAGAAGTCAATGTATCTCGATATCTTATTTGCTTCATGATAAGTATTTAGGCTCAAAGTTCTGAGATGTTAGATGACAAAACAAGATATCTTAGGGTGTTTGACTAAAACTATGTTTGATTTCAATAATAGGGTGAAAACTATGCTTTGTTGGCCAAGTTGACCAAAAATAAAAGTATTTTGGTATTTGGACTTTTGTACCTTTACCTTTTTATTTTATGACCTATTTTTTCCCGTCCGTACCCAACATTTTATTTGTTTATTAATTTATTTTTTTACAATTACTGGTTATTATTTAGCCGTGGCTTACGTGGATGTTGAGATAGCACATCTAAACACCGTATAAATGTTGGGTATATAGGCATAATAGATTTTTTTCGGTGTCGGGACATCCATTTTCCGATGTCCCGACTTTGAATATTTATATGTGATTATACAGGTATTATACGGTGATTAGTAAAAAGTTATATGGCGATTAGTGAAATATTTGGTACTAATCCGCCTCTCGATGTCTAGAAATGTTTTTTTCTTTTTAATTTCATTACCGATTTTTTTTTCTTCTTCTTCTTCTCATTCTTTTTATTTCTCTTCTTTGTTTCCCTTCATCTTCTTGGTTACAATCATCATTAATGTCTTCAAGAGAGGCAACTAGGGGCTTTATTTTCGTGGAGTGAAACAAGAGATCCGGTCTTGCATTTTCTATCTGTTTATTGTTGTGTTAGCGTGAAAGAAGCATTGAAATCATCTTTGATCCGGTTATTCAATTTGTTCATGATTGGGTTTTTATTTCTCTGTCTTATTATCTAGGGTTTTGATTTTCTTACCCTATGTATTAGAATCTATCAATTTCCTTAAAATCTCATCTTTTTTTTTTTTTTTTTTTGAAAATTGGATATGGTTGAGGTAACCAGATGTTGTTGAATTTATAAAATAATTTGGATATATAGGGATTGAAAAACGAAAATTGAACTCAAGGGTTGAGTTTAATTGAGGATTTATTGTTGAAAATTTGGGTTTTTTTGTTTTCGCATATAAGGAGGTTGGTTTTAAATATGAATGAGAGATGTGTAATTGCTAATAGATTTTGATTTAGATGATATTTGAAGGAAAATCAAAACCCGGGTTTTGGATTTTGATGTTCAAATGTGGTTCCTTTTGAGTAATTGGTAGGAGGATTGATGATTTTTCTCTCAAGTGATTGTTATTATCTAGTGAATTGAGATTAGGCTGAAAAGATTGTACTCTTTGGGAGCAGATACCGTGTCGGAATCATCAAATGGAGCTGCTAGGGGTGTCAATTCAATTCCAAAGACGTTTCCTTTAGCTGTGTTCTTATTAGTGGCTCTTTTACAAGGTGAGTTGTGTCTTAAATTTGCATGTTTCTGATTTGGGGATCTTATGGTGTTGATGGTGGATTTTCGTTCAAGGTTGAGTTTGTAAAAACCAGAAAAATCATGCGCTGACATCTTGTAAAAGATAAAGCCATTTATAAGTGTTGGATACTCCCTCACTTAATTCAAATTTTGTATTTCCTGTACTCATTATCGGTGTGGCATGATGACCGAGTGTTACTCTTATAGAGTAACACGAACCTCCAAGCACTATAATGAATCATTATCAGTGTGGCATGAGACTCCGAGTGTTACTCATACGAGTAACACGAACCTCCAAGCACTATAATGAAACCATGTACGTAAATACCCGTCACGCATGTGCCGATTCTGGTGTGTTATACTAGCCCGAGCCCTCTCAGTGTGTTATACTAGCCCGATTGAGCCCCTCCCTGTGTTATACTAGCCCGATTGAGCCCTCCTGGGTGTTATACTAGCCCGAACAGCATCCTGGGATCACCGTATCAGCTCTCCTGATATGATCTCGATCGCACTATCCAACTCCACAAGCATGATTGGATGACCACAGATCAATTCCATCACCCTAAGCATGGTATGGAAAAGTGTTATACTAGCCCGATCGAGCCCCTCTCGGTGTGTTATACCATCGAGCCTCCGTGTGTTGACCATTGGCATCCGGACTTCCTGATATGATCGATGATCATCCAACTCCACAAGCATGATTGGATGACCACGGATCAATTCCATCACCCTAAGCATGGTATGGAATACCCACGCCTTAGCTTGCTGGGATATGATACGATCGTGATCATCCAACTCCACAAGCATGATTGGATGACCACAGATCAATTCCATCACCCTAAGCATGGTATGGAATGCCCACTGGCCTTAGCTTGCCGTGATATGACTGGGATCGCAGTCATCCAACTCCACAAGCATGATTGGATGACCACGAGATCAATTCCATCACCCTGCAAGGTGTATGGAATACACACCTACCACCCCGCATGGTCGACCATTGGCCTTTGCTTGCCAAGAAACCTTCCATACCAAGCATTATGGGCGGAAAACCCTAAATTAGGGTTTGCGGATATTACATGTGCCGCAAACGGTCTCAACCATCCATCTTGGCAGGTATAGATGGAGGGTGTAGATGCACTCAAAGGGCCCGGAGCATGTCGACACAATCACCATGTGACCTTCTACACACTTGACCAATCGGCCAAAACCAACCATAGTTGGTTACAACACATTGTTCTTCCGAAATAGCATGGTCGCGCGGCTTTGAAAGCCAAAATTAGGTTCAAGCCATCACGGCGTCCATCTTCTCCGCACGAATGGAGGGTCACAGATTAGATTAAGCAGGTCCCGGTCATACCAAAGCATGACCACCGTGGGCCCATCTAGATCTTCATGCGGTCGGCCAAGGCATATCACGCCTGGCCAACCCAAAACGCCCGCTCAAACATGCGTGGATACACTTCCTCAAATTGCAAATCGATCTCGACCACTCAACTTCACCGGACGCAATGGGTGGCTTAGATCACGTTTTCATGGGGACGGTGAGACACGGGCGTGAACATCAGCCTACCATCTTCACGCCAAACCAACCGGCCAGGACCAGACCAAGCTAGGTCGTCTTGGAAAACGCTCGAAAAGAGTATGGGCGCGGCTTCTTGCGGTATCAAACTCTTATCGCAAAATCGATCTCGACCACTCCTCTTGCCTGGCCAAATTGAGTGGCCCTGGGATCGCGCTTTCGTGAGGGGAACGGAATACAGGCACTTACACCATCATGCCGTCTACACGCATGTATGGTCGGTCCTCTCCAAAATCCTTCCCATACTTGGTTTCGACCAAGTCAAGAGTGATGCTTGCGCACCTCTTCAAAAACCTAATATTCATTAACTGGTCGAGGATGAGTGTCTCAAAGCTTATCTCATCCATCCAACTTCACCAAACTTTGGTTATACAACCCCGGTCGAGTCAATTGGTCGGGGCGTCATTACCCATCGCCTTACCACACCACAATGCAGACTCGCATGAAATACACACCATACTTCACAAGTATCGACTTTCAATAACGCAAGTTATTCAATTCAAAGATTACATGTTATCTTTCGTGGGATCCACGATCCACATTCCAGACATCAATCATGTCACAAAATCGGGGGATACATACCGGGGTATTGGTGGCGGTTTACAGGCGGCAGCGTGCAAGGCGCCATCACAAGAACGTGTTAGGAAGTCATGGGCGGTTAGAGATGAACAGAGAACTTGGCAAGACTGGTCGTGTATCACCGACACACAACTCCACTACTCCATCATTCCACTACCTCCACTTCCCACGAGAAACGTGAATGAGGCTCAATGACTTGTATAAATAGGTTCTCCGCCCTATTTCAAAACAAGGAATAACGGAGAACAACACAAGTTCAGTCGATAGAAACCAAGTGTTAATACAAAAACCGTATTCAAACACCCGTGAGCCTGCTTGCATCAACCGTAAGCTTGCTCATCTTTCTCACAGCAAGTCATAAGCAAGCCAACACCTTCACAATCTCAACACCTTCTTCGCTCTCCCTATGATCAACCCCATCTCCTTCACTTTGTGACCGAAACAAGTCCTGGGAACGCCATTTCTTGGTTTAGGCCGGACTTGCACGATTGATCTCTCGAATCTACAAGCACTCACCGCGCCAGCTGCATTTGTTGAAGGTTTAGATTCAATTCTCATCCACACCCCAAATTACCAAATTCTGCAGGAGTAGTTTTCACCCATCAACAATTGGCGACCACAAGTGGGAGATTGATCTCTCGGTTACAAGAATCGAATTCTCGACCTGTTTGCCTCACGATGTATCCTCACTCGAATCCCCGGCAGTGGTTGGGATATCATGGGAAGCATAGCTAGAATGCTGGAGGATGTCTTGGCAAATCAAGTCGGTATCACCCGAAGGGGCAGCGAGACATTTCGCCTTTTGAATGATATGGCGGCACAATTACAAGAAGCATCGATGTGCATCCACTCGGGCAATGCAGAATCTTTAACCCAGAGTCACATCTTTTACCGGTGGAGAAGCAAAAAGGGCGCGCAACCAGGGAGACCCAGTGGAAGATGAACAACATGGTCCGGTCAACAATGGAAACCCGATGCAACTCCACAGAGAGGAGACTTATCCGTAATGCTACGATGTCTTCTAGATAAAGAAGGGGAACTCGCAGCCTATGGAGCCTTGCTGTGAGATTTATACTCAAAGCTCTTGCCGGGTTCCTAAGACTGTCTAATCTCAAGGCTCGGCCTTCCAACCAACTGAAGAAACGCTTGAGGAAGGAGAAATCAATCAAGAAATGCCTCGAATACAGAGTGGGGATGGGAGCGTTCAACTGGTCACTCAGCCCAGTGTGACATTACGACACCTTCTACATCCCTCTACTTAGGAAGACAATCCGCAGACATGATGGCGCTCACAAGTCTTCCAACTTCATCTCCTGTTCCATATCAAAGCCACGGGGAGACATCGCAACGCCCGCTAACGCAGAAAAGCCGGACACAAGGTACTTACATTTCCCCTTCCCAATGAAGAAGATTCTGAGCCACCGGAGACGTGGTACGAACGGAGAGATAAAGCTACCCCCGACACGGCGCCACATCTTGGTCAGGAGTAATGGACCCGAGGCATTGTCATTACCACCTGGTCCCCTTCATCACCCCACCAAAGGAGTGCAACGCTTGAAGCGCATTGTTCAGAGAAGCTTGGCTCAGAGGATAGCTTTGAGAAGTTAGTGGGAGGATTTTCTTGGAGAGGCTACTCCGGTTTGATACAAATGAGGCTTCAAAAGCAAGTAAGTTCTACTCAACAATTTTACAAGAAAGATAGTTTAGAATTCACTGGGACTTAGCATCCCACACGTGGAGAAAGAGGCTCAAGAATCAAACACCATGTCTGTTTCATTCATGCTTTCCTTTTCACACAACGTTTGCAACTTCATGTGACATGTGCAATCATTCATGACCAAGATGCAAATTTCATTTAAAATAACCTCTTTCGAAAAAATCATTCACCAAACTATCTCAAAATGAACCAATTCAATTACCTATTAATTCAAAACCGTAGTCAAAGGAATCCTCACTATCACTCAAAAACAAGAACATCTAAAGGACAAGTAGGTAGCTACAATCCTTCAAGGAAAGTCCTTCAAGAAGAACTCGTACTTCTCGGGCAAGAGAGACTTTCATCCTTTGAAGTACAACCTGCTTCAAACTTTTCAGTTCAGGGCAACTTTTCAACCTCTTCTTCCCGGCGTAGTAACACAAAGATACGGTAAGGGGCTCCGTCCTATAATTTCTCGGAGATACCGTGGTCAATACACCTTATGCAGCTGCCACTTCTACCACCTATGCCGGGCGTAGCAGAGATGTTCCAAGAAGTGTAACACCTCCCGTCACCCAGTCGAGCAGCCGCAAATCCCGACAACTCCTCAAGCGTAACGCTCCAAGTGAGTCACCGCAGCAACAACTTTCACTCCGCATCAGACGAGGAGCCGAGAGGGACGAGAGGAGGACCACCATCCATTACCATTTCAGACTTGATGGAGAAGGTGAAGTTCTTGCTAAGACTCAAACGGATATGGCCGCAACTCGAAAGAGGTATTTCACCAAGGACTCACGTGGACCGATCAAATGAGTGACATCGATATGAACGGTCCTGTCATGGAGATTCCTACACTGGACCGATCCTCACAACGATCCTCCCTGTGTCAGTCAGATTTACTAAGGAACCAGACCAAAGTGGATTAGGAAGCGCATCTCTAGTGGAAAGCTTGTGTGAACTCTTGCGCCTCTCAAAGAATCAACGTGCAGTAGATATTTCCCGTAATTAATAAAATAGCTCGGGACGTACACCCGAATCCTTCACGTCCGTAAGTCTTAGCCGCATCAAAAACACCGTAGAATAATGTTACATTTACGTAAGACGACATGATGTGAAAAAGATCACGACCGGCCCTACATGTTACCGCACACATCAAGGGTTCAGAGTTCGGGAGGGCCCTCGTCGACACAGAGCATCTTCCAATGTGATTTCTCTCAAGACTCTCGTGACGCCAAGGTTAGCCCATGCAAGATCGCGCGTCATCCCACCACAATGACGGACTTCGAAGGAAACCAGACAAAGACATACGGTGAAGCTTCAACCCATACTCACACCAAAAGGGGACGACTTTCAAGTAAAGACGTGATTAGAAGGGGAAGACAATATACCGCCGCCGTTAGCAATTAGGGAGAGACCGACACCCGGTCTCCGCCCAATGGAATGCTCCAAAAGCGATTCTCCTCATCGAACATCGACATGTTAGTAGATGCAACCAGCGGACACGGCATGTTCTCCTCCATGGATGGATGTGGCGGCTACAACCTGATAAGGATGTACGAGCGTGACGCAAGGGCATATATCTCACCAACAGCGATACAACCTTCAGCCTTCCGTCAGCGTTCCCTCGGGGCGGCAAGGGGAAACCACCGAGATAATATCTTGCGTGTCCGCCAACTCCAACTCCAAAGGCTACGTGTACGACTCCCGCAATGATGCACATGACGCTCGAGATATTCCATACCAGCTCGACAAAAACCACTACGAACAAAACCATGTAAACCACGCTGGGGATCGAGGGCTCGGCATGAAGTTCCTTCACCGTCGACCAAGGATTTCTTCAACACGAAAGATGGTATGTCAAGAATCATGGAATTCGCAAGGGTAAATCGAACGGAGAGGAAGCCACTTCAACTCTCCTCGCAGAAGATGCTTCAATAGTCTATTCAAGAGGCGCCTCAATGCTCTCTCCGGACCCCTTTCACTTCGGAATCCCGCTCAACACTCTCTCCAGATCTACCTCAATGTTCGCACTGAAACCACTTTAACATCCTCTCGAGTCGTTTCAACACTCAAGCTACATCAATAATCTGCACTCTAAGTTATCTTTGATGTACTCATTGCTTAACGCACGCCTCATCCATCCTTCATGAGGACCCAGCCGAGCATGAAAACCCCTGAAGTCGATAGAGGAAGGTTATCCCGTGGAACGGATGTTTTCATATAGTTGAAAGGGGCGCTGTGAACAATTCATCATCGATGTTCGGCATATCTTTGTCCGTCAACACTTCCCGACTTGGCACCAGATTATCTCCAAGACATCTCAACAGGGATTCTTTCTACCGCAATGAAATAAAAAGACAGGAGCTAGAACTTGTATGAAAACATATGAGAAGTGTCGCCACACACGGCAAAGACACAACTCACACAATGGCCAGTCCAAACATCATTCAAGTCTCGGTATTGATCAATCTTTGGTATAACTCAAGTTTTCAAGTCTCGGTATTGATTTCAAGTCCTAGGTACAAGTTTCGGGCCTGTATTGATTTCAAGTCTGCACAATTTTTAAGTACGGTACAAGCCTCAAGTCTGGTATTGCTCAAGTCAAAGGTGGTATTGCTCAAGTCGCAAAGGTCGGTGTTAGTCACGACATAAGGTCGGGTATAATAGGCGCACACTGCAGGCTTGTTTCGCCAAGCACATGGCTGACGTTTGAAGCATGTACACAAGAGACCCACTTTCAACCGAACGGACACATCAAGCCCACGTTCGATCAAGCGGCGAAGCGAACCCCACGAACAAGCAGGCGCAATAGTCACGATTAGGCACATCCCCACGATTGAACGGCAAAGGCGCAATAGCCCTCGGATGGCAGCCATAGCAAGGTCGATCGCTGCAAGACCGACATCATGCTAGGGGAACACTTTTCGGACGTCTCTGAACGTGACATGCTCGAAGGACGAGACGACCCGCCTCTCCTGGTAACATCTAACATTGTCTCATAAGTTTTATCTTTAATCGTCACTATCTCATGCCTACCACACAATAGTGTAACCATTGTGTGCTACGCAGGGACTTAATGTTGATGGTGGATTTTTCGTTCAAGGTTGAGTTTGTAAAAAACCGGAAAAATCATGCGCGACATCTTGTAAAAGATAAAGCCATTTATAAGTGTTGGATACTCCTCACTTAATTCGACCTTGTATTTCCCGTATCATTATCAAAGTGTGGCATGATGACCGAGTGTTACTCTTATAGAGTAACACGAACCTCCAAGCACTATAATGAATCATTATCAAAGTGTGGCATGAGACCGAGTGTTACTCATACGTAGTAACACGAACCTCCAAGCACTATAATGAAACCATGTACGAAATACCCGTACAGCCGATTCTCGGTGTGTTATACTAGCCCGAGCCTCTCGGTGTGTTATACTAGCCCGATTGAGCCCCTCTCGGTGTGTTATACTAGCCCGATTGAGCCCCTCTCGGTGTGTTATACTAGCCCGATTGAGCATCCTGGACTTTGATCAGCATGTGGTCTCGGATATGATTCGATCGCAAGTCATCCAACTCCACAAGCATGATTGGATGACCACGAGATCAATTCCATCACCCTAAGCATGGTATGGAATACCCACGGCCTTAGCTGCCGTGATATGATCCGACCATGATCATCCAACTCCACAAGCATGATTGGATGACCACTGCATCAATTCCATCACCCTAAGCATGGTATGGAATGCCCACGGCCTTAGCTTGCATGATATGATTCGATCGCGATCATCCAACTCCACAAGCATGATTGGATGACCACAGATCAATTCCATCACCCCTGTGTATGGAATACACACGCCGACCCGCATGGTCGACCATTGGCCTTTGCTTGCCAAGAAACCGTCCATACCAAGCATTATAGGCTGAAAACCCTAAATTAGGGTTTGCGGCAGATATTACATGTGCCGCAAAACGGTCTCAACCATCCATCTTCGCAGTATAGATGGAGGGTGTAGATGCACTAAAGGGCCGGAGCATGTCGACACAATCACCATGCGACCGCCACACACTTGACCAATCGGTCAAAACCAACCATGGTTGGTTACAACACATTCGTCCCGGGTCGAAATAGCATGGTCGCGCGGCTTGAAAGCCAAAATTAGGGTTCAAGCCATCACGCGCGTCCATCTTCTCCGGACGAACGGAGGGTCACAGATTAGATTAAGGTGTCCGGTCATACCAAAGATGACCACCGTGGGCCCATCTACCTCTTCATGCGGTCGGCCAAGGCATATCACGCCCGGCCAATCCAAACGCCCCGCTCAAACATGCGTGGATACACTTCCCAAATTGCAAATCGATCTCGACCACTCAACTTCACCTGACGGGTGGGTGGCTTAGATCACGTTTCATGGGACCCGGTGAGACATGGGCGTGAACATCAGCCTACCATCTTTCACGCCAAACCAACCGGCCAGGGACCGGCCAAGTTAGGTCGTCTTGGAAAACGCGCCTAAAAGAGTATGGCGCGCGGTTTCTTGCGGTATCAAACTCTTATCGCAAAATCGATCTCGACCACCTCTGCTTTGGTCCAATGAGTGGCCCGGATCGCGCTTTCGTGAGTGGAACTAACATGGCACTTACACCATCATGCCGTCTACACGCATGTATGGTCGGTCCTCTCCAAAATCCTTCCCATACTTGGTTTCGACCAAGCTGAAGAGTGATGCTTGCGCACCTCTTCAAAAAACCTAATATTCATTAATCTGGGCCAGATGAGTGTCTCAAAGCTCATCTCATCCATCCAACTTCACCACTTTGTTATACAACCCCGGGTCGGAGTCAATTGGTCGCAAGGCGTCATTACCCATCGCCTTACCACACCACAATGCGCACCCTCGCATGAAATACACACGATACTTCACAAGTATCGACTTTCCGAATAACGCGATTTATTCAATTCAAACATACATGCTATCTTTCGTGGATCCACGATCCACATTCCGGACATCAATCATGTCACAAGCGGGGATACATACCGGGGGTATTGGTGGCGGTTTACAGCGTGCGGCGTGCAAGGCGCCATCACAAGAACGTGTTAGGAAGTCATGGGCGGTTAGAGATGAACGGGGAGAGTGGGCAAGACCGGCCGTGTATTACCGACACACAACTCCACTACTCCATCATTCCACTACCTCCACTTCCCACCAGAAACGTGAATGAGGCTCAATGACTTGTATAAATAGGTTCTCCGCCCCTATTTCAAAACAAGGAATAACGGAGAACAACACAAGTTCGGTGACAGATTAAAACCAAGTGTTAATACAAAACCGTATTCAAACACCTGAGAGCTGCTTGCATCAACCGTAAGCTTGCTCATCTTTCTATCACAAGTCATAAGCAAGCCAACACCTTCACAATCTCAACACCTTCTTCGCTTCCTCCCTAAGATCAACCCCATCTCCTTCACTTTGTGACCGAAACAAGTCCGGGAACAGCCATTTTTCTTGGTTTAGGCCGGACTTGCCTGAATTGATCTCTCAATCTACAAGCACTCACCGCGAGTGCATTTGTTGAACGTTTAGATTCATTCCTCATCCACACCCCAAATTACCAAATTCTGCAGGAGTAGTTTTCACCCATCAACATATGGGTGTTCCATTTTTGAATATTTTCGGTGTTATAGAATTTGGATTGGTCTTCTGATTTGTTCTGGTTATATATAATTACATGAATGCAAGATTCAGCCTCTTTGAATTTGGGTCCATAATTTTGTTTCTAGTATTTTTTCAAAGATTTTATCATTTGTTTGTTATACGAGTACAATTGTGAAACGTAAGAGAGGACCTTTCTCGGATCTAGCAATATTTGTGTGATGAAATTCAGTTGCTAGAGGTGGGCAAGGTGGGGCGAGTTAATTCATATCTTAAATGATAAGTGATACTCCAGGGATCTAGCCTAACATTCATTGTCTAATACTAATGTGCCAACATCTCATTTGAGTTTTTTTATATTACTCCTTCAAAGACGACTTATTCAACCATTTCAGATCGCTTGATATGTTTATTACTAAGCATAGTCCGTCATTAGTCTTATGTTTTGGTTCGCAGATCAGCTTGTTGGAGATGCCAGAGCATAGAAAGAAAAAAGAAATGACGATGAGTAGTAATGTCATGAGGGATGACAGTGACAAGATATATTACTTGGGCATATTTATGATCACCTAACTTTTTCTTTTTCAAGCCAAAATGGTGAGTTGACTACATTATTATTTGCGAAGCTAAAGTGCATGCTAATCAAAATTTATTGTGTTAACTCTTGGTCAACCTAGGGAGGAATTTAATCTAGAGCCGATTTTGAGAGTAGTTGTTGATGTTGGTCTAGTGGTAAGCACTTCTTATGTCGCTTTTTGATTGGATTTATCAAGGTTCCGTGTAGATTAAAGGTTGTCTTTTTGTTGTTGTTTGTCTTTGGTGTCTCTTAGCCAATTAGAACTACTCTTAACTGATCGTGTTGATATAGTTTCAAGAAAATCATACTAAAACATAGGAATTATGCTTTTGGAATCTTCTTTCTCATTATAAGTTGCCGTGATCCATTTTTCTAGTGATGATCATTCATGACCTTGAATTATGGGGTTATGATTCTCTTTTGAAAATCCCGATTCCGACATCTAGGTTCGGTAAGTGTATTGAACCACGAGCCTTGTAGGTCAAAAGGGTGTTGTGCAATCGAGGATTGCATTCAAAATCAACGTGTTTCCTTTATATATGTTATTTTCGGTCAATGGTGGATTGAGATTTGTTTTGAATACAAGTTTTACTTGTTTTCTAGGGACTTCAGATCAGGAAGATGCCTGACATGAAACTTCCTATTTGAGTGAGTTGACTAACTTCTTGCTACTTCTCATGGGTCCACGTGGTCCCACACAATGACCGGACAACATGAGATGGAGAAGATTGGCCAATTAGTTGCCGCCACGATTTACGTCGAGGAGTGCTTTTTTGGGAATTCACATCCCGCTTCTTCCAGTTTTATTTTCTCGTTATTGTTTATATTGTGAATGACACCTCTCTATAAATAAATTTTATGTTTTTACTTTGCTTCGGGTCACATTTGTTCTTCAAATCAGTTCAGCAAGGTTTGATTATTTTTTCTATTTTGCAACTTTTCCTTCTTCTTGCCTTTGTCATTTTCAATATATATACAATTATGGAAGGTTAATTAACATTGTGGATAATAGCTGCATACTATATGTACATTGTGGATAATAGCTACACCTTGGAAAAATGTTGGGGATAATATCTGCACTCTAAAAAAATATTGTGGATAATATCTTCACGCTAAAAAAATGTTGTGGATAATATCTGCACACTAAAAAATATGAAGAAAATCTTAAAAATCGTTTAAGGAATAATGATAAGGGTATGGATTACTGGGGAACTATTTGGTATAGTATCTTCACACTTTGTTTGTAAATCGAACTTCACACATTTTAGAAAAAATTGTAATTTTCCGCCACAAATATTTTAACTCTAAGGTAGTAAGTAACATATGTGGATGAGGTTTATTTACTTGCCTACTCCCGTGTTTAAAAAAAAATCAAAAAGCTTGTAGGAAATTTTTGTAGGCTTATATAGTTTGTAACTGAATTCTATGTTCAAACTGTTAGCTTGTGCAGAAAAGTGTCAGGTGGAAAATGCAGGGTTCTAGGCTGAAGCAGCGGTTAGAGATGTTGGCATGTTGCTGTAAAAAAATGGGGATTTCTTTCAGTTGATGACAAGAGAAGCTTAACAGGTACACTTCTATTTTCATTGTTTGTCGTCATTGGTGTAATAATAGACCATATGATCTGAACTGCCTTTACTTTTACCAACAGTCATTGGTGTAACGACTATTTTCGTGCAACTATTCAAGACTAATAATAGACCATATTAGTCATTGGGAACTATTCATTGTAGGCTAATAATAGACCATATTTTCGTGCAACTATTCAAGACTACAATAGTAATCGGATTGATTCGAGTTTCAGTCCTTGTCACTTGATGATCTAAAGCAGAAATGTTTTCTCTTATTGAGAGTGAGGTATGTCTCTCTCGGCACTTGTACCAATCATTATTGTTGCTTTGTGTGTCAATATTCATAATAAAATTGTTTGTCCACTAATTTTTTCCTTTCCTGAGGAGTGCGCAACTAAATAAAGCTTATGATTGATTGTTTCTTCTGCTCTCGGGAAGTGCCAAAACTCAATTTCAATAGCTTATTGTTGGAAAAGTTTTTTGTGCTCGCTATTTTCATTATTGGTGTAAAAATAATAGACCATATGGCTTCTTTGGTTGATACGGCGAAATTTTTTTCAAAAATGGGAAACTCGTTACAACTTCTGCTCATCAAAATGTTTGAGCATGACGTTGGTAAAATTAAAGGAAGATCGATCATACTTGCTACCGCTGAATAAGATATTGATCAAAGAACTCGTATGGGGTTTTTCAAAATGCTGAATGATCATATATATGACGACTGCAGTTCTCCCTGTAGACACTTTTATCTGATATTTGTGTCAATGAAATATCTTCCATTTTTTTTTGTTATGACAGGCCAATGTTTATCAGGCGACAAAAGATGATGGTCAAGAATTTGCAATAACGGTGTATAAAACTTTAGTTCAAGCATTTAAGTAAGTCACCTAATCATCTCGTTATCTTGTTGTCACTTGTCATCACCCGACCATTACCACACCACCTAGTATATTCAACCTTGATTTTAAAGTCTCTTTACAACATTATTTGACCCGACCGTGTGTGATTCAACCTTGTTTGCCATGATAGAGATCGTTTTGGATAAGGGGATTACCGTTTTAGACTTGGGTATTACAAGCAAAATCTAGGAAAATGGTGGGGACTTGGATTTAAAAATAATGAGGAACCTTATGAGGTAAAACTATCTTTCTGCACGTTTTCGCTTTGAACTAAGTTGTTGAAAGGATGGGATTTCTCAGTAAATCATTAGAGTATGTACTTTGAATTTTCCCTTTGCGCGCCAATAAAATTTTATGTAGAAACTTGACCTTGAGCATATTTTACATGCTTAATAGAGAAAAGAAAAAGAAAAAAAAAGATGGGTGACATAGTGAATGAAGTTAAAGAGAAAAGCGGCAGGTTTGGAGAAGGTTCAAACCGACTTGGCGAAGCTAAAAGTGAAGCGGTGGAAGTTCAAGTAGAACAAGTATGTTTACAATTTACAATTTCATACAGACATTACAAATTTTCTTTGTTTTTATATGAATTTGGTACCCCTTGGTTTGAATTTTGCAGGTGACACGTCAATGAGAGATAAAGATGGGAATTGAAAGAGTTGTGTGGTAGCAACTTGCCTCTTGATAATCTCAGAAGGTTGTTAAAAAAAGGCCTCTCGGCAATCTCGAATTTATGCGGGCGTGAAGAAATACCGTGACTCCGTCAATGGTGGTCGGAGTGAACAAGGCAATTTCACTTCCCTTAAAGGTTCCAGCAGGGAAGATAAATTGGTCATGGGACCAAGGTGGTGGGTCGTTGTAAGTTGATTTTGGTTGATCTAAGGGAGGAAGATTCACATCTATCTCAGACAGGATAAAGGGTGTAGTTTATTTTTGTACAACAACTCAAAGTAATTTATAAAATGTTGGGCTATGAATGTGACCGGTTTTGGGCTCATTAATAGTGTTTGATTTTTGGTTGAGATGATTTGAAGATTAAGATGATTTTGAATTGATAATGCAATTGCTTTTTTTGTGAGAATGTTGAGTAATATGATAAAATGTGCATGTAAACAAGTGTTGTCTTTGATAGCCAATTTAGCAAGCATATGGGAAGTGAAGTCAGTTTGTTCATGTGAACAATTCTGTTTACAGATTCTAGTTTTCTACATAGTAGTAGTATATGGTCAATGATTGCAATAGAAGTGAATGGACATTAGAGGTCCACGTGTTCTTATCTCTTATATTGACCATGTATAGAGAAAGAAATTATTAGTAGATAGAAAATTAATTAAACAAAAAAAGTGAGTAGACACTTATTAGTTTCCCACTTCTTTAATATCTTCTCACTCTCTTTTCTTTTCTTGATTAATCTCTCTTAATAATCATTTTCTCTCTATTACATGGTCAACATAAGACCTTAGAGATAAGATGACATGTGGACTAGTTGTATCCATACAATTCTTTCTGGGCTTTAAAAGAAACACATATTAATATGTAGAGAGAAAATACTTTGTAAATGAAAGTTGTTCACATGAACAAAATTGACGCATTTTCTATTATACTAGCAAAGTTGGCTTTGTGCACAACACTTGTTTACGTATACATTTTCATCACATACCTCAACATTCTCCTCCCTTAATGTGATGATCCATAACTCCAAGTTCGATTGAATTGATCAACACAATGATACCAATTGTTGGAATTTTGGTTAAAGATGATTTGAAGATATGATTTTTGATTTGATAATGGAGATGGGAAACTAATAGTTTCTTCCTCACTCTCTTTTCTTTTCTTGATTAATTTATTTCAATAATCATTTCTCTCTCTATTACATGGTCAATATGAGACTTTAGAGATAAGATGACACATGGACTAGTTATATACAAGTGGAAAAGGACTAGATTCTTTATGTGTGTCAGTCATTTGGCTTAGAATTTTGTGAACTTACCAGTCAAAATTTCAACAGTAATGCAGAGGTCGTCATTTTATCAAGTACAAAAAAAAATGGTCCCACTAATGGATATTCAAATGATTGGTGTCTGGACATGACAATGGGTGTCGGGACACGCACAATGGGTGTTGGGACATAGACACAATGGGTGTTGGGACACTGAAGAATAATACAGAGATTTTTAAGCAGGTTTTTACTACTTGGGCAAATTTATTCCATAGATGGAACAATTAGTGCTTTGATGAAGTACAAAAGAGTAACTATTCATTCATACACAACCAGCTATTGAAAACTGATGCTGGTTGGTTGGACCCGAGACTCATGACGAGATTTTCTTCAACTTGGTCCACATTCTCCAGTTTACAGCTGCTTCTGTATGTTACAAGTTGTTGCTTTATTGAAAAGCAATTGTCACCCTACAATTCAAAGTTTGAACCACATATGAGAGACTTAAAATCCGATCAAGTTTCCGCAAACACTAAGTTAAATTTTGACCACTATGTTGGTCATGAAGACTACTATGTTTACAGGCGTAAAAAGCTAACAAAATCAATAAATTGGTTGTCTATTAAAGTATGTTTTATCGATATTAAAATCTAAATCTTGCATCTCGGGATGACAAAAATAAAAACAACTTGTAATTCCCTTGTATGAACAAAACAAAGGAATAAACCGACCCGTGACGACACCTTCCCAAATAAAGAAAAAGGATCTCCCAAAGAAATAGATTGAGGAGAATACGAACCATGAAAGCAAATCCTCTCTAAATCCAACCCACACGTGGCTCTAATACGCAAATATACATAGTGAACAAGCTTATTTTAGCATCGCATGGAATTTAGTATCGTATGAATAAACCGATGTCACACAACACAACATACTTAAAGTTAGGTAATGAATTTCTAATGCTTAATGGTGCACATGTGCCTGTGTGAGTGCATATGATTATGTGGGTTTAAATCACCATCTGAACAAAGCTTGTGCACATATCAAAAAAGCAATTGGATTTCCAAGAACTTAAAAATTAACAAAGTGTTGTAGTAGTACAAGCATCTACATGAGTTGTCAAACTAATGGATTTTCCCTCTATCACTTTTAATTTCAGGATACTCGAGAAGTGAAAGACCTGTGATCTGCTATAGATATATTGTGGGCTTGAAAGTGGACTCCTGGTTCGAGAACCTATCCCATGTCATTAGTCAATTTCGAGAGAACAATTAACATTCATTTTTTAACAAAGGGATGATAAAATAAAGATGATGGTGGTAAAAGGTTCGTACATAGCACAATTTCATACTCAGTGTTCCACACAAATGTCGTTATCGACATTTAGGAAAATAACACTATAACAGGGCACGAGCTCATGAAAAAAATAGTTATACCCTAGATGTATGCAAAGAGTACTGGGCCAATGGAGATGGTATTCTCTACATTTCAATGATGTGATCCTTGAGCTAGTGGGTATATGATAAAAGAACTAACAATAGCATGGATAACATCAAAAAGAGGGGTCCATGCTAGCATTACCAAGAACACCAAAATATGTACGAAATATCAACAACATCATCCGCCTATCGACATTCCTTCATTCTCTTTATCCTATAATTTTTCGAACACAACTCGATCATGTTGACAAATGCCATGAGAACACCACCAGATAAGAATTTTGTACGTAAATCAAGACTTGATAAGATAAATCCCCACAAGAAACCGAGGTAGGTACCTTAAAATGTAAAATGAACCCAACAAGCTTGTCTTTGTCTATCCAATGAACTCCGTCGATCAAAATTAGGCTAGAAATAACCCACGAGTAACAAACCTGAGAAGTGGATGAAGATTATTCTTGAGACAAAGGAAAACGTGCTAAAGAAAAAATAAGTATTAATTTAAAAGACTTACATCAGACGCATCCCAGTCGTCCATTTAGACCTCCTGTGATTTGACTCGGCCACATAACCACCATCCAAGAAGGACCATGTCAATGTGGTGCAAGGAACCCATTATAGTGAGCATTCCCACATAACAGAAAATCAGAATACAATTGCAACAACCTAGTATCACTGATCTGAAAGCCTAACAAATGCAAATATATAGGAACCTAGGATGTCTTTGACGAAAACTATTATCCCTTTTGGATCCATAAAGAACTACCAAAAAGAAAAAAAAATTACAAATGAAACAAAAAAGTTAAGATAAATACACTCGAGGTCTCGCATGAAACTCCCCACTGTGTGTGAACAAAGCTACTTTGATCTCTAACAATCCATATTGATCCCTTAGGGTAAAACCTATATTTTTAAGTTGCGTAACTCATCGTGCGGGAGTAGGAAATTTCCCAACCACCAGCAAGTGTAATTTTATTGCAAAAAAACTACAAGCTAATACCTCTTAACCGATAGTGAAAGAAAAGTTTTTAACTTGTTACTCGTGACTAAAACAAACAACAAGCATAAATCTTGACGAATAACTATCCATGACATAGCATGTTAGTCAGTCATAATATATCATGTTATGCTAGGTTATCAATAATACGCTCAAAAATGACCAAACATGAACTGGGAGTTCTTCCAGCATTAAAAGTTGGTGAACAAAATCTCGACAATGGTTAAGGTGAAGGTGATCCAACCGAATCGTGTCTTGACAACCAGCCTAACAACTTAAAGTCATTTTTACCTCGCAAATCACATTTGGTAAGGTGAACGACACAGGGGTTTCAAAACTCTGCTACTGGATCAAACCCCCTATCAAGAACAAATATTAAGGGGTTCCTTCTCAAAGACTGCGAGAAAAGGCAAGAGTCAAGTAAACGACTAAGAAAATAATTAGGCGACATGTGAATTCCATCCAATAGCTTGAACCTAAAACAAGATGAAGTAATAAATAAAAATGGAAAAACTACATATTGATAGAGCGGGCTTCCACGGACTTCCACTTTGGAATTTTAAGCTACATTATGGTCATAACGATTAAGAAAATTGGTTGTTTTTGTTCTCATGACAATTTCCATGGGATCTTATAAAGTCAAAGGATGGCCAAAAATTTTCCATGGGATGTTATTTTGATGTGATTAGTTGGAGTGGTAATTATTATATGGCATATGCAATATAAGCAATAGAGAAACTCAATCCTCAATCCAGTTTCAATAACTTCAAAAATTAATTAGAGAAGAAGGAAAATACCTAGAGAATCTTGGAGCAAGTGAGTGAGCTTTGAATTCCTCGCACAAATTGGGAATATTAAAAATCGGAATGTTAGTTTGGCATTAAGTAGAAAATTATAATCATATCAAACAAGCAAAATTAACAATATTAAATTTGTATCTTCATTAGATTTCCTCATAAAAGATGACTCGAAAGGGGTATGTGGGCTTTTGGTCGCAAATTTGCTATCACATCTCCCAGTGCATATAAGGATCTCAATTAATAATTTGAGTTTCTTTCAATGATCTCCTTACACGTCCGGCTTGGCTACTCTCTCACTTCCAAATAAGGTTATTAAGCCATAAATTGCTTCTTGTGTATTCTCCATTCATCAATCAATGTTGCATCATACACCACAATTGAATTTCTAGTAAAACAAATAGGTTAAAATTTCACAACAACAAATAAAAAGGCCATATAGGTTTCTTACACAACTTGGTATCGTAAAAATCATTAACTATAACTTTATCTATCCGTGTGATTTGTTTCTCATGTCAATAAGAGAAGAAAAGGGGTACCATTTGGATGTTTGTTGTGCTCTTTGCTCGCGAAGATGTCACCAACTTTTAAGATTCACAAACATAAAGAGGATGCTAACCGTTACTATAAATCCAACGAACATCAATGCCTTAAGTATCTTAAAATCTACGCTAAACTTTCTCCTACCCAGTGACACTATCTCGATTTGCGTAACAGGGAAGCGTAAAAGCATATACGTAATCAGCACTCATAGAGGAAATTAATATGTTGTTGATAATACTTTTAAAAGACTTGAGACTTCATCTTCAAGATGATCATCACAACCCACGATAACCAGCCTTTTTGGTGGATATAAGATCATGTAAAGTCAACTTCAGGAATGTTATATACTAGACAATCTCTCGTGAATCATTCGATACGGTTTTGGTATAATATTCTACAATTTTAGTGCCAAACATGCTACATAAATTGATATCCCTTAATGAAATATTTTCTAGCTAAAACTCGAGTCACTGCTCATTTAATTTTATAATTCAAATTATGTAATAGACCTCTTTGCCAAGACTCGTGATGATCTCCTTTGTGCATCATTTAGCAAGGTGGTGATGTGAGATAGTTTAATATATCTTACCATGTAATGGCTCTTCAAATAGAGTAAGATCCTTGCCACAAGCTTGATAACTCGGGCTTTCCTTTATGCCGCTTAGGTTATAATTTTTGTCGACAGACTGCAATTACTATCACGAATCGGAGTTAACATAAATACATCAAAGCAAGAAGAGCATAACAAAACATCAGATCCAATAGCTTATACTCAAAGGATGACAAGGGACAATTTATCGCTAAGGTTGGATGGAAGAGGTCCATCGAAATTGTTGTACCCAGGTCCAAATTCTTCAACTGCTTCAGTTCTTTAATCGCTATAGGGATTGGTTCCAGAGAATGAGTTGTTGCGCAGAATTCTGCAAGGAAAATCTCAGTCAACATCCTTGCACGAGTGGGTTAATATAACTAAAGAAACTAGGGCTAGCGCCTCACGTGATGCTTACGTTAACTTCGTGTGTACAAAAGATTATGAATTTCGGAGCCAAGTGTTCCATCCAGAGAAAGATCCTTCAAATTTTAAGTAGGAAGGAATTTCATATCGTTAATTCATATTCACTCCCCAAATCCAACAAACTTTTCTCTCTCACAAGGTTCAAGCTCGATAAGATTAAGGTTGAAGCCCTATATGATTTTTCCCACAAACCATTGAATTTCCAACCTCTCACCAATAATACTACTTTTCAGCTTGGACTGATATCTATGTCATCAAGGGCAAATAAACAACAGATATACTATTTAATGCGCAATTTACACTCCCCGTAAATCATGACAACAAATTTTAATTTAAATTTACCTGATAGAACACCCAATTTATCAAGAAACTGACAACAAAAACCCTAAATCAAAAGAACAAAACAACTTACAAGCCTAGGGCATCAATGTCGTGGTACGAAACAACAATTTCTCCAAGCAAATTTACTATAGTGACACACTCCTACAGTGTCATATATTCCTTCAATATTGTCCTCATCATGCACGCGACAGAGAAAAATCCATATAGGTTTCTTACACAACTGGTATCGTGGGAAATCATTACCTTTAGCTTTATCTTTTGCTGTGGTTTTTTGCTCATTTACTAAATAACCAACAACCATAGCGTAAAGTATGCACCGAGTATCAATTTTAGCCCAAATGTACATCAGAAACAATCCATCTTCATTCTCAAGTCCTAAGAATGTATGAGCATAAAATCAAGGGAATCAAGAAATGAGATCCGAAACTTCTTTAATGAAACATCAGAAAGCATTACTACACAACAAAAGGATACGAGTTTGATACATTATCGTGCGGAGAGCACATAGCTTTTCAATGAGAGCCAAGACTTGCCTGACACTAAGCGTGTAAAGCATGTGGGGATCATGACCGATATTACCCGGCAAAGCCAACGTAGATATAAGATCATGTCGGGAAGCAAGTTAATTAGGAAATCAGTTGCATCATGTAAAGTAAAACTAACACCTCCACAAATAATCAAAATAAGTGACCTTACCTACATAGGAAATGAAAATTATGCAATGCACCGAACTTTCCCGTATTTTGTATTTGTAAACAAGATATAGTCCATCAAACTGACCATAACCATGCCTGAAGATAACCCACAAGCAGTCCATGACATCTAGCTTCACTAGATAAACCCTTTCTATAAATTTCTATCTCGCACCAATGAAATAATGATTGTAAGAAACCAGCAGCTTGATATACCCTCTCTATAAAGCCTATAATGTGATGTGCTATACCACATCTTCTCGATATACCCACTCTATAGAAACACCAAAACTACTCAAATTATCACATGCAGGTTAACAATTCACATATTGAATCAATAATCGCCAATGAGAATGTTCCAAAGGAGTCATCGCCAAGAATTTGATCTTTTATCACTTGTCAAACCTCAAAATATGGAGATAAGATCTCGAAACCCAGCAAAACACAACTAAGTTTGGTTCATTAAATTAATTTAGGAGTACAATTAGACTAAAATTGGATACCCGAGAGGTGAAATCGACGATCGCAAATCGACTAGTACCATCAATGAAGTAAACCCGATCCAATATTACCTTTTTCGGCCTATAATTGAAACACACAAGAATTCAATATAAATTCGAGAAGATATATTAAATGTGGAGAAGTTAAGTCAAATTCATAAAAAAGAGTAAGAGATAAAGAAACAAATCCTAAAACAAACATCTAAGTCCAACATGCAAAAAACAATAGTGATGGTCATACCATAGGCAGCCTTAAAAATATACAAGCTTCATTAACCTCTAAACTTGAGAAATACCGTGTGACACCAATCGAGATGGAGTCAGCCCTTTTTCTACAAACTTACAATTTTTTATCTCTGACACCTTAAATCCAAACCCAAAGAAACCATCATCATCGAGTTAATAGTTTTTAAAAAAAAAATGATACATTAAACTAAAGGCGTATGGTTACACACTTATTCATCCCGAGGAGAATAAATCTTGACAGTTGGTGGTGTTCTTTGTATTGACCAGTTCGAACAATCAATACCTTCTCACACACCCAAAACAGCCAAAACCCAACATTAAAATCATGCGACACATCAGGAAATACAATAGGGTTGTAAATTGAAGCTAATTTTTATTGTCATTATACAGATGAGAGATTGAGTTCTCTCTTTACTTCCATGTGTAACAAGATAACACCATTTTGTATTCAGGGTTGTACATCTATTCAATCCTCGTGATCCTTACGAAAGTTTGACTTTTTGAGCATTCCTCCATCCTGATGCAAAGTAAATAATAATCAAATGAGATCCATAATAGAGAGTGAGACAGAGACGAGAGAAGAAATCTAAAATA